>JABSTQ010009278.1:0-390712 GCA_013358835.2 Ixodes persulcatus | reverse complement strand
TCTACTCTTGCAGCATCAGAGCGTTCCTCAACCCTTCATCTAGCTTTAAGAAGTCCTAAGAATTACAATCTCGCCATTTAAGTTCCCACCGATATTTCTACGATGATGTGAAAAAAAAAAAAAAACGTTTTTAAGATTTGCGGTGTTTGCAGCACGGAAATATGTAGTTATAAATGTACCCATATTGCCTCCATAATTTTTACAATTTATAAATCTAACCGCTGGCCTCCCTCTTCAGCTCACCAGTGCCAAACGCACTACTAAATTAACAGTTCAATAAATACCCCGTTATACGTAAGAACATGACAGTTGAACAGAAATTGATGCTTCAATCAATCAAGATTTTAAAATAAATCAGGCATATAAAATAGTTTGTCGTGTAAAGACAATTACTGGCAATTACACTCGCCCAACAAGCCGAAACTTGGCAAATAAGGACTACTCAACGCTATGTGGTATTCGGCTTTGGACGTACCGGGAAGACTTTTTACTACAGCGCACATCTACCGCCAAGAAGACAGCCATATTTTAACTAAAAAAATGAAATAAAAATTAATTCGAACACAGAAATAACCAATCAGAACGTCTCTCACGGTCTATTAAAAAAAAAGCACTTAGAAATAGCTCTGTACAGGGCCTTCCGGGCCGATCGCTCCGAATTACACGTTGAACTCGTCGAAACTTCCTGGCACAGAGTTCGATACGGTTCGAACTCATCGTATAGTGACAAGACGTACATTTTGTAGCAAGAATATCTATCCCCAATGGTCAGGAGGAACTCTCCTTGTCACTCACGTCAAAGAGAAGGCGGTCCGTTGTTTCTTCGGTCCGTCGAAGCTAGTGGTCACATGTATGGCCAAACAAAGGAAGATCACCGGTGTGTAGGCGCTGCCGACAGAATATCGACGTTCTTGGCAATCCGCATGTTGAAGATCGCACTTGGCACTAAGACGAAATGCGCTGCTGGTGATTGGAACTCTAGAACCACCGTTCTTGCCGGTTCCAGTATAGGGTAATGTGGATGGCGGAGATGCCGAGCCGCTTCGCCCGATAAAAACAGTCTGCTAAGCAATCAAATGCACTTAGAGAACTTAGAAACTGACACCACGGTGTTCTGATGTGCGCATGATTATCTTGCCTACCTTGTTCCTTGAAAAAAAAAACTATTTCTGCCACACAAAAAAAAAAAAAAAAAAAAACATGCATAAATTGCAAAGCGCACCTGCCCACTTCCAGTTCGCGGATGGGCGTGTTGAAAATTGAGGAGACCGTTCCCAGTGTCTTCTATAGTAGGTTACAAGTCAAGAAGGTAGCGGCAAATGCCCCTCAAAGGGAATCATATATCCCTCCGCCACCTCCGCATCCAATAGCGTCCCATCGTTTCCGTGACGTTGCGGCCAACGCGCGAGGAGGGTCGTGCCTTTCTGTACATATTTGCTTTATCTCTCGAGTTGACTTAGCATTGTGGAAGCCACGAGAGGGAGATTAAGTCTTCCCCCTTCCGATTGAAACAAAGACGACTTTCGGGGATTAGCTTTCCCGTCCGATTGATACAAAGGCTGCTTTCAGGGGCTTGGTTCCTTCTCCGATGAATACAAAGGTCGCTTTCTTAAAAAGTGGGGTTCGGAGACAATTTGGCACTACTCTGTGGCCATTATCTATCCATTGAAGTGGAACAAGGAGCGTTTCCAGTGAACTCTTCTTTCGATTGCGGAGGGATTTGAAACCGGCGCACCACGTTTGTGGGAGGAGCTTTTCCTACCTTCTTAACTTGTAACCGACTATAGCCACTACCTTATCGTGTGGCCTTGGTGCATGCGATCCCACTTTTTGTGTGCGTGTGTGTGCGTGTGTGCGTGTGTTTCGCGGGCTGGGCTCCACCACCCCTAAGCTGAGAGTGTAGAGGAAGCTAAGAAGCTCGGTGAACCGATCGCAGGTCTATCTTTAATCACGTGATCAAGCTCTCTCCCGTAACCACGCACAGAAATCGGTGCAGGTGATGACTGGTCCGGCCGGCGCGTAGCTCCCACCGCACTGTCAGCTTAGGAATGCAAAGCGTCCTCCTCCCTCAAGGACGCCAAGTCCTTATCACTAACAAAGAAGAGATTTGGAGATTAGTGACGGCGTGGGGAAAAAGGGAGGGGAACTGTTCACTCAATACCCTCTTTCGCCCTTTCCGAAATCGTTCCGAGGCCGTCGGCGTGACCCTACCCCTGCACACTTCTCTCTCTCTCGAATTCTTTCGTCTGTCTCTGCTGGTATTTGCTATCCGGGTTTCCAAAACCCAATGTAGTAGAGATGGCTTAGACATGATAGCTCTAGAGCAAGAGAACGAAAAGAGACTGACAGACACGAAGCTCCGAAATCAGCTTGGAGCCTAATGTTAAAATTAAAAAAAGAGACAATGATAAATCAAATGCGGAAAAAAGGGGCGATATAAATTTCCAGAAAATCGTCCGCCACTTTGGCGTTCCCTCAGGGCACCATTGAAACTAACTAGCTTATGCTTCAAAATGGGTAGCGGACATTTCATCGAACGCCGTTTCATCGAACGCCGTTTCATCGAATGAATGGACATTTCATCGAACGCCGTTTCATCGAACGCCGTTTCATCGAATCACTAAGGGCCGTTTCATCGAATTTCTTTGTACCGAGTTTTGGGGCATAACAGTGCTTTATAGATGTGTTACTTTGTATTTGTTAAGACTAAGGTAGTCACTTGTGAAATTGTTTTGAAAGTTTCACCACCACGAACACGAAACTTGTAAATCCAGGATGCTCTGTGGTATATTACCCAGAAGAGGATCCGGACATTTCGGTGTTAGACGTTGCGGTGTAGAGCGTTTCGGTGCTCGGGCTTTTCGGTTCACGGACTTTTCGGTGCATGGACATTTCGGTGCACGGACACTTCGGTGCACAGACTTTTTGGTGTGGAACTTTTCGGTGCGCCGACATTTCGGTGTACGGACTTTTCGGTGAACGGACATTTCGGTGCACGGACTTTTCGGTGAACGGACATTTCGGTGCACAGTAATTCAATATCACAAAGTTTTATTTTTTTATTTTAAGTAATAAGCACTACTTTAGGCACAAGTGTTTTTTTTTTTTTTTTGCACTTTGTAAATTTGTAGACTTGGTCATTCATTTACGGGCACTTACTCATATACGACCTAAGTGACTTTGTATGGCGCAGCACCACCCTGCGGATGGACTGGATACGTTGGACGTTAAGTCTAATTTGCCGAATCCCGGACAAAAGCTCACCGGACAAAAGCTCACCGGACAGAAGCTCACCGGACAAAAGCTCACCGGACAAAAGCTCACCCGTTTTTTCACAGACCCGGACAAAAGCTCACCCATTTTTTCACAGCCCCGGACAAAAGCTCACCACGAGATAATTTCATGTTGGTCTTAACACGAGTGCGGACAACTTAGGTACATGCGTGCGACACAAAAAGGCAACGATAAATTAAATCTGACAGGCGCATGGTTTGCTGATTTTAATACAAACAAGTTTATTTATCGATTGGTTCGGAGCGAATGAGTCCCCTACTAGCTCCAGCAGTCTTGGTAGATCTCGATGTACATGCAAGCCCTCGCAAATATTTCTAAAACGATTCTGCAGGCGCAGAGTGGTTTTTCGCACCCACTTTACTGTGGGCTCATTTCTCCGGGGTTGTGTCAATGCCGTGGCAACGAGCGCCTGATTTTGCTGTAGGCATTCAGTCAGCCTCAAGACGCTTGGATGGGCGTGGCCGACGAGCCTCTGGAACCCGGTACTCCATCCTTCGCAGGTGTTGTTCATCCGGTCTTTATCTTGAAGAGTGGCGTCGTACATATTCCACCGTAACGAGGGAAACTCCGGTCGTCGTCGGCGCAGAGTCAGGCGAAGGGAAGAATTTGCTCTGGGTGCCGCCGCAGATGGAACAGAAGCATAACGGAAGCGGCCGTTGGCATACGTGCAATCAAAATAGTCCAGCAGGTAGCCGATGTCACCGGTAGACCTTTCCATTGTGGTTAGTTCTTGTGGAACAAGCTGTGGTGGAAGGAACGCGAGCCTGTCTAAAATCCCGCACAGTTTTCTAAATTGGTCATCTGTCTTGTACTTTTCCAAAAGGCCCAACTCCCGTTCTTTCAAAGTATTTTTAAAAATTTGCAACTCAATAGTGGATGGGGTACAAGTTCTCCTAAAAATGGTCCAATGTCCATCGCGTCCGCACTTTATTTCAGCCCGTGTTTCGCCCGGGTAGCAAAAAAAAATCGAGGTGAGCTTTTGTCCGGGTCTGTCAAAAAATGGGTGAGCTTTTGTCCGGGTCTGTCAAAAAACGGGTGAGCTTTTGTCCGGTGAGCTTCTGTCCGGTGAGCTTTTGTCCGGTGAGCTTTTGTCCGGTTACCAATTTGCCGGTGTCTCCTTTCCAACGTACGCACTAGAGTCTAGACGAAACCCATCGTGTTTTCGCGTTGGGTCGATACAGGCGTTCTCGGCGCTTTCTCTAAAGGTGTGGGCTTTATTATTGGCAACCTGTGTAGGAAAAGCCCCAACACCAAGAAGATTGAGATTGTTGAAAATTACCCGAGACATGTGATGCGACTAGTGCCTACGTTGGAAAAGAGGCGCCGACAAACGAACCATAACGTCCAACGTCTCCAATCCTCACGCAGGATGGTACTGCGCCTAACAAAGGAACCTAGGTGGCATATCAGTAAGTGGCCGCAAATAGATGACCAAGTCTAAAAGATTAAAAAGTGCGAAAAATAAATTTCTAGCTAAAACAGTGCTTCTTACGTTTAGAGAAAACTAAAAACGACTCGTGATTTTAATTGGCCATGCACCGAAAAGTCCGTGCACCGAAATGTCCGCACCGAAAAGTCCCACACCGAAAAGTCCGTGCAATGAAACGTCTGTATACCGAAAAGTCCGTGCACCGAAAAGTCCGCACCGAAACGCCCTACACCGAAAAGTCCTAGACCCACAAAGGTTTGTCTTTCAGTTTGTGTTGCCCTTTATGTTTTGTGACTTCGGCCCACTGAGTATGTTTTCAGGTAAGATAAGCAGCTGTTCACCACACACTTTTCTCTCTCTCTCTCTCTCTCTTTTCCTTTGTCCCCAAAACAAGCCTGGACTGGAACCATCTCGCCTTCACTGTCATTTTTATCACCGACCCATTTGCCAATGAATGATCTTCAGGACGCTTTCTTAATAAGGCCAACCCGCACCAGACATTAGTGAAGCCCTGGGTGCACCCAAGAAGACTGAACCCTTCCGGATCCTCACATAACTCAAGGTTACACATACACGCTGTCAGACATTAAAACACTACTCGCATCCCAGAAAGCACGTCGTGCTTTCTGTTTTTTGTCGAATTTTTAATTGTGTCATGTGACATGAAGAGGGGTCATTGTTTCATGGAGGCTTTTTTCTCGAAGCAGGATATGTTCACGATGGAACTTATCTCGTCACTGCACCCTCTGATGTAAAAACAAAAAAACAAAAAAAGCAGAGAGAATTAAATGAAGTTGTGTATAAAAATTAAAATAAATTACAAAAATATTACAGGTTGTAACGGTGTTCGATGAAAAGGCGTTCGATGAAACGGCTTCGATGAAATGGCGTTCGATGAAACGGCATTCGATGAAACGGTGTTCGATGAAACGGCTTCGATGAAACGGCGTTCGACGAAATGTCCCGGAAATTTCATCGAACGCCGTTTCGTCGAACGCCGTTTCATCGAAAAAATGGACGTTTCATCGAACGCCGATTCATCGAACGCCGTTCCATCGAATCGCTGATGGCCGTTTCATCGAATGTCTTTTATATAAAAAGTGTGAAAGATGCTCTTTTATGCACGGATCGAGTGCATTTTCGTGTCATTCACCTATTTCATCGTCAGGTTTTTAAATGTCCGAAGTTGTAGCTGTTACAATTTAGTTTGATGCAAGTAACCCATGAGGATATTTGTACCGATTTTTATGTTTGTTTCGCATATTGTGCTTATCTTTTCACCCCCTCTGTATTACCCGATGAGCCTTGAGGGTATTGTAACAAAAAATAAAAATAAAAAGTCGCAGTCCCGGTAAGAGCGCACTCCAACTCATAAAGGCCAGAAGGCGACTTAGGTTTTGCGCAGGCGCAACGACTTTAGCCAAGTGAGCCTCCTAGCCTCTCATGTCTTTTTACTGATACTTTTTTATTTCCCGAAGCTTGCAGTAGCTAAAGCTGAGGTGCTATTTATGAAACTACAACGAAACATTCTTTTTTTAGTTTTAAGACTCAATGAAGTCAAAAGTAAGTGCGTCACTTCAAATTGTATTTGAAAACTTTCGGGGGTTCATGTGTTCGTGCGACAGCCATTAACCGTTTCAAATGATGAGCAATTGCTCTCAAAAAGTCCCCCACAGCCGTGCTCCGTCGGTTCTCATAAAAAAGGCGGACCTTCTCATTTCTTGCCGCTATGGCCTTCTTCTGGCGAGGAGGCTCTAGGGAACTCAGCATCGCCTCCAGCTTGTCTTCCGTCAGTTGATGTTGTGCGGCGATGCAAGTCAAAAACTTCCAGAACCCGGGATGGGCGCCTCCGACCAGCTTCAGGAAGCGGGAACGCCACCCTGGCGTTCGATAAGACGGCGTTCGATAAAACGGCGTTCGATGAAACGGCTTCGATGAAACGGTGTTCGATGAAACGGCGTTCGATGAAACGGCATTCGATGAAACGGCTTCGATGAAACGGCGTTCGACGAAACGGCGTTCGATGAAATGTCCGGACCCAGCTTTTCGGGTGCTTTCGTGCACGACCCAATCGTACATAGCACACCAACTTTCTGTAAAGCGGTATTCTTCGGGGAACTTGGAAGTCCACTCTGATAAATGTTCGTGTGATCCTTTGCTGTACAAAACACAAATTCCGGGCAACTGGGAAGCAAAAACAGAGAGGAAAATTTTCTTGGCGTTCAAAATCAGTGTAAAGGAGGATGACGGTTGCATCAGTGCGTCGTCACTCGTTTCATAAAATGCGAAATTTTGATTTATTTGGCCAAGGTATAGTAACGTATTATATTTGTTCGTGTTGTCTAAATAAGATTCAGTTGCCAGTAGCGCGCCGAGTTTGCAATCCTAATTTTGTTCTCGTTTTTTTTTTGTGCTTTTAAGTTTAGGTTTTTTGCGCCTGACGTCGCTTCCGGCTAGAATCTAAATCAAGACCAACATTGTCGTCTGCTATCAGTGCATTGGCGCCATGTTGGAGGCATTAGGGCTCTTATTGTGGCACCAGTAGTGCCGTAAAGTCATAGAGCCGTCATTGTATAACCGCATTTCAGAATAGTGTCTTGTTCGAGTCAATCGCAAAGAAGTATCTTCACCTGACACGAAGTGCAGTCCACAAGCCCGTAGTACGAAGCTTTTTTGTCGAGATCATAGAGAACATAATAATCTATTATGTTTACTCTATAACGCGGACATCGTTTTTCTTTTTTTTTAAGTTGGCGGTCCTGATGAGCCCATTTCGCTGGCGACTCCTTAATGTGCACAGTGAAAGGACAAAATATCGGCATTAAGTTCTGTACCTTGTTATTCTTGTTTACTTTGCAGGAAAGCACCTGAATCGCGCTTTGACAAAATTAAATAAAATTGAAAAGCGCTCGAGCAATTCCAACTTGTTTAGACAAAACGAACACGCCTAAACCAGCATATTCCAACATGTTTCCACTATTCAGCCAATGGTATTGTCAGACTAACACACACTGACCATTATCTGCCACTCTGTTCTTGAAATGACGATGAGCCAATGGTACTAACAGGACAACAGTTATCAATATAAGCTCGTGTTTATCCAACGTTGGCAAACCAATGCTACAGTGTCCATTTTATGCCAGTCCCCATCAAATATTGGAATGCCAACGGCACGGACAGGCCAACGCGGACCATTTTATTCCAGTGTTCATCCAATGTTAGCAAGCCAAGGGTACTCAAAGGCCAACATTGTCCGGTTTATGCCAGTATTCATCCAATATTCGCAAGCCAATGGAACTGACAGGCCAAGATTGCCCATTTTATTCCAGTGTTCATCCAATATTCGTTAGCCAATGGAACTGACAGGCCAACATTGCCCATGTTTTGCCAGTGTTCATCCAATATTCGCAAGCGAAGGGAACTGACAGGCCAAGATTGACCATTTTATGCCAATGTGCTTCCAATATTGGTTGGCCATTGGAGAAGCTGGGCCATCACTGAAGATTCTATATAATGGCATAAACAATATTGGGAGCAGATTGGCTAAAGTGGACCATCATTGGACCTTTTTTCGCCAATGCTCTTCCAATATTGGCCCAACCCCTTGTGCTGCCTGGGTAGTAACGCCAGCTGCAGAAAATGACACGCAAAGTTGACAGAGACCTTTAAGTTCCAAGCAACATACCGCGTTTTTATTTTATTTTTGTCAAGATAAGACATTAAAGAGATACTATACTTCATTTCAGCTTCGATCCGAGCGCGGCCGATGTTATGAGCCGACGGGCCAATCAAACAGCACAAAAAACGCAGCGTCATGGCGTGGTCTCTGCGCTTAATAGGACTAGCCGGCGGAGAAGCACGCATAGGGAGACGGGGAATACCGGCTGGTCCTATTAACTGCAGAGAGCACGCTATGACGTTGTGCCTCTTTCGCTGTTTGTTTAGCCCTTCGGCTCATAACATCGGCCGTGCTCGGACCGAAGCTGAAACGAAGTATAAAGAGATATTATAGATATTAAAAAGAGCGCGAAGCGTGCCCGCTGTCGGCTATCAGCGCCATCGGGGATGTATTTCCATATTAATATTACGAGGAAATATCGGCGTATTTTGATATGGGAGGCCAAGTACTCGAGATAGTTTGGTTATCACTGTATTTTAGTGCTGGTCTAAGACGATGCTTCTTGAAATATTAAATCGAATCAAATGAAATAATTTATTTGCATCTGCAAGTTCAGATGCCGGAGCAACGGACAAAAAAGTCAAGTGCATGGCAGATGGTGACAGAGACGCCGAAAAAAAATCAGAGTACACATAAAAAAAAAATTGCTAAAACGTCAACATAAATAATGCGCACTATACAAAATTAGATACAGTGATTTACAATCTAAACTATAAATATTAAGGTTATCTATGTATTATATATTCAGTATTGTGGGTAGGTTATATTAGGGGGACTGTAAACCGTAATTTGTACCATTATGAGAGACCCTTCATACCTCCGAGCAGCGGGTGCGGATGGTTGTTATATTTATGTTTAAATTTGACGCAGGCTTCAAAAAACCAATCACTTCTGGTGACAAAGAACGAAATGACTTAGTCAGGAGGTATCCATACAATCGATATATATTGATACTTTTGTATTTTTGAAATTATGATTTTGTGTGCAATAAGTAATGAACGTTTCCGATAAAGTGTAACACTCTCCTTTGAAGCAATAGTATTTTATTAAGATATATTTTGTCGATCTACCTCAAATAAAATGACAATAACTTATTTTAGATTTAATAATGTATTATATATTTGTAATTTTATATTTTTAGAGAAGATGGAATGACATCGAGCAAGAATATCGACGATTTTGCATAATTTACTGGTGATAGGATATATATGATCATCCCAAGACAAGTTTTCTGGAAATATAACACTCAATGTCTTATGATTTTTCACTAGTTCAGTTGGCATATTATTCAACTGGAGAGTTTTGTATAGAGCTACATGCTTACTGATTGATCTAGATAATATTGCTTTAGTTTTTGCTTCATTATATTAAGCCCATTTGACTTTGACCACATTGCAAATTTGGAGCGTCGCTTTTTGTTTGGTAATTAAGTTATCCACATCCACGTCAGAAAGTAACAGACAGGTATCGCTGCATACATTATCAAGTAAATGTCCATATTATTTATATAAATCTTCTAGAGTAAGGGCCCCAATATTATACCTTGTAGGACACCATATCTGAGCAGCATAAAAGATGATCGATGTCCATCAGTGCAGACACACTGCATGCGACATTCTAGATATGAACACAGAAGTGAAAGTGGGGAACCACGAATACCGTACTGGTACAATTTTTAAACAAGTATTTTGTGATTAATAGAATCGAAAGCTTTGCTAAAATCTATAAACATATCTAATGTCCAAAGTTTGTTTTAATGTTATGTACAATAATTTTCTCTTGTAAGAGGAGTGCAGATTCCGTCGACCTTCCCTTTCTAAAACCGAAATGAGACTCAGAAGTTGCTGAGCGCTTGAGAGAAAAGCTATCTAAATGACACAAAATATTATTTTCGAACCGATTGAAAAACAAAAGGCAGGATGGTTATAGGTCTATTATTAGACAAATACTTCTTTTCACCGCCCTTAAACAGCACTGACACTTTTAATCGTTTCATTTTCCTAGGGAAATCTCCGTACGACAAGCACAGGTTGACTGTCAGTACAAGATATGGCACGATTATGTCAAGAATATATTTAATGGGTTTAGTTTGAAGGCCATCAATTTGACGTTTTTACTATATTTTAAGCCTAAAATGTTTTAAACACTTCATTATAAGTAGTACGATCAAAACATATTTCATTGATTTTTCGTAAAATGCCGTCAATGGCTGCCTCGCAGTATGAGCTCGAAGCCAGATTTACCAAATGAGAATTAAATATTCAGCCAGCGCGCTCTCGGACACCAATTTGTCATCTTTGCTAAGTTTTCCTTCGAAACTGTGTGATCTACCGCGCTGTAAGATTTCGTTTATTAATTTCCGAACTATATCTGGACGTTTCTTCAAAGCCTCATTGAACAGTTTATTATAATACACACGCTTTGCCCTCGTTTGATCTGCTGTTAGGGTATCGCGATATTTTTATAACAAATTTATTTAGGTCTTTCCTATAGTAGGTTACAAGTCAAGAAGGTAGCAGCAAATGCCCCTCAAAGGGAATCATATATCCCTCGACCACCTCCGCATCCAATAGCGTCCCATCGTTTCCGTGACGTTGCGGCCAACGCGCGAGGAGGGTCTTGCCTTTCTGTACATATTTGCTTTATCTTTCGACTTTGACTTAGCATTGTGGAAGCCACGAGAAGGAGATTAGAGTCTTCCCCCTCCGATGGAAACAAAGATGACTTTCGGGGATTAGCTTCCCCCTCCGATGGATACAAAGACTGCATTCACGGGCTGGCTTCCACCTCCGATGAATACAAAGGTCGCTTTCTGAAAAAGTGGGGGTCGAAGACAAGTTGGCACCACTCTGTGGCCATTATCTATCCATTGAAGCGGAACAAGGAGCGTTTTCAATGAACTCTTCTTTCGACTGCGGAGGGATTTGAAACCGGCGCATCACGCTTGTGGGAGGAGCATCTCCTACTTTCTTAACTTGTAACCGACTATAGTGACATACGTTTTTAACGGTCAAGTTTTGTGCCTTATCATTTTAATGTGAACAGTCGTAATCCAAGGCTTATGACTTTTTTTGATGACATAATTGCCATATATTAGAAATATATATTACAAACAATTTATAATTTATCCAGAAAGTTTTCATACGCATCATTGATGCTTATCTGTGAATGTATCGGCATGCAATCTATAGCTGAAATTTCATTTCTGAAGTACACTACCTTTTAATCTGATATGCACTGATAGGAGAAAGGCTGTCTTTTGACCTTAGTTTTAATATGTCTACAACAAAAAAACGCAAAATTCAAAATATTATCAGTAATGTATCAGCAAATAGTGCCCGCGGCATTATTTGTGGTGCTTATATTTGTAATAAAGAGGTCGATGATACTCGATGAACATAATTACGTTTTGCAAACCATAGGAAGCGGAGGACGCCTAACGTCTTAAAAAAAAGCACGATGTCAACAGGCGCAGAATTTTGTATAGCTGATTTGGTTAAGGCAATATTCTTGTTTTTTCCACGAAATAGAATGAGTTTTGTTTTTTCAAGATTTATTTTTAAGCATCCATATTCTGTCAATTTTTCTAACTTGCTTGATAAGTTCATTTGAATTTGCTTGATAAGTTTATTCAGTGGGAAGTTTGCCAGTCAAAATATACTCGTATCATCCGCCGAAATAATAAATTTATCCGAAGGAGAAATATTCATGATATGATGACAATGCATTTAAAAAAAAGGGCACAAGGTGCCACCTTGTGGCACTCCACAAGGAACTCGTAGAGGTGTGAAAGGAAACCATCCAAGCTGACGTTTTGGCTACGACATTGTAGATATGATTGAATGATGGATTCGGCTACTCCACGAATACCGTACCACTCCAGTTTTTGTGTCAAAAGTTTGTCATTGACATGATCGAATGCTTTTGTGAAAACTACAAATAGGCATAAGACTAGATTTTTTTTCTTTAATTGGGTTAGAATGTGCTCTCTTTTATTAAATTGAGCAAGCTCTGTACTGCTATTTTTATGAAACTCCATCTGGGATTCGTTTATAACCTTATGTTTTACTTCAAATTTCTTCACTCGTTTCAAAATATCTTCTTAAAAATGTCTTTGAGAGTGCTGGTAAAATGAATACTGGTATATAGTCCTTGTCACCTTTCTTAAAAAGCAGCGTGACTTTTGCAACCCGCATTTTTTTTACAACCACCTAATACATAGATTAAATATGCGCTAAACATTGTACACAAAAAAAGACCTAATTAAAAGGATACTGCCACGCGTCGGCGACCGAGCGCGTTTTGGCCGAGTAATTACTGCGCTTGACTTCCGTGCGGAGGCCCAGGGTTCGATTACTGGGAGTTACGCGTTTTTAATTTATTATTTCAGTTTAATGTTGTGGTCAATTCGAGAACCCTCTTACTTGTTCTAGGTCTGAATGTTCTAGTCGCTGAACCTTCTACGCCAAATATTTGAGAAACCCACGCGGGTACATCGCGGACTCCGCATGGCGAGCCGGAGTCAGTCTCGGTCCAGCGCTCGATTCTGTTGTTTCGCCGACATCACGCCTGCGACGCTAGTCTCTGTTTATTTGGATTTGGGCGCAAATTCGCTCTGTTAAACGGTTAGTTTCTGCAGTTATTCGCCGCCTCATCATTTGTTATTCGTGACAGTACTTTATTCAGGACGTTTTTCCACCTGCAATGAAACAATGTTTTTGAATCCTACTGATGAAGGTGAAGTCTTCTTCACATTTATGAATATAAAAGGTAACCGTAGTCATGGCTGTGTGGATCTCAAAATTGGACCTGTGAAATTTGACTTGGATTTGATAATTTCATGCTTAACTCATTTGTATAATCTTATAATATCATCCGGCATATTCCCCAAGAAAATGCTGGTTGCTAAGGTTTCTGTACTTGATAAAGGCATTGATAGGAATAATATGAGTAACTATCGTCCTATATACATCCTTTCTACTTTTTTATGGCGCATTAAACAAATCACGTGTTCTCGACTTTTCAATTTTTTCGCAAAATACTCCCTGTTGACGGAATTATAATTAGGTATTAGAAAACATATAGATTCACAGAAACAGCTTTACTAGTACAGGAAGAAATTATATTAGACATTTTTCAGAATAAACATTTAACTTTCAAAATTTCATTGATTTTCGCAAAGCGTTTGATCGAATAAACCACTAGACTCTTCTTGACGAGCCTCAAATGTTACGGCACACATGGTATTCCCTCATCACTCCTTGCGTCCTACCTACAATATTGCCACCAATATGTTCAGATTGGAAACTCGTCATCCACCATGGAGCGCATTCTCTCTGCGCTTCCTCTGGAAAGCATATTAGGTCCACTAGTGTTTATTATTTACGTCAATGATATCCGAAATATTGAAACTTCCGCAAAACTGAATATTACGCTGACGATATTAGCATATTTTTTCCGACTCTGGGGAAGACATACTCACTTCCAAAGGAAACTATTTAGGCTAGTTAAAACACTGGGTTGCAATAACTTATCTGATTATAAACCCGTTCAAATCGAAAGCATTCATTTTTAAAAGTCCAGGATCACTGATCGCATTGTCCAGTGATTTGTAATTTGGCCCAAATATAGTAGAATGCGTAGACCGCATCAACACCCTCTGCGTTGTGTTCTCGGAACACATGTCATGGATTCTTCATGTTTATTACATACATAAAATGTTTGTAAAGTAGTAGGAATAATGAACAAGTATAGGAAATTATTTTCTGTAACTAATAAAAAATTATATATAATTCCCTTTTTCATGCAAATCTTTGTTATTGTCATCTGGTCTGGGGACAAAAAAAAACTTTGACGGGTTGAGGTTAATGCAAAGGAAAAAGCAATAAGGATAGCTGAAAATGCTCCACGCGATCATAGTTCTCTTCCCTTATTTATAAAGCACAAAATACTTGACATATCTAACATGTACTCTTATAGATTAACGGTCACGCATCAACGTGCCTTAAGAGAACATATTACAATTACTTTAGACTTCGCCAAACTTGAAAATAATGTATCATTATCTCCCTCACGTCATTGGCATCCATGACGCATTCCATGATCTAGAAGAAATTTTCGCTTCCAGAGGTTGAGTCACAGATTACCGTCACTCTTAAACAACATATTTTTTCAAGATTTTGATACACCTTCCTTAAATGCCCATACAATTCAGACTTTCCTATATTGAGTTGAAAATGTTTTTCTTGTGTTTGTTCTATCTATTCGGTGTGTTTTGAAATGTAACCAATTTTTAGTGCAAAATATTTTCTATGACATCTTATATAACTTATCTTCATTGCGTTTTTCTTTCGTTTTTGAGGTCAGTGTTGGCAAGCTTTCATTAAATGCACGCACAATATAAGCTTTTCAGTAATAATGAAATGTTTGTTCTATGCTTGTTACATTCATCTATTTCGGTGTGCATTGGAATGCAACTTATTTTATTCTTATATGTCATGTTACATCAGTTATCTCCATTTTGTTTTTCTTTTGTGTCTTTGATGTCAGTGACGCTCTGTCTTGTGTATTGGGGGACAGGAACCCGTCAAGCTGCAAACCTGCAGCTTTTTTCCTGGTCCCCTTGTCACATGTGTGTAAAAACGCTGTGACAAAATACTCTGATTCTCACATTGAACCAAAATTTCAAGTCACAAAACAAGGCTGGACTGATAGACGGGACGCTGCAAAACCAAGAAACATCACTCATACCGCGATATCTTTAACGATATGTAGTGATATCTCTATGTTTGGAAAAGAAGTGCGCGATTGAACATGGTCAACGAGGCCGACAAGACAAGTCACGTCACGATTCTCATTCCCTCTTCTCCTCGCTTCTTCAAGTCGAGCTGGTGAACCGAAGCCAGGAGGAAAGAAGCGAGGCAGCTTCCCCTCATTCTCAACTGTTCCAGGAGGATGATGACGTAATAGCCCTCGCTTGATAGCGCCATTCTTTTACAAAAGTACGACAATTCATTTGAGATATCGATGTATGAGGGGTGTTTTGGAGTTCGTAGCGGCCCGTTCAATACTTTTGCGGCCTTATTTTGCGAAATACAAATTTCTTTTGAGTATACATTTAAAGAATTTTACTAGCATGCTATCATTATCTTGGGCGTTGTCATTTTTCAAATTTCTAATTACATCGATGACTTCACCTTCCTTCATTTACAGGCTCAAGGAAAACGGAGTTACTATTGTGTGGGATATTTCTAAACTTGCTCCTCAACGTTAGTTTGTCAACGACGTTTACAGGAAAGTTGTTGAAGCTATCTGCAAGCTGTTTGCCGTATACTTGAATACCATATAATTTTATCTTATAAACAAAAACAGGAGGAACCTTATAATTTAAAACAGAATTAAGCATTTTCTATACCATATTAGTACACCCAGAAAGCGATCTAAGTACATACAAAATAATCGCGCCTCGGTATTTTTAAGCCTTTATCTAAGGGATTTTGACATGGCCTAAATGTCTGAAGTGCTTTTGGATATTTAGTTTTGATAAATAAGATGAATAGAATGTATTTCATTTATATTGTAGCTGAGACCTCCGCAGTGACCCCGGGCTTACGTCACTTTCTATTCTGCTTCACTTGTACGAGTTGAATAGAAGCAGCATATATGGACTTGAAGATAAAAAATGCTTCGTAAGTATTGTGTGCAATTTTTTTTTTATTTTAATACGCTATCTCAAGAAACCTCACCAATTTTTTCACATAATGTACAGAGGCGTTCTTTCTTCATCTGTCGTATTAAATATATGTCGACAGTGCAACGTTTTTTGGTTGCGAGTATTCGTTTGTGCATATAAATCCGGGCAAGTGGTCCCTTAAGCCATAAGCAAATACTCCACCTTGTGGGGCTGAAAGAAAACAGAAAATCCGGGGAGCACGCGAGGCACGCCCGCGCTCGAGAGAGGACGGCGAGCACGGGCAGTTGCGCTCGGACACATAAAGAACGGCATCCTTTTGATCACGCTCTACATCTGGCGCCTTGAACGTGGGGCCCGATGCCTCGACAGAGCCTACTCAGGTACGTACTTTAAACGTCCAGCCCCTCGCTACCGCAGACGCGATCTCGTAGCCGCGTCGGAACGGCAGGCAAATGTAGTCTTGCATGGACCGGGGACGGTGTTTGGAATTTGCAACCGAATTCGGAGTCTTCCTAACTGGTTGTAGACCTACCGTCGGCTCACGCAGTACCGACCGCCTCTGCCGTAGCGGGGGATAGCCTCGTTTCTGGAAACATTGCTTTGTTCCTAGCGGCGACGTCGCGGCTATTTAAAGAGCACCAGCGCCCGCAACCACCACATGCGCCTCGACAGGGCACATTGCGTTTACGTGTCAAGGCCCTCAAATATTCGGGTTACAAGGACAGAAAGTGATTCGCCGAGTTTCATGAAGAATCGCGATAGAATAAGGTGGCCGCGGACATATTTTTGGTCGAGCTACTTCCTCGCGTTCTCCCTCTCGCACTAACGGGAAGTGCTGCTACATGGCGTCGGAGGCAGCCACCATTAGTTTCTGTACGATAATTTTTAGAGCGATTCGAAGCCGAATTCTGGCATCTGGACAATGCTGCACGTATGCTCGACGAGCTAAGGTCGCGAACTCAGCACCGCGATCAATCTCGCGTCGAGTATGTCCGTACCCTATGAACCCTTTATGACAGAACTGATCCTAGCGTCCCAGACTCAGACAAAGTGTCGCAGGCTATACGACAAAGCCACTCGCAGCTCCAACCTTACCTGCGTGGTCGCACACTTCGAGACCAGGACGAAATGGCCACGACAGCTTACCAAATACAAGCGGACATCCTGGCCGAACTCAACTATTGGTCACCCCCGCCTCCGGAAGCTTGCTTGGAATCGTTTTGTTCCTGGGCAGGAACGACGCAGCAAACCCTGCCTGAACGCGGCCCGTGGCAGATCCTTTCCGAAAGTGTTCCCCGAGCGCTGGACCCCTACACCTACGCTGTAGGAGGGAATGTAAAGAGCCGCTGGCGGAGCCACCATTACCAAGCGCCATCCGGGGATCGGTACCCGAGTGCCCCTGCGATTGCGGTCCGCTGTTTCCGGTGCGGAAATTTCAGCCATTTTTGTCGGAGCTGTACCCGGCAGGCCCCAAGCGAGGGAATTTGGGAAACGAGGTAAGCCGCCGATAGCGAGGACCTGTCTGTCGGGGGCTTCTGTTCCTTACAGGTGCCCGGTCACCCCACCATCCCGGTTCTCCGCCAGCCCTGGCCCAGCCTCACGAGCAGACCCGCCTCAGGCTTCCGGTGAAGGGCCCGACGTTGGAGCACCCGTTGTGGCGCCAGCTCGAGCGACCGATGATGCCTCCGCTCATGGATTACGCGGTGACGCTTTCGGGGGCGTTTGCGGAGGTGCCCCTGGTGGTACCAACATCGGTGCTTTCCTTGGAGCTTCGCACGAAGCGGCTCTTGGCGGCGTGCCGGTCACCGTCGAAAACACTCCGGGTGACAGGCACGACGACACCGGCAGCTTGGAGGAGGTGCCAGCGGCATGGACGACCACCGCCCACCCTCACGGCGACAACACGGCTGGTGCGACAGCGGTGGCGCTGCCGGCCCGGGAACCCAAGAAGTAGCCTGTGAGGTTCACGGTCAAACCCAACGAGGTAGACGGGCTGAGAGCGATAAACCGGGGTTCCGGTCTGCACCCGAAAGTGACCCCCATAAGGCGGCTGCCATTGTACGCAAATTTGACCACTCGTCACGTGACCAAACCAAATACGAGACGTCACAGGAAAGATGACAGCGCCCAGGCAGCGGCTGGCCCCAGCTGGGCCGGAGCGTTGGCCGGAGCTTGTCGGATGCTTTGTTCGTTGTCGTTCGTCTCGGCGAGTTGGTTTCAGACGCGGAAATCGTCAGACCGGTCGAAAGCGACTTCAGAGTTCAGCGTGGTGTCTGACGTAGGTATAACGTGAAAATACGGAGGAACGGTGTGCCTTTCGCTGGTGACCGACGGGGATATTGCCACGGAAGAGAATCTTCCCTACGTTGCTCGGACCTCGGATTGATTCGGATACCGCTGGATAAACTTTAAGGCGACGTTTCTGTGCTCTCGTTGACCATCGGAATCTTTGAGGTCTCCAGTGAAGCGTGTGCAATATATTTAGATATACAGTTTGGTGACGGAAATTGCGCTAGTTGTGCTTGGCAGTGTGCAATCGTGGTGCCGCTTCGTTCAAATGACCGAAGGCTCATTTTGGTTGTGCGGCGCACTGGAGAGCTGCCTTGAAGCTGGTAGTCCCCGTGCCGTGCTAAATGATGCTGTGCTGCTTCCCAAAATGTTCCGGCGTAGACGTGTACTTTCATGGAGCACAGGTGTTGCAGTTGGTATTGATTCCGCTGGTCTGCCCCACGCTGGTCTGCCGCTGGTCTGCGCGTGTTACCTACCCAGTCCACCCGTTCACGCCGCTTTGCGACGACAGTCTGCAGCGGCTCGTTACCAGAAAAGTGGTTACACACCCATTTCAGTTCAGTTCGTCTACGGCAGTCGCCAAACCCCGAAGGAGAGGATTTATTCGGACAGAATGCCACTAAAGCACTGCAGCTTCTTTAGTGGTCAGGAGAGACTCTCTTCTGTCAGTTTTGTTATATTGTCAGGGACGCTTGCTTCATTCCTATCTTCTATCAATTTTTACTATTCTGCAAAGTTCCAGGCCATGATCAGCTGTCATCATATGTTCTGGTGGAGGAGCTGGGTGCAATTACCCATAGCCCTTCACTCTGTGTGAACCTTGGCGGCTCTTCAGCCGAGTTGCCCGATAACAGGACACGGGTGGCGGACTATCCCGCGTCTTAAACTCCCGGCGAGCCGTGAACCAAGTCCTATTCTGAGCCCGGCAGAAAAACCGCAAGACGAGCGAGTACCACAAGGACGAACTCGGAAATACACCACGAAGAACCTGAAATCCGAGTTAGTCGCTGTTACCAGCAAGAACCACCGGAATTCGGTCTTTTGCCAAAAAACCGAAGCTGACTAAGCCAACAATGACAAACCTGTTGCAGCAAACCGCGTTCACTCCCACCATTGTTAGCATGCCCCTCGCACCTCACACTCCGACGCCCTTTCACGCATGGTGTATGAAGACGTCAAGTGCTGGATTGAACAATATGACCGTGTCGCCCGCCACGGTGGGTGGACAGACAATCAGCTTCTGCAGAGTCTATCCTCTTTGACGTCGTGGGAAGTTTGCAAGATCGAGCTGAAGTGCACGTACATCAGCCACCATTGACGAGAGAGAGCCGAATTTCTGATTTTTGCGCCTGATCGAGTACCCACGCCAACCCTGGTGAAGACGAGAAGCTAAGAGTCCCATGCCTCTCTTGTAGGGAATACACCTTCGGCAGCCTTGTCCGCAACCCCACGACAACAGTCGAAGGGTTCATATCACCGAGGCTTCCAACATTGAATGTAGTACATTGCAGCCCCGAGCCTGTCACTATCAACAACTCCCCAGCTTCTCGAGGATCGAGTCGTCCAGCTAAAACTTCGACGCAGCCTGCCAGGCATCTGCGACATCCACGACATTGTCCGGGAGGAGATCAGGAGGCTACTTCCTGCCATCAGCTGCCCGGCTTTTTGATTGCCAAGATTGTTTTGGAACAAGTTTGACAGGCGTTTCAACCGGACACTTCTTTGCGCGAAACAACATCTGACGAACCGAGGGCGACTTATGCCACAAAGTCACGACGACCCCCACCGGCTACCCGTTAGTATTCAATGCCAATTCAACAAGACACCCCAATGCCGAAGCATTCCCGACATCGGGAAGAACCAGTGTATAGGTTCGTGCTGAAGAAAGTACACCGAGGGAAACGGAGGTGCTGCGAATGGTCGACCGAAAACCACTCTGCTACCACTGCATGAGGCCGACCATGTCTACAGGAGGTGCCCGTACCAATGAATTGGCCTGCAAGAGTTCGGGCCGAACGACCTTCGACCACGTCTCGAGGAGCGTTTGCGGCACATTGAGGATTATCTTGGGCGGCATTTGCCCCTGGTGCCAACTTTACCCCGAAGCGCCTGATCCCTATCACCTCGACGGGAGGTAAGCACGACAAAGCAGGTGAGCGGCAATGCAAGGACAGTTGATTTGGTGTTGGTTGTCGTCCAAGGACAATACCTAATAGTTTGCTGACACCAATTATTTGTGTCCACGCAACGAAGCACACAATTTCCAACTTTGAGGGAGAGTGCCGCTGAGTGACTTGAAAAAATAGAATGGTTGGTTGTTCTCAAAAGTGGACACCAAGCATCACCCGACTTCACTTTGCCACACGAGACTTCCACAAGTTGCGGTGGTCGCGGGATGCAGAAAAAATTGCCATTACAAAATGAAAGTAAAATGGCTTGGATAGCAAACAAACACTGTTGCCTGTTGACAGCCATCAATCAACGGTACAGCAAAAGGCACAGCCACGTAAGCAATACATGCCCGAGCTTGCTGCATTGACACAGAAAACTACCAGGAAAATTTGCGGATTAGAAGCCAGCTCTGCAGCTTCAATGCATCATATGTCAGTGGCCGCACATGACGTATGATTACAAGACGGCATCTGTCAGTCAAAGTTGCCACTCGACCAAACCGAACACCGACGTGCCAGGAGCGCCATCCGACAACGAGGAGCACAGACACTACGACTGAACGCCTGGACGAGACTGTCGCAGAAAGAACTCGTTATGAAACCATCTGCAAAAAAAAAAACAATAATTATGTAATCAAGTGGAAATAAACATACTTGATACACTAACCAAATAAAGATGTTTCCGCTCGCCTTTACGCCTTCAGAGTCTCTACGCAAAGAATTGTGTTCACCGCACGTGCTAGACCTTTTGAGGACACTCGCATCTCTGACCCCTCAATATTAATTGATGGGACATACCAGACTGGCAGACTGGTTGTATTGGGCCGCACTCATTCCGCTTCTCCTGAACATGTGGCGCGTCCGAAAACCAACTCCAGTGATGTGAAAATGATGTTTATTAATTTATTCCCTCCAAGGGCCTCTGTAGGCATTGCAGAGAGGATAGTTAAAACTACACACATGGGAATAACATCAAAGCACACTGACATTAATGAGTACAAAACGGGCCCAGCTACATAAAATAAATATTACGCTCGTAAGAAATAATTATTGTTGCAACTTGTTGAGTGCAAAAACAAACACACCTCTGAGCATCTAGTTTAATAGTATTAGTTGATGCATTGTTATATAGCAGGACACTTCCTATACGTATGACACAATAGACGCTTTGCAAAACCCCATCAAGCAACACTGCAGTCATCAATATTTTTCGGCGTGAAGCACACGAATGGGCCCCTGTTCACGTCAAACGCTAATGCAGCATTCGAGTCCAATAGGCGCTGAGCAAAGTCCACAGTGATGGCTGACATAACATTCTTGTCGAACAAATGCCCAAAGTATGAAGGCCTTGGGTAATTCAAGTAGTAGCTACTGTAGTTCGTTTCATCACAATTTTGCAAACAGCGAAGGCTACAGTCTCGGTCAGTCAGTATGCACGTTGGAGAGAGGCACATGATAACATATCATCAGAGTGCTCATGTGCACAGATTTGTCACAAACCTCCACTCCGTCTCTCTGATTGGCTCGAGGGGGCTGTGCCGGTTGCCCTTTTTCAAGTTACGGTGAAACAAAGTATAGGCGGCCCACATTTAAAAAAAAAAAGTCTATTGAAGAAATTGAAAGGGATGGTAGTCAACATTTTTCAACTTTCGCAGGAGCTTCCTCGCTAAAAGTTGCTGTGATTATGCAGTTGCCTATGGCTGAAACTAATTCCCCTAGGCCCTACGTCCGACGCATACATTTCGCATCGATTCTCAGACATTCCAACGTTCAAACAAAGCTAAGAGAATGCGAAAATGTTATGCTGAAAACAAAAGTTCTATCGATCCTCGAACACATCCGGGAATCCGAGCACCGGTACAGCGATACGGCTGATCCTGTCTCACAGGTGTTATCCAGATGATCCGGAGCGATCTTGCGAAAAACGTTATAAAGTCTCATTCCTTCATATTTTCACATTATACCTGCGTCAGCGAGCACGAAGAAGCCCGAAGTCGTCGGAAAGCAGCTGCACATCACGGCTACCGTGCACCGAACAAACGCGAATCCGCCAGCTCTGGGCGCTGCCATCTTACCGGTGACGTCACGGCTCTTGGGAGGTCACGTGACGAGTGGTCTCACTTGCGTACAACATGGCGGCAACCGGGGGGGTGCTACTTCCGAACTTCCCGTTTATCACTCTAAGCCCCTCTACCTGGTTGGTCAAACCCAAACCTTGAATTCGTGGCAGGATGATGAGATTGGTGAGCCTCTGAGGCACGATCGTCCTCGGCCTGTCAGTCACCTTGGGCGTGGATCAGCCGACTGAAGGTCTGCGACCAACTGATTCGAAAGTCTTGGGTGCACCCAGCCACGTACATACTATCTCTTAACGCCAAACGCCACCATATAGATTGTGTAAGACATAGAGTTATTAAAATAAACGATAGAGGTTCAGGTGGCGCTAGTGTGCTGTTGCATTTTGAAGCAGACAGCAAACAGTCCAAATTTGACTTCCAGTAATTCCTTCCTATGGGAAAACGCAAATGCGTTTTTTCTTCGCGCTCGATTCTAAGAGCAAATATTGCTTAATGTTGTGACAGAATAAGAAGTTTGGAACGTTTTACAATCGGATGTACAAAAATATGTGTCAGTTAAAGAGTTTTTTTTTTAATTCGTGGCATTGAAAACTGCGCTAAAATAGTCCAATGCGCATGTATAACATGTTGACGTTACAGACTGCTAATAGGCACGTATTTACGCATATAGTCAATGCTGTGAAGCACGCAGAGTAAATCAGCTTGACAAAACACCAAAAGGATGCTATTAGCGGCGAGATGTTTTGGTGGCGCCCTCCGGTGGTTCCCCCTTGTGACGTCATTACCTTGCAAACAACACGTTCGATGGTGTTTGTTATTAACATGGTGGATGCTGGAAATCATTGCGCTCTCAAAGGAACACTGCCAACACCGTCAAAATGAAAGTTCTTTCATTCCTCTTATTTCCGTCAATGATAAATCCCCTTTCCGACGTCATAGTCAGCGTTCGGCCAATCGTGGAAGGCCGACCACAGCGACGCTTTCATTTCGGTCGCGCTCGGGGCTAATATATGCCAAATCAAACAATCAGAACAGACAAAAACGAAGCATGTTATGGAACGAAGAACACGTACTGGACTAGTAACAAACTGTGCATTAGTAAGAAACTGCGTTTCCGTCATCTGAATGCTATTATAACTTGAATAAACCCTACGCACCTTTTAATTGTTCTTTTAGAGCGCAACTCTTAGGCACCCATCTGCGGGTTGAGCGATGTCGCCTTCGGTGCCGGCGTAACCGCGCGTTGCATTATGAAACGTGTGACGTCACACGTTACATCATGAGGGTTACCTTTGTGAAAGTAACCTCCGTGAGGGTTACCCTTACGAAGGTAACCCTCACAGGTAACCCTCACAGCGGTTACTTTTACGAGGTAAACCCTCACGAGGGTTATCCGCATGAGCGCACCCTTACGAGGGAAACCCTCAAGAGGGTTATCCTCATGAGAGTAATCCTCACGGGGGTTACCCTCGTGAGGATTACCCTCATCAGGGTCAAACTCGGGAGGGTAGCCCCCGTCAGGGTTACTCCCGTGAAGATTACTTTCATGAGGGTTCCCCTCACGGGGGTGAGACCCTCATGAGGATAACCCTCGTAAGGGTAACCCCCGTGAGGGTTAGCCCTCGTGAGGTTAACCCTCGAGGGTTACCCCCGTGAGAGTTACACACATGAGCGCAACCCCGTGAGGGTTACCCTCACGAGTTTTACCCCCACGGGGGTAACCCTCACGAGGGTTACCCTCCCGAGGATTACCCTTACGAGGGTAACCCTCACGAGGGTAGCCCCCGTGAGGGTCACCAATGTAACGTCGAAACGTTACCCTCGTGACTCCACATGTGCCGTCATTATGGGAAACACGAGACGTCACGTGACATATGACGTCCACGCATCTAAAATTACCAATATTTCCGCTAAATTTAGCGGGGAAGGAGGAGGCACATACCCTTCCCCCGCACCCTCCCTCCTCCTCCTCAAAAGCTGCGCTCCAACTCGTCATTACAGAGAATTGTAAACGTCTTACATGTCTTTTTGCTTGAATTGATAGCTTGTATTGACATATCATTGCTGTACAACATAAACCTGGGCCTTAATTTTTGCTAACTTAAACATCGCTCAGTAGTAAAAAAAACATTAACTAAATAAATTACACATTTATAATGTGAATAAAGCTTCATAGTACCCGTTACGAGTAAAAAAATTACGGTGATTTCTATTATTCCCTGGCGAAAAGAAAAATATCGCGTACGTTTTCCCATAGGAATACACAGGAAGACTGCGAAAGTAGACTGCTTGCTGTCTGCTTCAATTTGCAACCGGAAGTCCCGTAGACACTACTGCCAGCTGAGCCTCTAGCGTTTATTGCAATACCTCTATGGTGTAAGAGAGCCATACATAGTCGTCAACATTGCAGGCCAGCATATCACAGCCATTTTAGATACAGGAGCAGCGATTTCTCTTTTTGAAAACTTCGCCAGAAACATTTGTAAATACCGAAATGTCTCATGCAGCCTTCTTTAATGAAGTTACGTATGTCGTCGGATGAAGTTATCTCTGCTATTGAAGGAGCTTGCACTAAGCTGCACTTTGCTGGGCGGCAATGCCGACAACATTTTACGTATCTGCCGGTTCTTGGTTTCTCTATTCTTCTCGGAAGAGACTTTATCGGTCGAGAAAAAGAGTCCTAAATCGGGAAAAAGGAGAATATCGATATTGGTGGCAGTCGGCACCTCTGAAATTTGCAGCAAGACCGAAGCCAGTGGTCAATGAACCTGTACAAAGTGCGATATGTAAGGAGTTCCCCACTTCAGAGTGTCTGCGCGTGGCGATGAGTTCATTCTCTGGCACTGACCCGCACCGTTCACGCTTGATAAAACTATTGGGGACCGTCTTACGTATGTTCACGGACGACTGGGAAGGCTGACATTCTCGAGCACAAAATAGATACTAGAGACACTCGGCCGATCCGATTTTACGCCCGTTTCTTGAGCGTTCACAAGCGTGTGCTGCTCGACGGAGCACTAAACGAGATGATACAGGCTGGAGCAGTGACCCTTCAAAGGGTCCATACGCTCTTCCAATTGTTTTACCACCTAGGAAGGATGGCACGACACCACTCTGCATATATTACCGTCCTCTACATGCTGTCACGAAGCGAGATGCATACCCGTTTCTATCCGTCGCGGCCAAAAACTGTGAATTAGGATCTCCACAAGTATTCACCACCCTTGATTGTTGCAGAGGCTCCCGCAGATCCCCATGGCTGCTGACGACGTCCCTAAGACAGCATTTGTTTGCCAGAGAGGTTTATTTGGATTTGTCTACCTTCCTTTCGGACTAGCTGATACTACCGCGAGCTTCCAGAGGCTAACGAATACGGTTTGGCTGACGCAAAGTTTGACTACTCAATGGCCTACATGGATGATGAGGTAGTGTGTTTCGACATATTAAAAGGAGAATTCTAGCCATTTGCAGATGATGCTGAAGCGCATGAGTGATGCAGGTCTTACAATTAACCAATCTAAAATACAACTTGCAACGCCCAGAGTAGAACTTCCTTGATTTTGCGGTTGAACAGGCGATACTCCAGCGACAAGAGGAGAGGTTAAGTGCAATTATGAAATTTGCACTATCACGAGACAAACAAAGATTTAGAGCGTTATCTCGTCATGGTGGGGTTCTACTGCAAATTTATTGCCAACTGTGCTGACCTCGCTCGCCCCCTTCACCTACTATTACGCCGCGAAGTTCCGTGGGATTGCATTGCTGTACACGAGGAAGCATTCAAAGCACTCGCACGGGCCATCGCAGACAGTATCGTTCTTAGACTTGCAAATCGCAATGCTTTGTTCTCCAAACGGAAGCCAGCGACAACGAATTAGGAGCAGTGTTGTTCCAATAGCACAAGGGCCCAGGTAGCACCCTGTTGCATTGGCCAGCCGTACCCTGGAGCAGAATGCAATGATACAGTCACCGAGAAAGAATGTCTAGCAATCATATTTGCCTTGAAAAGGTGTGCCATGTATCTGGATGGGGCTATCTGTTTCCCTATTAAAAAAAACAATCAAAGATCGAACACATCGAGGTCATTTTCGGTGATAGTGAAAAGCACTGTTCCGCAGCCAGTACGACATGTGAGCAATGAAAACGCGACATTTGGTTGAGATCACTAACGCTGTTATTACAAAATGCGTATGCTTTTGTAGATGAAAAAAACAAGAGTAATAAAAAAATGTGAATATTTCGCGAAGAGGGAGCATAATACTGCAATAATTGTCTAAAAAACAGCGCACTATGTTTTTTTGTTGTTGTTGTTTCGCGGGGTTGATGTGTGCGGTCGTCAGCTCTCGAGCTCATGCTCGCTGGGTTGAATCGTATTCCGGACTAAATTCGCGCGCATTCGATATCTCACTCCGCGCTTCAACCGGCCAGAGGCGCGAGGATCCTTCGCTTGCTATTGGCTGACAGTGGTCTTGGTTTAGGAACACGCTCCTTTCATCGCCGGAGATGAAGTCGGGGTGTTAAGATCTTTGATTGTTGTTTTTTTGTTTTTTTAAGGAAATTGACCTCGTATCGTCATGCTTTAGGGCTTTTTCTAGGATGCTTAGAGCCAGCAGAGTGAGTTATCGCCATCATTAGGTGAACTTAGAAACCTCTTCAGGTCACCTTTAACGTAGCAATCTTTAAAAATGAAAATAAAATTATTTTGAACTCTGTCGAGTGCCAGGGAGTTAGCTTTAGAAATGCTGTTCATACAACTGAGGCGTATAATCAATTGGGGTTGTGTGGATATTTATATAGCGTGTAGTTGGTCAGCCATTTTAAAGTTGCGACGAGTCACTCGCTGTAGAAGAGCAATTTAGCCCATGCAGTACAACCGCTAACCTGGGGTCTTTAATGTGCACCACGCAGTAGTGGTACACGAGCGCACGCCGGTACGATGTTCATCCAGATTGAAACAGGCAGGAGTGGGAATCGAACCGAGGATCCCTGGGTTCTGCAGCACGACCTTTCGCTAAACGTGCTCGGAGCTGGTGTGCGCTAGCCCACTCGGCCACCGATCCCCCCAACTGAGGCGTACTCAAGTTGCGATCTCACTAACGAGGGGTACAGTGTCAGAAACGTGAACATAAATTTTTTTTTAATATGCGGCATGTTGCAGCTAACGTGCGAAGAGACGAGTTTACAACTTTTACTATTTGATCATGAAACCTCAAGTTTGAATCAAACGTAACCCCCAGGTCCTTCATCACAGACACACGCGGTAACAATCACTGCGGAAGCTATAAGCGAAAATAATAAAACTTTTAATATTAATAATGAAATTAAAGATTATAAAAAGTAATATTGAAATATAATTATAATATTTATATTAATATACATAATTTTAAGACGATCATTATTGCGGCGCGTTCTTCCATTCATAAAAATTGCTTATATATTTTTGACGGATATGGTCAGTTTCTGCCAACTTTGTGAACGACTCCCGTTTTATGATATCACGATTTAAAATGTGATTTTTCTCAGAGTTATTTTACAACGATAATTAGTATCATGCCATATAAGTACTAATGATATCTAACTTATTTTTGTAGCTTTTTACTCTCTATATTTTTATGTTCACATGCGCATGTACGTTTAAGAGTAAACTCCATCGAGAAGATATGCCACAAGCCGGCGAGAGGCGCTCGCTCTGCGCGTGGCATCAAGGAGAGAAAAATTGGCTTATTGAACAGACGAAGAGGCTAATCAAACTGAATGACGCAGGTGAGGTGTGGCGATTGTACGAGAAAGATATATCTTGCGATACAAGCCGACATAGCGCAGTGTAGTCTGTTTGTAGGCAACTGTATCACGTTGCATTTCAGGGCTGGATGGCAAGAAGGTATTAAGAAAAATTGGCCTATTGAGAATTTTATTGCAATACGTAAGGGTATTTCCGTACAACGAAAAAGGAATTACTTGAGCGCTAGAGAGATGATGCAAACAAAAAAATGTCCGCATCTCCACGGGGTGAATGATGTTGATTGGGGCGAAGCTCTGGTGGTGCTGATGATACTGATTTTATTGTTCATAGGTAGTCCTGATGGTGCTGATTTTGTTTTATTGCTCATAGGTAGTGCGGAGTTCCGGGTTGCATTTCGACTTCATTATTACTGCTTTATGGTCGGTGAAATGGAGAGCCATGCATGCAAAGTTTAACGCGATTATATACGCATTTGACCGCAGCGCCCTCTCCTGTATAGACGTTGAGCGGCTACATGCAACGTTTCATTTATGACATCCCCAGCTCTTGAGATACTAGCACAACTCAAAGCCCCTACTCGTCCCGCAGTCGTGGCCGAGTGGTTAAGGCGATGGACTAGAAATCCATTGGGGTCTCCCCGCACAGGTTCGAATCCTGTCGACTGCGCAAACATTTTTTCCTTTTTTTGTGAGCACGGACGCCGGACGGACGGACGGACGGACAAGGCTAGACCCTAAGGAGCTTCGCTCCTAATATGTGATATATGAACTGCTGATAAAGTATTGACTTCCTCGCATTATAGTTCAATGTCATGTGCCACTTTAACACCGCTATATGACAAACACACAAGGTGCACGTAAGAACTTAGTTTACCATGACTTTGTTAAGTACGGATGTTGATGACGGCATAATCATTAAGTACACGGAACAAAACTTAATTGCAAAACTGCTCTTTATCCGAAAAAAATGGATCTAATAAAACATACATCCTTCACCTCAAATTATAGAGCAGACTGTACCGCTTTCACTTTTTTTTTACTTTCATGGGGCAGTGAACGTGTAATGGTGTAACCAGGTTCAGCAAATTCTCTAGGGGATAATTGCGCTTGCAGTATACTATAATCGACGCAGTAAAGTCCGGCTGTAGTTTATAAAAGACGCCTTCTAGGGCCCTTAAACTCGACAAACACAAAGTTGGAGCTAAAAGTTGTTGGAGCGCGCCGATTGCACAGCGGGTAATAAACCGCGAAGTCATAGGTCAATCGGTGCGCTCCGTCAACTTCTGCCCAACTTTGTGTTTGACGAGCTTAGAGGCCCTGATTTATTCAAACTCGGGGGAAACACGTATCTCGCCTATCTCCAAGTTCGTGTGTTTATGTGTGTGTACATGTGTCTGTGCTGTGTTGCACCCCAGATGTCCTCCCTCTTGTATTTCTACTTTCCTCTTTTCTGATTTATTTTTCAGCTCTTTTTTACTTATTTCGTTTTTTTGAACGTCACATCTTTGGCGCTGTTCCGCGCAACAAACGTTGCTTCCTGGATTTTGTTTTTCTAATACCTTCTCCTCCTTCTTATATAAAAAGAGGTCGCATTTTTCACAAGCACGCACGAATACTCGTCCAGCTTATTTGGAACAAAACTCGGGATGACACGTAGTAAATCTAGAATAACATAAAAAGTGTGCAAAGAATAGTTTGCCGAGTCATGCCGGCGGCACCCACGGAAGGTTCTGTGAGGCGGCTCTAACGACAACGCAGCAACACATCGGTAAGAAAACGCCCGAAGATGTCAACATTGTAACGAGGATTAGTGGCGCCATTCGTATCGTCTTCGGGAACGTCACTTAGAACTCTTTTTCTATTCGAGCAAGAGATGGCGCAAGTGTGCGTCGTCTGCTACAGCTGAAATAATTTTCGATACTTAGAGCAATTAGTTAGCTTTCGGAAAATTATATTCCTGGAAAGTAATCTCAAATGGATTAAGAAAAATTCTCATAACTAATTGTTTCTTAAGTACCTCTCCTTTTCTCCAAATTGCGTTTCTCGCGTACATACTCAAGCTTCAAAAAATTGCTTCGTTCTGAAATTATTTTAAATAACTTTAAATAACGAAGAAATTAACCTTGAAGACGAACAATCCAGTTCCGCTAGAACACAATTGAAAAAAAATATCAGACCAACTACTAAATTCGTGTCAGAAAAATCTTAAAACTCCTAGGATACAATTTTGAAATTTAAGCATTTTAAGGCAGAGTTTACGACTAAACGACTGGAGTTGTGCTTCTCATATTATTATAACGAGTTGCTAGCTTCATTAAAAGCAAGCCCTCAAAACTTCGTTGCTCAGTTAGAAGGTTACACTGAGTGATGACACTTTGAGTTTGTCAAAAAAAGAAAAAAAAAAGACACGTTTGAAAAAAATATATAAAACACGCCTGCATAGTATCGAAGAAAGATGTAAATAGGAGACTGTATGTGCCCTTTATCTATTTATTTATAAAATCAGAACGTGACTTGGTAGCATGAGAAATCCATAAACCTAGATCTCATAGAGGCATGTCTCCAAAAATATCAAAACTTGCGCTTTTTTTTCATTTTAATTAGGGGTTACGTTTGCGTAGATTGATATCACATTTTATCGTAAGGTATTGAAGATGGATGTGCCATTCATTCGTAACTAATTCAAATTGCGTTATTCCCGCAGAGACGCGACATTTGTGCCGCGAACATGAGCCGAATTACAACCAATTTTCTCGGACTTTCATGCTTTAACCGAAGGTTTACAAGCACACGTGAACAGGGGACCGAACACGTTTATTTAATTTATTACGGCGCCAAGTTACCTTACGCAAATGAGACCAACCAAGCAGCATGAAAATTAGATGTCACTGGGCTTTTAATTGTTTATGGTTCATTCAGAGACGATAAAACATGCATGGAAACATGACGAGCACCACGATGGTGCGCTCTTGACGCTGTGTGATTTGTCCTTTCATCTCGTAGCGCCTGCTGCGTCTGCACTTAAGGTGAAACAAAGTATACCACAAAATGTTCCAACAAAAGTGAATTTTATGTTGGCCTTCGCTTCGTGGCAAACATCGCTTTTTTGTGTTTTTTGTTTTCTTTTTCCGGAGAGATAGCGTCCTGGTCCCGTTTCGGCGTGTCTTCTCAGAGGAACGTCTCACGAAGCCAGTAGAGTCCAGCCAAGGCCACGTTAACGTCTGCCGGGTACTCGATTTTCTCGAGGGTGCATTCCTTCAAAGGGAAACAGTGGGTTTGTATAATTAACTAAATTGTTTGTTTCTTTAAAAAAGTCCAAAGACTCTATTTAGAACTTGACAAGAATTCGATGCTGGATCACACGTTTACGTTTTAACCTACTTGAGTGCGCTTTAACTGCTTACGACAAGAGTATATTATATACTGGCACGCTGGTGTCATCTGGCAGGCACTTCCGATTTGTGTACGAGGTTTTTGCACTATTTGCGAGTTCAAATCTGCGCGGTAATTCTAAAATAATCGTCTCTCGTAACAAAATCATTTTGAGCCAACGGTAAATGAATGCCGGGTAAAATATTCGAAAATAGTTCTACAGGTCGGTAGTATTCCAAGGCTGCCAGACACGTGGCGCCAGCGTGCCACCGCGTTCTCTAAATAGCCTAAATTGTAAAGAGGGTCCGTCTCCAACCACAGACAGCGTTTAGAATTTAATGGCGGACGCATCCTGGAAGTTGGTCATAAGCGCGCATGCGCTGCGCTTTTGCGTGCAAGGAGGAAAGCAGGCGAAGAGGCTGAGACATTTGCAGAAGACCAATGCGTTCGTCACGTTAGTATTGTAAAGGCGGCCCCCAAACCACGTGGCCTTGATCGAGTAGTGAGAAACTCTGTAAAACAGGCTCTCTAGCGTTTTCTAGCGAGCCTAGTATAGAAGAAAAGAACCGTTGAGATGCAATGTTACAAAAATTACAGGAGGACACTTAAGACTGCTTACTTGTAGGAATGCGAAAGTATCCTACGAACAGCGCAATCCTACAAATAGCGCACCACGTTTTTTTTTTTTTTTTTTTTTTTTTTTTTTTTAGCACGGCGTTTTGTCGTTGACATCACGTTCCCCCACTGCGCAGCCGCGGCGGTCGGGCATGCCCACACTTTGCCGCCGTGAATTCCACACCGTTGCTAACTTGGCCCCCGCGGAGCCGAGGTGACACCTACGTGGTTTTGACATGGGCAGCCCAAGTCGGGCATGCCCCCGCGTTTCCGAAATGGAGACCCCATCGTTTTAAACTTGGGCCCCATACAACCAAGGCGGGACCCCACGGGGGTTTTAGATGGGCAGTCCAAGTTGGGCATGCCCATACTTTAGCCCCCTGATGCCTTCTGCTCCCGCATAGCTGAAGTGGGATCCACGGTGGTATTGTACAGAGCGCGACACTGTTAGCGCGAACAAGCGATCGTTGGTTTTTCCAGTTTTTTCTTTGAAACCAAGTGATGCCATCCAAGTTATTATTGCCACGGAAAGAGCTCATTTAGTTCTTTAATGTAAGCGATAAAAGTTTGTGCTTTCTAATACAATTTAGAAGTAAAATGCGAAATTGCGCCGATGTCGTATTCGCGCTAACAGTGTCGCGATGTGTACGTGCAGTCCAAATTGGGCACGCCCTCGAGTACCCGAGGTGGGACCCACTGGGTACGCCCTTGTGAGACCAAGGTGGGTTTCGTAGGGGCTGCCCGAGCCCCTATTGCCCACGTGGGCCTTACGTGGGCCCCACTTCTTGCGCTACTTGGGAGGTGACTGGTGCTCGACTGAAAAAGTTGGTAGCGCACTGCACTGGAAATGGAGAGGTACCTGGTTCGATACTAGGACAAAGCTGATTTTTTCAGTCGCACACCAGTCACCTTGCTGTGTGGAGATCTTTGTTTGTCCTTTGACGCCTTGTTCCCCTTCCCAGGGATTATTATTGTTATGATGTCCACAGAGGCACAGAGACGCGGCACTTCGGCGTGCCAAGGAAGCTTTGATCAGGCCGCGAGACCGGTGACACTTTCTTTCGACGAGTTGTGCCTTTACATACGGCTTCACGCACATTGCACTCGCAAAAGACATCCGCACGGCGTCGATTCTTGATCGGTATCCAAGCGTGCGAAGGCACAGAGACGCAGCACTTCGGCGTGCCAAGGAAGCTTTGACCCCGCCGCGAGACCGGCGAAACTTGCTTTCGAGTCGAGCTGTGCCTTTTTCCTGCGTCACTGCGCTTTCGTAAAATTTTCCAGGTGTTCACAACGGGAAGTCTCAACGGTTTCACAGGGTCTTAAAAAACGTCTTCGGCGATTGACGACGAACGAGTAGAAAACGTGTTTATAGCATGCTACCGCCAGCCTCTGCAACCTAGCAAAACGGAAGATTGTCTACGAGCAAGATGGCCGTCCGATGGCTTCACTCACGCTGCAGCGAACAAGCGGGGAAGCGCGATCCAGCAATTGTCATAGGGATCAGTGTGGTAGCCCAAGCAGGCATGTCGACTTTGCAACATGCGACGGTGTACCACTGCAGTCGAGTTGCGACAGCCGAGGTCGCTTCCCGATGAGTACGTGCGACACCGCCGCGAGAGGCGCGCGTGTCGGCACCGAGTTAGGTCTGCAGGGTACCTACTGCGGGCTTTCTCGTTGTCAGGCGCCCTGTTGAGATCGAATTAGTGGTACCTCTTACCTGTGAACGCGTCTATTTCCACAATATTTACTACACCAATTCTTTCTAGGTGTGTCCGCCAGCGTTACAAGACAGTGAATGCTTCGTTATCGCTGGCGGTCAGCGGTGATAGGAGTCGGCTACGGCGGTGAGCTGCTAGCCACCAACTAAATACCGGCCAAACTAGCCTCACCCCCTGAATAAAAGTTTTTTGTCGCCTTCTACGTCGCTCGGGGCTACTAAGTCCTAAACATGGTCGGTGAATATCGAGTGCTTACTTAGCTGTGATCACCACCCGTAACGTGATAATTTTATTCGATTGCGCAGTTAGACAGCGGTTAAGCAGGCGCTTGTCACGTGGGGTAAATACCGCTGATTGTGCATTAAAATTTGCAGAGAGATTTACACAAATATTTGAAGATCAAGACGAAATGAAAAACAAAAATGTGTTCGTGAAGCCTTGCCTGTCAGGGAAAGAGTACGATTATACAGAAAAGAGTTTGTACGGACGTCATGATGAGTAGATATTTTGGATGGGCTATATAATCTGTGCACGTGCGCGTGCGCGTGCTTTAAAACCTTCCATTTGCTGAGTTGTCGATAATCTAGGGACATGATGTTACTTTGAGGCAGAGGTTCCTGTAACGAGACTTTGATTACTGTGGCGTTTTTGCGGGTAGACCCGGCGAGGCTTGCTTTTACCATCGGAGACCCCTATCGGCACCGCAATTCTAACAACATGATCCGATGCCCTTGTGTTCCCTATGCCCTGGACTAAAATTTTGTATCTCGGTATTTATCGGCCCATATGAGCGATTTTGTTTCGCATGTCTTAAGCCAAGGTGTTTTGACTCTATCTAGATTTAGTAATGAAGGCGTTCTTTTAAATGGCTCTAGCCATTCACTCTCCTCATTAATGAAGTGAAGAATACACAAACGAGACATTTTATTAACAATTTCTGAAATTAAGGTGGTTGAGGAAAAAAAGACTCTTTCCGTGAACAAAGTCAGAACCCCAACAGACGTCAGGATTTGCGATAAACATCCTAATTAGCTAAATAATTAACTAGAATTTACTAACGAAGATAATATTTAGTTTAAAAAAAAATATGGCTTCCGTGAGAAACTTGCTAAGCATTATCGAAAACCACAAAAACCACTTTTTTTACAAATATATATGGCAGGGCCAGCATTTTATGGCGCTCTGAAAAAGCGCCTAATTTGGACGGGTTTCTAGGTTTCGATTTCTTACTCTGCGCCCGCGGTCCAGCTCTTCATTGGCCTAGACGCGCAACACACGTGCGCGATACTTCCATCCATCTTACGAGGGAAGTGAGGCCGTGGCTTCGCTCCTTGGCGGCACCGGGGGGCAGGACAGCTTGCGCAAAAATGCGCTACGTTAAAAAAAAAAAACGAAACCTAAAAACGCGTCAAAATACCATATTTTCCGGACTATACATTTTTAAAAGTTGAAATGTTAGGCAGTGTGGACTATCTACGCATGTGGACTATACATGATTTTTGTTTTTTAATATCATTGATTTATCAAGACGTAGCGGTTTTGTGAATGAAAGAGTATGTTAATGATGATTTGCGTATATAATAGGCTTTTTTGTGAGCTAAGAAAGCAGACATTCGTCAAAGGGTGCCGTCTATGAGAAGATTTTCGGGTCGACTAAGCACAAGGTGCGGACTATGCACCAGGTGCGGTTTATGCACCGGGTGCGAACTATCTAAGTAAATGCTTTAATTTTTTACTTTGAATTTGCCCCTGCGGACTATACACAGAGTGCGGACTATATATAGTCCGAAAAATACAGTATAACGCTTTTTTATTTTTCAAACGTTTCAAACTAGTGCTGCTGCATTACATCCTTCTAAAATTAGTTGACTTAATGATTTTTGATTGTTTAGCAAGTTTCTCATTGGAACGAGATATGTCTATTTTTGCTAATTAAAAAGATAATTTGTAAATTTTATATCATTAATTACCTATATAGTATGATTTTTTTCTTTTTGACCTCCTTGAAGTTTGCCGTGTTTCGAAGTTTGTTCCCGGGAAAAGTTTTAGCCTTTCTCAACCACCCTAATTTTAGAGATTTTTGAAAGCCTTCTCTGAAACACCTGGTACATGTTTGGACAGGAATATTATGAGCAGACAACCACGACAGCTAGGGCCACTGTTTAGAACTATGATCAACCACGTTACACCATAAAGTGCGCTCCGATATATAAAAATTCATGCTTGTCTACATACATATAAGACCGATATACAGGGTGCTTTTTTTGACGGTCCGGTTTTGTATTAAAACATCCGGAAAGGCTACACTAACGCGGTCTTTGCAGGCAAGTTATATGGCCAGGAAGACATAGTATAGGGGGCTGCTTTTAACATCACTTCAAACAATTAACTAAAATTTGTTCCTTAGATTTTCTATGACTGAAAATATAAAAAAAAATAATGTGCATTACAAACTTGCTGAGCGTTATCGGAAACCAATAATTCAGTGAATTTTAGAGATACTTGAAGCACTGGGAAGCACGGGGGTTATCTGAAGTTATCCCTCGCGAAATAGGCTCAAGAATGACAGTGTGAAAACGCGGAGAACAACCTTATCATCTGCGTCTTCGCACACCCAGGCTTGTGCCTATTGCACGAGTGGTAATTTTAGCGCACCTCACGCTTCCTACCTGCTTCAAGGGTTTTTTTTTTTTCCCCTAAACTTGTCTGATTTACTTGTCTTTCATTACCCTCAGCAAGATTCTAATTGAAACCATATGTTTATTTGTTCTGACTAAAAAGTTAATAAACACAATTTCGATAATTATCTGACATAAGTAGGCCCCTGTAATACATTTCCCTGACCTTATGATCACATGCGCAGACCGTATTAGTTCATGCGCCTGACAGAAAGCTATTGGGGACCTTCCTTCTCGTAGACAGCATAGTAAATGGGCACGTATTATTTTATAGCGCGTGATAAATGAAGTACCTCCCGTCCTGCGTTAGTCTAGTTTCCGCTTTCTAGCGAACTGAGGTCCGACGTTTCTTGGATCCAAATGTTTCAATGTCACCGCAAGCCGCAGAAAAAAAAAAATCTTGCAAGCCGAATGCGGCTTGGTTGAGGCCTGTAGTGCATCACTTGTTATGCATTGTTTTATATTTTGTTACTATTCGCAAATAGACCCTTTTCAAAATTTAGTGCTGTGCAGCTGGTTTAACCACAAATGGCAGTAATGAACTTCCAGCCATTAGTGGCACCATCACCCTCGCAAGTCAACGGCATACGAGAATGCGCGTTTCGCTGTGCAGTTTTCTTCTCGATCTCCTTAGTTTCGATGGTGACCAAGATACAGCCGGTCGGAATTGAACCCGTAAGTGTGACGTCACTTCTTGTAAGTGATTCGGCTACACAGTGTTTTCATCTTCTCAATTACTGCGGAAGCGAGCTCCACGGAAAGGCGTTCGCGCGCTCGCGAACCTTGAGCGTCGATCAAAGCTGTGTACGGGCACTCTTCGCTTCCGAAATCCCACAGAAAGATAACCCCGAGAATATAATTTTCGTCTATCGTCACCAACTCCATTCAACGCAGTCGCGTATCCTCAGAAAGAACCACTGAACCCGCGAAGCCATCGTGTCGTCTGCTAGCAAGGCAGAACCGGTTGTGGAACTTTATTACGGGATTTCGTCATCGCTTTATAGTACTGAGACGATAGAAAAAGTTTGAATGATTAGATATTGAGAGGACACAATGCCTACAAAAAAAGCATTTACTTTGTTATCAGGCAATTTCTAACCTCAAGTCGAGCCCCCATGCAATAGTCCATATCAACGACCCTGGCAGCGTTTTTTTGTTTTTTGGTTTTTTGGAGCGGAGCGCGATATTGTGACGTCATCACTTACGGTGTCAATGAAGCACCAACCTCTGTAGGCGCCTTTATAAAATTCTCTACATTAAAGAGCCTTGAGCCGACTGTGTGCCACCTGACTTGACCCGAGTAAGAAATGAACTCTCACGCAGCTCTTGTATACAATTCCTGCGTCGTATTGTGCTAATGTCTCGAATATACATGCCACACATCATTCTCTTAAAAACATCTTCAATTTCTTTTTTAATCAGAAACCACAAGGTTTTCAAATAGTTCGGCATTCCTCAGATGAAGATGGTGATCAAAGTTGCGAGACGGAATTTTCGAGAGGGTCCAGTGTCGAGTTCCACTAGAATTGAACGGTCCACAGACACAGCACCAGCGTTCTTGCTGTAGCCGTGCCTACGAACATCAATTCTTAGGTATTCGCTCATGGGGCTACATTGATCAGTTTTACGTGACTTCGTGCGGTTAGGAGTAGCGAGGTACGCCCCAAGCAAAATAAGAACTTGGGTAGAAGCAAACAGGCTTGGCTTACCTTTATTGTGTTGTGCATCTCGAACCAGGCCTCGCGGCTTCTGAACATCAAATCCTGGTAATTAATTAGATAATAATTAGAAGAAGAAGAAGAAGAAGAAGAAGAAGAAGAGGAAGGCGAATAAGAAGAATAAATAGAATATCCAACAAAATTAACAATAAAGAATAAAAGGAGAAGAACTGCTAAAAAAATTTAATTAGTCCAAAAGCCCGAAGTACAACAGGTAAGATCACGTATCAAATCGTCGTCTGATACATTTTCAAGTCACCAATTAAAAGAAAATCGGCAAACTTACAAAATAAAAAAATAAGCATTCACAAAAAAATGACAAATTGAATATTACATGTTGTTGCTGAAATTAGACAAGAGCTGCAATATTAATAGCGTCCGATACTTTGCATTACACTCGAAAGCCTTTAAGACATAGTATAACAAAAACTTGAGAAACCACTATCTGTATTGATTACGCCAGAATCAATCAAAATGGATACCAGCTTCAATATTAAGAAAGCATGATCCACGCGCCAGATGATATTTTCAACGAAGGCCAACATAGGCCAATTTCCCGAATGTATGAAATAGGCCTATTTTTGCGGAAGATTTAGTGAACTAAAAGAAATATCTGTGCTATAATGTTTTTTTTTTTGTTTTTTTTTTTTTTGGCATCGAACGTTAGCACGTAATTAAAGTGATCCTAGGCTACGGTAGGGTATCATGCAGCTCTTCTTCGAGGGGCCTTTGTTCACTCGAGCTTTTCATACATTACAAATGAATTAATTTCACGATCTCGTAACAGCACTTTTCTTCAGTTTTTTTTTTTTTAATTTTTAGGTATAGATTGTTTTTAAAGGCAAGGTCAACGATAGCGTCCGTGCTACGCATATGGTGAAGCGCTGTCCGCTCCGAACTCTTGCGCCCACAGAGTCATGGCCGCGTGTGCGCCTTCCCGCTGCCGTGTTTCTCGATCTCGCTCCGGGGTCCGGACTTAAGGTTTTGCACCTTGACATCGAAAACGTATCTATGTCCAGCTTTAGCTCTGTGTGTGCTCTCGTGTCGTTCGACCTGCAGGAGTTGCTCGCAGCTCGGGTTCAATCATGTCCCCCTAGAGTCGTAAGCTGCAACGACGGCAATAGACCGCCATGGTTTTCGTTCATCTTGCTCTGGTATATGCCTCTACGCATCGCTTGTGCGTTCGAGGGTGAAGACATATCTACTATACGACACTCACCAGTGCCAGTAATAGATGAAACCTACATGAGAAGTATTTTTCGCTCATCTTATTATCAGATTGCTCTGCGCTCGTTGGCAGATTGAGTAGAGGCACTGGGGTTCAGATGATCGCGGCTGTTTTCCCCAGCACATAGCGGAGATCTGAGTTCTCAATTTCCGAGTTGTCCTTAAAAATTTATATATTGGCGCCGATGGTGGCCCCGAAAATTTTGTGTAGCGCTTTGCTCAGGTAAGCTGGTATTGAATAGAAACTACGGTCGCCTTCTACGCATGCAGTGTCTGCGCAGTGCTTCTGCTGGGAGCCACACCGTGGCCCCAATGTCTTGTCGCACGTTTCCAAAAACAAACTCAGCAACGTCTCAAATTTAAGACGTTCTTGAGTTTGCCTTTCTTTCATTCTCCCTTGTCGCGTTTTGTTTAATTTGTTTCCAGTATGACAAATGTAATGAAGTTACCTTTTATATTTCACGCTAATTTCTTTCCTAATGCCCAGCTTCTACGCGGAGAGCATGTCGTCTTCTTCTTTTGCAGGAGTTGCGGTGACGTCAGAAAGACTCCGAGCTTTGATTGGCTCTGATCAAAGGATAGTGGGTAGACCTCAAATCAAGCTTCCTTTAAGTTTACCCACTGTCCTTCATTTAGAACCAATCAGAGCTCGGCGTTCTGACGTCACCACAGCCCCTGCAAAAGAAGCAGACGAACTTGCGTTCCGCTTTTATGTTTTTAAACCCCTACTGCGTAGTTGGTATTATTTCGTGCTTCATAAAGAAGCTTATCAAACTTTGTTTTTGCTATAAATTATTTTAGTACAATTTTCATGGCGGAATTCGGCCTATAATTTTCAAGGCCTCTCTTACTACCGATGGGACAAACTTTCGTCGCTGTGGAAAATAACGCCTTCGAACCGGTTAATTTCTATAGGTTAAAAAATAGGGCTAATAATTCTAGCTCTGAAATTTTCATCGTTCGCAGCAGTATTATTTCATATCTTCTTAATTGGCTTTTTTATTTAATACGTTGTGGCAGGGAACACTATAAAATGTGATCGTATTGGAGTCGTCATTGCGTCGCAGTATGTGCTGTCTTCCGTTATGGGTTCTGACATTTATATAATGCTGGTTGAGTTGTACCATTTTAACACCCGTCCTTTTGGTACCGTTGATCAACCATTAACCATGTAGTGCTATGTCACCGTCATAACCACGAGGAACGGCAGCATTACAGGCACGGCACGTCACTAGCTGAAAACAGAGACTTTTCAAAAGTCCATCAAGCAACACTGGCAGTCGCCATCTTTTTTTGGTGCAATAACCTTCTTTGCCAAACACTGACACATCACTCAGTTTCCGATACGAGATGTGCCGAGTTCACGCCGAACGATGACCCAACCCTCGTGCCAAACAATGGAGGACTCGGAAAAATTGACAGCAGTAGCCACTAAATGGCATGCACTTTTTGAAAAGTGTCTATTGAGCAGACAAAACATACGCGCGGTAAACAGCAGAATTGGAGATGTGTTCCAAGCACTATGGTTCTAATATACGTCTTTTGAAAATCACATGCCGATTATTAGAAGGTCCGAACTACTGCACGATGGCGCAACAACTGACATCATGGAACGTGCAAGTCATCCCATAAGATAGCGAACAGTGGAGAGCGGCTAAAGCTAGGGGCCGACAATCCAATCAAACAGCACCGAAAGTGCAACATCACTGCGCTCATGACGTTTTTGGTGTGGGTGATTTTTCACCTTCTAATCCCACTAAACACATAATGTGTGCCTCGACGTTGCGGTTTTAGTCAGCCACTGTTCAGGAATTCTACAACTGCCAAACGAGGGCAGTCTTTCGAAAGGGGTCTATAAAAGCCGTGAACGGCTTCTTGACATTGAGATCAATTTCCTCGTTGCTTCTGCGGAGATAACAGCCCATGTAGTTCGTTGCAGGTGAAAAAAAAAAAAAAAAATGACGGACAAGCTCCTCTCAGAACAGCCTCCACCCTTTTCACCTTGCTGCAGCGAACGCTGGAGAGGAGGCGAGTGGAGAGAAGGAAACTGCCAATCACGGCGAGAAGAGAGCTTTGTAAGAGGGACTTTCCCTGCTGTTCTAAACCTGCAACAGATTATAGACTTCACCTTTACCTTGTGAGGAATGTAAGTGAGCTTACCGGATGCAGCTTCTGCGTCCAAATTTCAATAAACGTGAACACGCATGTGTGAAGGGTAGTTTTGAATTCGCTGCTCGCATTCTGAAAGAGAACACACAATGTATGCACATTTGTTCTTGTGAATTAATACATCAGGCGGGTGCAAGAAACTAAAATTCGAAGAATTTAAGCCAGATAAAACACTAAAACAAATAGCTTTAGACTGTGGTTTCTCTTTTACTGCGAACGTATTGACCTCGAGGGCATCTCCATCTTCAGTATCTCTTTCAGCGTATTTCTTTAAAAATTGCTATTAACGTTTTATTCTTTTTTTTTATCCCCGTCTATTATCACGTGATTGAGTTGCACCATCTAAAAACGAAAAGCTATCTCGATTCCTTGCTCTGTTTTGAAACAGTCTTGCGATCTGTTTTTGAGAGACGAGAGAACTTGCGTTTACGTAGATCAACAGACACAGACTTCCACGCACGTTCAAGGGGCAGTGCAACGATATTCAGTTGGAATGTTCTTCACTTTTTGCGAACTTACTGGCACAAGCCGGACGCAACTCCGCTGACCAAGAAATTTTTTTTTTTGTGTGTGGTGTAATTTAAAGGATAAAACCGTGCGTTTTTTATTAGCCTTTCCGCAAAACTTGATGACGTACCTCGGACGTCGCAATGCTGGCATAGTCTTCCGAAGGACGATATTCGAATGTGGCTCAAAGATTCAGCCCGAGCATCGACCGAGCACTCGATTTGGCTCCGTCTTAATTAATTTCTCGACAAGCACTCGGGTAGTGGCTCGTGTCGAGTCACTGCAATGACAATAGCCGAACTCTAACAAGATATGGAACTCAGCGCGTGGGCCGTGCTTTGCCAACCCTAGCGCGTAGCTACAATAAACATTTTGTGGCATATAATCGGCCCCCTGTCACGTAGACACTTGTTTTTGCTGCGAGTAGAAATTTTCAAAAATATACGAAAGAGTCAGACGAAGAGGACGGACCGGACAAACATCGAAAGATGTTTGTACTGTCCGTCCATTTTGTCTGACTCTTTCGTATATTTTTGAATCTATTACCAACGCGCTCAATCCAAGTTTAGAAGCTTTCCCACATCGAACCGATCATAGCGGCGTAATACCGCTCAAAGCATATTGGGAACCCGTTTGTCACTAAGTTGCGGTTTTGATTGGCCAAACGTACTTTACAGCCTCACGTGAAGACCAAACAGTGATTGCATTTTCGAATATGCGACTATTCTTAAATGTATAATACTGTAGCCGTTGCCTGCTGATACGGATGCGGTGATAGGGCACGTTTATTCTGGCTCCCGCCGTGACAGCGTTCGCGCCCGTAAACACAGGTCAAATCTTTGACATGGAAGAACAAGAAGTACACTGGGCCGGTCATCCTGTTCCATTAGCTCCTCAATGCCCTGGGCTTCTTAAATTAGTCGTGAGACAGGAGGGTAATTCTGCACTCTGGAGTGGAAGCCAGGCCGTCAGAGAGGTATGGGACGTGGCAGGCCGTATTTCTACATTATCGCTAAGCCTATAGGCAAGCCCTTATGGCAGCTGGAGGTTCATGTTTCAACAGGAGTTCTTATGTAAATGAATGGGTGAAATGGGAGCGAGTGCTGGCTTTATTTTTATGCAGTGTTGAGACGTACGAGTGTTGCTCCTAAAGTAATGCCCCACATATTTTTCACCCCTAAAAATAAAGATTGCAATATTAAAACCTATAGCTTGCAACATTGATGTCTCCTGCATATGCAAATCTATTTCACGGTCGTCGCACAAAGGATTCTGTTGTATAAGTCCGTGAACATGGTGTCTGTGTATGGCATGCGTCACCTCAACAAGCTGTAGTTAAGTTTCTGGTGGCGGACAAGGAAAACTGAAAAAAATTAATAACCATATGTGTGCTTTGTATGAAAGTTATACAATAGATAGGAGCATGGTTGGATGCTGGGTGAAAACAGTTAAAGCTTCAAAACGCGGAGAGATGGAGTTTCGTGATTGGTCACAGTCAGAGCGTCCTTCCACCGCCACCACCGGAGACACGTTGCAACAATTATTGATGCGAATTGGCACATCAAAATCCGACCATTCGCCCTAAAGCATTCAGTCAGCCAATAAAGTTCAATGCCAATTATTGACGTTGTCGGCGTGTGTGGCAGAAGATGAATCGAAGATACATTTTCTCTCCAGCCTGACAATATGGCCGCTTTCTCAAAAGTCTCAAACTCAAGGGCAATTTCCAACCTTTGTTCGACTGTACAGTGTACTGGGGCCCTAATCTGGACATTTGGCGAGAAAGTCGGCGAGAAATCTGGCGTCCGTAATTGGCCGACGCCGCACTTGACCTTGGCGCCGGCCAATCATAGCCGCCAGATTTCTCGCCGACTTTTCCGCCAAGTGTCCAGATTAGGGCCCCTGAACTGTTAAATATAACGCGGGAGCGGTGACCGGAGAGACTACATGCGTCATCTACCGCCTCACTCTGGCAGCTTATGCCGCTGTTGTTTTCTGAAGTTACACTCCCAGCTCCGAAATACTCAGCCATGCGTGACTCGGGCGATAAAAAAAATCGCTCTTTGATTTTGTTTTTTGTTGTTTAAAGAAGGTGTCCTTTATCAGAGAAACTGCAAGATCACCGAGATATGGTAGCCCCGCATGGTAAATGCGTAGGTGTGACTAAACAGAGTGGCAAAAACAACAAAACAAACAAGTAAAAATTTAAGGCGTGGGTGATAAAGAAAGAAACGAGGAGGTCATGCGATTATTGTATCGGGGAGTGGCGACAATCGGCAAGAAGAACCACCTTATTCTCTGCCGCATCATTGATTTAATCGCTAGACAGCTCTGATACCAGTTTCGGTCACCGCTCCCGCGTTATATTTAACAGTTGAGCACACTGTACGCCCCCATCCCCCTATAAGCCTGAATTTAGACCATCAGATTTGTATCTCTTTGGGCCACTAAAGGATGCACTGCGCTAAACAAGGTTTGAAAACACCAATAGAGTAATTCGTGGAGTAAGAACGTGACTGCATGATAAGAAAACGAGCTTGTACAGGAAAAGCCTGCATGTCCTTGTTCCACGTTAGCGTAAAGACAAAGAACTGAGCAAAGACTGCGCAAATAAAAATAACAGGTACTCAAGAAAGGTGCAGTAACATTCTACGTAAATTTTTGATAGTATTGAATAAATATTTTTCGAGCAAATAAAGGCGGGGCATTACTTCCTAAGCAATCCTCTTCAACGGGGCGATTGAAACCAAACTCATGCCACTCCTCTCCATGGCCAGCCAGGCTCCATAGCGCAACGCGCGCAGTATTGCATGCAGAACTTTTTTGAAGTAGTCTGTTGAGGGGGTAAACGCTGCACGTGCTCCTTCTTTTCTCTTCTGCGAGTACCATTGCACGTGGAGAAAAACTAACGCGTGTTGTATAGGTTATAAACGTCAATGATTCATTTTAAGCGGTATTTGCGCAAAGTACCAAAACTCGTTAAACCTCCTTTTTAATAAATAACCAGGAAGCATAATGCAGTGCCGAGTTTCTCGCCTTGCACACATCCACTCCAGTACTTTCCCACAGAAAACTTGGAGTGAAGGGTAGGATATCGGTTCCGCGTTCTGAGAACAGAACTCTGCTTAATCGTTGCGGATTTGTGAAGTCACTGTCTATATGCGCCTTATTTATTGGTACGTGCGGCATCTCCGAATGACCACCCGGAGGTAGTAGGAACGATGCTGGACACGCCAGGCTCCGTGGGGCAATAATATAATCGCTTTACACATCTATCACATATCGGTATACTAATCAAAGGGTTAACCTAGAGAGTAAAATGAGAAGCCTGAGCGTTAGGATTCATAAAATGGTCTCTGAAGTCCGGTGAGACTAGCTGCAGGAATATGGTAAGTACGTTTTTCTTCATTTTCTCGATTCGTTTGCACGTAAGCGATTGTTTTACGTGTGTTTTAAGGTATTCATGAAACGCAGAAGCAGAAATGGCTCCGTTGACAGCAGAACTCAACAAGTGCAGTCGCAGACGCATTTCCGTAGCCATTCTAACGGCCGGCAAGCCGACTTCTTGAGCGCTCGCTGGTTCTAGCCTCTAATAAAGACCATGTATGTATCAAAATCATGTACCAGCCGATTTGCCTTGATGTTCCGGACTACTACGGCACTCTCGGTTGATCACAGCGTGAGAGAACTTGGATGAGCTCGAAAACCGCCTTCGCGCATAAAAACGCATGGGGCGAATGTTTCCAGCATGGATTTTTGCGAAAGTATTGCATCGGGAATATTTCATCGAGAAACCAGCCTATACGCCACTAGGCCGGTGGTATATACATTTATTTATTGTTTTTGCTCCGTGTTTTTGCTCATTTGGATGTTGCTGAGAACTGAAGAACCAACAGCATTTATTTCTCGCAGTGGCGTAGCGCAAGAACGCACAAAACACGCTCTCATATTGCGAGGCTGCAAACTAAATTTCAGATCTCGAGCCGATCATAGTAGAAGTTCAAACAAAACACCAAGGGGAGCGAAGCTGGCAGAAGAACGTGAAGAGGTAGCTTCTGGTAAACCCCAGAACGGCGTGCCGACGTTTCTCTAGGAGACCAAGCTTCTTCAGGCCCTGAAGAAGCTAGGGCTTCAAGTGAAACGTCGGCACGCCGTTTGGAGGTTTACCAGAAGCTCCCTCTTCACGATCATAGTAGAGTCAAAGTAATTGTCTCTTTATTTCAATGCACGTCAATCGGCAAAAAAATTAAGAGAGCCTCACACTGTATTAATATCATGTAGAGCATGTGTACAGCACCTGTTTTATGATTCGTGTTTTATGACAAAATCGTCATGAACGAGCTACACGATCGGAGTGTTACCTAACTTTAAGGTTACAAAAACATTTAAGAATAAGCTCAAATTATAAAAAAATAAAAATTGAAAACGTAAAAAAAAAATAGAAAAATTAAAAAAATACGTTCTAGAGGGGCTCTAAACTATGTCTAAGCGGGTGATTGTTGGAGGGTAAATTGAACTATAGGGGGAGCTCTCTCCAGCTTGTTTTCCCGAGAACTCGGTGTTCACCCAACACTGGGCCTGTGGACTTGATTCTCTAGGTAACGTAAAAGGTGCGCACAAAAAACAGAGTGGCGTTGGCGGGACGGGACAACCTTTCCTGAATGCCGTCAGAAGGACCCGAGCCCCAGCCAAACGCTGACGCTGTGTTCTGCCGCGTCAGCTGACCGCTACGACATTGGGGAGTTTTAGTAGATCGTTCCGATACTTCCGATAGTGATACGATGCATGCACAAAGGCATCGGCCGAATATATGATAATGTTATTAGAGTTAATGAAACCATCTACTCAAACTTCGTATTGTCGTTGTCCCCATGAGTGCAGTTCTAAAGTTAGCCGCTTGGGGCGAAGCGGTTTGATCTCCTCCCCTTTAGCCACTTAGATACGTAGCTTCCCTGTAAGCATTGCGCTCCCGAAAACACTTGCCGGTGAGAGCGGTGCAGTGTTGTACGGAACGGCGTTCCTGGAACGCGTTCCTTTTAGGAGGAACGAAGGAACGCCGCCTTTCCGTTTTGAATCGGGGGAACTCGAACGGAAAGTCGTTACATTTATACCGGAAAGGAAGAAGGAACGGCGTTCCTTTTTCTTCTTCCAGTAAGGTAATTTTTATTTTATTTTTAAAAAGGAAATTCTAAAAAAATATAAAAATATATATTTACGAAAATTAGGATCTCGTTAACTTTTTTGCTACCTAGGATTTAATTTGTGGGGTTCTTGCTTGGTAACAGTCGGGTGCCGGAGAACTACTGGGTATTGATTTTTTTTTTCAGTGCCCGAGGCTGCGGTACAGAAAACCAAAACATTTAGTCGAAGGAAAATACAGAAAAAGGGACTTCTCAAACTCAGCCACTTTCTTTACTTCCACGAATCCTCATACACCCAAAAATCTAAGGCCGACTACAGCCATAACGGAACTTCTACAAAGATGCCTGCAGTTACACCAAAAGAACAGGTTACCAAACATCAAACGCACCCTTGTATTTCAAACATTGGCCAGATGCACATAAATTGACCTCCATTTTCACTTCTCTTCTCCCACCTTCAAACTGAACAACGAATCCATCCTTCACGAAAAAGGACTAATAGGTTTGAAGACTGACCTTTCAAAAGCCCTACCTTCTTCTCCACTTGCTCGCTTCCCTTCCTTCGAAAGACGACCACCCCATGTCGCCCTGTACCCCCTGATTTGGTGTCTTCCCATGCGCTCCGAGAGCCAGCCTACCCACCCCTCGTTGTTTTATTTCTAGCCTTGCCTGAATGTCAGGTTTCATACATAGAACTGCATTCGCAAAAGTTAGGCCTGGCACCATAACTCCCTTCCAAATCTCCCTGACCACTTCATACCTGTTATAGTTCCACAATGCCCTGTTTTTCATCACCGCTGCATTTCTATTGCCCTTGTCAGTTGTGTCTCTTTCATGTTCACTGAGGTAATCCGCATCTTCCTTGATCCACACGCCTAGATACCTATACTTGTCGACCCTCCCAGCATTGCTTTCTTGTATTTTAAGGACTTCACCCTCGTCATCGTTAAATATCATAATCGCCGACTTGTCACTACTGAACTCCAATGCCAATTCATTTCCCTCTGCACCACAGATACTCATTAGTTTTTTGTAAATTCATCCTGTTGTCCGCCATTAGTACTATGTCGTCTGCATACATTAATCCCGGTATTGACTGTTCAATCGTCTCGCCATGTCTGTAGTATGAGAGGTCAAAGCCAGCTCCACTCTTTTCTAGTCTCTCCTCTAATCCTTGGAGGTACATCATGAACAGTAATGGTGACAAAGGGCACCCTTGCCTAAGGCCTCGTTTTATTTCTACTGGTGCTGTCACTCTTCCTTCCCATGTTATAAAAACCTTGTTGTCCCTATAAATGTCCTTTAAGATTTTAATTCTTCCATTTTCCACCTTTAAGCGCTTCATTATTTCCCACAGCTTTCCTTGGACCACATTGTCATAAGCTCCCTTAATATCCAAAAAAAGCTATCCATAGAGGTCTGTTATCTTTAACTGCAATTTCGATACACTGTGTTTTTTCAAAGGTGCGCGCGCCATCTGGTAGCAGCTGCGCCAATTCTCCGAGTCTGCTTTTGTTCGGTACGTGCTCCGAGCGTGTATTGGACACGAGGATTGTACCAGCGTTCGGCTTGAACTCGGCTGAGCTCGTGTCGAAAACGAGTGCTACGTCAGCGCTCGACGAGGACTCGGATCCAATCACAGGCTTCCTGCACAAAAATGGCTGCCGCAAATGTTTCTCTATTGACTTTTGAGGAGGGGTCTATGGTGCTTCACTGAAACACGCTTGGCAACTTTCGGGTATCGTCAACAAGTCCACTACCCCTTCCGGTAAAGCTGGAGTTTTTTTTTCTGATTTACAGTATTTTCGTAATTCCCCCCACTATTCGCGCACAACCTCCATTGAAACAATCTATGAAAACGTTGAGGGGTCACTTTTCGCGTTCGCTTCTGTGCAGCTCTCTCCAAAATCATAATTACAACTTGAGTAACGCCGATCGCTCTACGAAAATGTATTCCACGTCACAAGCCCACAATGATCGTTTTTTTTTTGTGAGAAACAAACTTTAGCCGGTGAGGGTTCAAGAGTTCTTGGTAAGCTCCTTCCACCCTTTTCCACTCTAGCGGAGCGAACGATGGAGAGGAGGCGACCCCCTCTCAAACGGTGGCTCATGTAAATTGGAAATGGGTGGGTGGAGCTTCCGCTCAGCTTTTAACCTGTCACCGACTGTAGGTGTAGGTGATATAAAAAAAGCCTAGTTAACATTTATTCATGGTGAAAAACAGCTCAAACTACTTAACTACTTAACTGATTTTCCGCTCATAATAATTCAAGTGCAAGCTTTTTAATCCGAGTGTCCCTGAATATAATCCAGCTGTACACCAATTTAATACGGGTGTCAATAAATGTAATCAAAGTTTTCAACAATTTAATCCCAACGCCATTCATTTTAAATCGAGAGTCACTCAATTTAATTCATTTATATTTGTGAATTAAACGTGATTACTAACTCATATGTTCCAACCATTTTAGAGGCCTATGTCGCTTAAAAGTCATGAATGCCTTTTCACTGCATATGCGTGTTGCGTGATGGTTCTCTCATCAAATTTTATAATTTTTTAAAGCCATAATACGTAAGCTCGAGACTGCATTAGGGGGATGTTTTGTCGCTTTTAGAATAGTTTACGAAAATTTTGAAGCGGCTTGAGAAAGACACCGTGTTTGAAAAAATTGTATTTCAATTAGGTGTATATGCATTCAATGGCATGGACATTTTCATTGCAAATCAAGATGCTGATTTCTGATTGCGTGTATTCCACAATCAAGTATATGAGTTACATCATCGGTTTAAAGGGCAGGCTCAATGTACTTGAAATGATTGTGATCATAAGCCTCGCCGTTAACGCGTTGAAATTTTCTGAATTGCTTCTTGCGTCGCCCTTTGGACCATCTGCCATAGGTGTTCCTTTACACTGGTAGATTCAGGCAGAGCAAGTACGGCTGCGCTATGCTCCCTGAGGTAAGCTTTCACGTCTAAATAGGACTTAGAAAACATATATTTAATTGGGTTGAAGTGCGGACTGTGTGGTTGTAAGTACTTCAAAGAGTGCTTGGGGGACCAGGCGGAGTCTTCGGCTCGTCGGTGTGCGGGAGCATTACCAAATATAATGACCGCATCCTGGCCCGGAGCTGTTGCCATGATTTCCCTCGAAACTTACTCCAGGAATTCGTTGCAAGTCAACCAGGACACGTTTTCCACACTTCTCCGCAAGAGGATCTCGTCAGCAGACATGCATGCTAGGATGTTGATATTGGGTCCTCTGGTGCCTGTAGTTCTCACGACAGCATTTTTCCTGTGTTTGACCTCCCAAACCTCCGACTACACGAAATATTAAAGTTTGTCTGGTCAACGCAATTTCGAAGTTAAATCGGGTCGGCACCGTGCAGCCACGAATCATATTCTTTTCTTGTACTTTTAACGTCTCGCGATTTCGGTCCACGCGCTGCAGAGAAAGTTACTGTGTTGTGTAATCGTGCTCATTCAAAAGTTTGTCAAATGTATATAGGCTGATTTGTAGACCTGGTCTAGATAATTCAAGCTCTTGTATAAGTTGCTTCAGCATGTACGTTTGGTGTTCATCCACCATACCTGCCAGATCCTTCACTACACCGGACGCGAATATCTCCTTTGAGCCTTCTCTGGGTTTCGGTTCATCTCTGCCAGTCTTCGAAATTGACTGAGCAGTTTTCGCTTTAATTCCTAGTGTTTCAGAAAATTTGTTTATGAATGCTATTTTTATAAATAGGGAATATAATGGGATTGGTACAATCATGAAGCACTACATACAAAATAAACTTGCAATGTAAGTGTAAACCCCTGCTACGACAAACCAAAAACAAAAACAAAAAAACTGAGCTACAACTGACACCTTCTGGACAGGATGTGGCACGACACAAGTATACCGCGAAGTGTTTGTAGATGACGCAAACATCGCTGACGATAGTGTCATCAGCGGATGTCGTCTGCTATTCTAGGCCGACCGTCTGCGAAAATTTCGCTGTATGTTTGAGCCGGGCCGCTGCTTTATCAACGGGCTTCTTTTGCTGCTTTAAATCGTCTGCAAACGTTTTTTTTTTTTTTCTTTTGTATTCTAGCGCCGTGCCGCAGTTGCATACGATAACCTGGCATCTACCGCTTGGTTGCAGACGGCAGCCGGTGCTCAACTATCCGAGGCAGATAAAATCGATTGAAGCGGATCGACAATTTTCACGCAAGTCAACCGCATTTGTGAACACTCTTGCCAATGAGCTCGTCTAATGCAAAGTCTCGAGGTCGACCTCGTGAGGATTCAAACCTACCTAAACGATCCTACCAAAAGATGTGCGGTCGAAATCGGACGTGGCTGCTCGACTGCTCGCGACGAGACGGTAACATCAAGCAACTTGCTGAAACACTAGGTATTAACGTCAAAAATGATCGGTCAATTGCGAAGACTGGCAGAGATTAACCGAAACCCAGAGGAGGCTCAAAGAAGACATTCGACTCTGATGTTGTGGAGGATCTGACAGCTGTGGTGGATGAATACCCAACCTACACGCTGAAGCAACTCAAACAAGAGCTTAAAGCAACTAGACCAGCTATCCAAATGAGCCTATCTGCAAGTGACAGACGTTTGCATGGACACAGTTACACAAAAAAGCAACGTTTTCTGCAGCCCGTTGACAGAAATGACGATGACGTAAAAAATGCAAGAAAAGAATACGCTTCGTGGCTGCAGGGAGACGGTCCGCTTCAACTTAGATATTACGTTGACGAGACAAACTTTAATAGTCGGTGATGTCGGAGGTATGGGAGGTCAAAAAGTGGGAACGACGCCGTCGTGAGTACTACAGGTATCAGAGGGCCCAATATCAACATCATCGCATGCATGTCTGCTGACGGGATCCTCTTGAGGAGAAGTGTAGAAAAAATGTCCTGGTTGACTTCCAACGAATTCCTGGAGGAAGTTTCGAGGGAGATCATGGCAACAGCTACTGGCCAGGATTCGGTCCTTATATTTATAATGCTCCCGCACACCAACGAGCCGCAGACGCCGTCTTTTCCCAGAAGCACTCTTTGAAGTACCTACCGCATACACTCTGTTCTTCAACCCAGATCGAGACATGTTTTTTTATGTTCACGTCAGGCGTAAAAGTTTACCTCGGGGAGCATAGCGCAGCCGTACTTGCGCGGCCTGAAGCTTCCACCTTAAAGGAACACCGATGGCAGATGCTCCAAACGGCGACACGAGAAGCAATGCAGAAACTTCAACGTGTTGATTGCGAGGCCTATGAACGCAATAATTTCAAATAATTTGTGCGTGTTCTTTAAACCGAGGACATGTAACTCACATATTGGAGTGTGGAATACATGCAGTCGAAAATCATAACCATGATTTGCAGTAAAAATGTTCATGCCATTGAATGCATACACCCAATTGAAATACAAATTTTTCAAACACGTTGTCACTGTCAAGCCTCTTGAAAATTTTTGTTACTATTCTAAAACCGATAACACATCCCCTTCATTCAGCCTCAAGCTTACGTATTATGGTCTAAGAAATCCCTCAAAACTCATGAGAGAACCTGTCACAGAAGCGCACATACAGTGAAAAGTCATTCATGTCTTGCAAGCAACTTAGACCTCTAAAAGAGTTGTAACATATGGGTTATTAGTCATAGTTAACTCACATATATAAATTAATTAAATTGAGTGACTTATGAATGAAATGAATGGCGTTGGGATTAAATTGTTGACAATTTGAATTAAATGCATTGATAGTTGGGTTAAATCGGTGTACAGCTATAATAAATTCATGGACGCTCGGATTTAAAAAAAAGCTGGCTCTTAGATTATTATGAGGGGGAAAACCTGTAATAATATTTAAAAACAGTCAATTCTGCATATTAGCAGCTAAGAAAGCGAATTAATACCCTAGAGTGCTGCCTGAAGTGTGTTGAAAATAAACATGCCACGTGAAGCGCTGCTGCATACATTTACTCCAAATACGGCACCTGCGCTGCCCACATTCTACCTCAACGTCAAAGAGAAGCATATTTCTAAAGCATTTCTACGTTTATCGCCATACTTATTCATCGTATTGGTTTTTAAAACGCTGGACTCGAACTACTAGAACCTGCTTTGCGATTTTGTTTGTTTCGTTTATCCGCTGTTTTTTTTTTTTTTTATTCCCATGTTATTTGATATGCCTCCGGCCACTGAAGCTAAAAATATGTAAAGAAATAAATAAATAAAACAACCTTTTAGCTTCGGACGTACCTTCTCGCGAAATTTCGCATGTCCAAGTTGCGAAGAAAATTTCGTTTTGGAGTTCAGCCTTTCACGTATTTTAAAAATGTATTTCTTCTTTTCACAACCCACTCATAGAACTATACTTGGAGGCACGAAGTTCACGGTAGTGTGACACGTTTTCAAAATGACAGTAACAACGCAAGACGGCATTCAGCAAATATTAATGTTGTGGGCTCACACACTGCAGGCAATAAAAATAAATATTTTCGGAATGCTTCTGCTGTTGTCCCTGGTCAGTAATGTAAAATAATCGGTGCGATTAATTGGAAATTCACGAAGTTAGAGACAGATCGTTACCCGTTTTAAAGCTTCGAGTTCGTTTAAAGGATTTATAACATTCTTTTTGCCGCCTGAGCTTAGGTATAATATTTTATTTCTGTACGAGACAAAGGAGACGCACTGATTATGGTAACTTTACGATTTCTTAGCATTAGGGACCTGCGTGCTCTATTAAAAGAGAAATCAAATAATCAAAGACAAGAAATTGGTGTGCTCTACCTGTTTATCGAGGTCCCCGTACTTGTGGTAGCACATACGAATACTGTTGCACAAGGCAGCTATACCCTAGGAAAACAAGAAGCAATAGAAAGATCAGACGCTTCGAATTGATTATTAACTAAAAAAAGGCACAACTGTATTTTAGTAAAACATTTAGCAGATGGAGTATTGCTCTTAGTAAGAGTACTATACAATATACTAGGACGTATCTTTCTGTGGCAACGCATTCAAAGGTATGGGCCGTGCCATCTCCCAGACATGAGTGCCGAGTAAGGCTTTGCGCATTTCCCTCTTCTCTTGAATTCCCAAAGAATGCCCCTTAGTACAATCGTGCATTAATAATGTAGTCCTTAAGAAAAAAAAAAGAAACGGAAACTAAACAAATTAAATAACGGACAAATACGCATACGTGTGTGTATTTGTCCATTATGTTATTGTTTTCCCAGTCTCGGGTTTTTTGGTTATGGAGTTAATTCACCAGCTCACCCGCGTATTTTTTCACTTTCTTCGTTAAATAATATTGTACTTTTTTAAACACTGGGCAGGATATAGTTAGTGTATTTTTGTTCGCTAGTAGTAAATGAGGTATAAATACACTTAGTATCGACGCCGTAGTCGCCAAAATAGGTCGAATTATGTACAATGCTGCTAAATTACGAAGTACGCACAAAGTATATCAAAATTACACATAAGTGTACTAAAACATACTCACAAATGTGCTTTCTAGATTCATTTAAGTCCCACAATTGGTGTACTTAGTTTTTATTGATTTTTAATAAAGACTATCAATACTGCTTGCGCCTAAGTCTACTGCTTCCGGAACACTCGGGAAACAAGCGGCGTCTCTTGCCGTGTTTGAAGTCAAGATCAAACGAACACATTTGAATAGGGTAAACTCGGAAGTTACGGATGGTAACGTTTGAAGTCGTGAGAAAAGTTCAGTAAACACATCCTTGAATAATCGAAGGTGACTTGGCACTAGCATTTTGATACCATCCCTGTGAGGTCTAGCGCAGACACAGATGAGACATAATTGCTGCTTAAGGGTTCTTCTGGGCACCGTGTTCAACCAATGCGTCGAAGGATGCTCGCCGACGGGCTCGGGCCCAATTGCAGCGCTGGCGCCATTCTACAACGGGGTCCCGAAGCCGAGTGAAGCCTGTATAGTAACCGCGTAAATCGGCATGGTAATGTAAAATTTCAAAGAACGATCTTGCTTAAGTAGAAAGATAATTTGAAAAAAAGTCACTTGGTTTTTATCTACGGCGCCCGTCTGCTAACCGCGCACCCTCTGACTTGCGCAACAACCGACAGACGGCGGCTGCAGCCCGGCGGATTCAGGCAGTTTAGCGGCCGCCGGGTCGAGTCAAAAGCTTACGACATGTAGCAAAAATTACTCAAAGAACCATCGTGTTTTTTTTTTTTTTTTTTTTTTTTTGTTTAAGGCGTTTGATTAGAAACAAAAAAAAATCCTGCACTGACCATTGTAGCGCCGAAAAAGCGTGCTCTGTTTATGATTCGAAAAGCTTGTCTGCTTTTGACGAGACCTGGCGGCTGCTGAGATGCCTAAATCTTCCGGCACCGCCGTTGCAGCCACCTGTCGGATGTTTTGCCAGGCAGAAAGTGCGCGGTTAGCAGACAACGCCGTAAATAAAATAAAAAAGACGGAATTGTTTTATTTTGTTTTTGTTTTTTTACTCGGGTAAGTCATTTCTCTTAAGTTTGATCCGCCGCTTCCACCACCTTCAGGCACATATGTGGTGGATCGTAGCGCGATATGTTACCAAGCCGGATTTATGCGGTCACGTTAAGGCTTCACCCGGCCTCGGGACCCCGCTCTACTGTGATTATTCTACTTGGAGGTAGAATAGCCTTATCACAGACTTTGATTATTCTAAGTTGTCTTGGTTTAGCCTCCTTTGTAATGCTTTTTTGCGCGTTTTGATAAAAAAAAAAACAGCGAACTTCAAGGCGTACTAGATAACAGAGAGAATGAAACATAGAGAGGACGAAACACAGACGAGTGCTGGCACGTTGCAAAGAACACTGAAAACTCGTTATCAGGTGGCTTTAACCACCCTACTTCTGGCACAATATATATTTTGCAATGTTTTCACGTACCTTTCGTCAATCATAGCTACCAGATTAATGGAACGTTAGAAGTGAGCATATAATGGCGAAAGCACTCCTATATAATCTCTAAGACCTTGCCAAAGAGGTAATGTGACGCATAATTGAAGAAAAATCGAATGAAGACTTTGCACATGAATTCATTTCTATAATGGTATCTTCGAAGTCAGATTGATCTGACTTCGAAGAAAGAGGAGTTCTATTGCGCTTGTGGGAACCCGTCGAGATGATGATGCCTTGAGTGGCAGAGCGTCTATTTTTTTTTTTAAGTAATGATAAAACCTTTTCCTGAGGTGCCAACAAAACAAAATGTGTTTCCATCAGCTGAAAACCACCGATTTCTTGACGCAGCAGCCTCATAATACGCGTGGAGAACATGCTTCATCAGAATGATTCTGTACACTGTTTACTTGATTTCAGCTCATAAATAGTGTTTAAAGTAATAGCTTACGGTATATAATTTAATTCAATTTAAACTATTGAGTGGTCTAAAAATACGTTTGTAAGCAATTGCACCGCTATGAAATTTCCTCAACCTCCACAACAAGACGCGACTGCATAAAACATGCTGCACAATATTTAGACATCTACAGACTCTCCGCTCAGTTTCAGTCCACAATCATAATTAATTTAACTCGCTCACTTTTTTTTCTCATTATTCGTTTGTGTTATGGAGCTTCAATTCACAAATAGTTGTTATTTATTCGATTCGTGTTAACATAAGGACTAAACCCTCAAAGCAGATTGTGAGTAAACTTACCTTGGGGTCAATACTTTGTTTCACCTTAAGTCCAGACGTAGCGGACACTACGAGCTAATGGAACCAATCTGACACCATCATAAGCGCACCATCATACTGATTGTCATGTTTCTGCACATGTTTCATCATCGCTGAATTAATCATAAACAGAAAAGTCTCAGTGACTCTTCTAGATGGTCACATTACCTCGTAGTGTCGGCTACATCTGAACTTAAGCTGAAAAGAAAGTAGAAAATCGACAAATGCAAAGCTGGAGACAGACGTTTAGCACAGCGCGCCGATTGAACTTCGGCGATAAGAGCGCAGCTCCATCGTCACAAGAGTACAAAGGGCGCACTCCGCGAACGTCGGCCCCAACTTTGTATCTGACGATTCATAGGGCCTCTGCAGAGCGTGGATGCGGCCAATCATAGCAATAAATAGATGAACTCCAACGAATGCCGAAGCTCATAATACTACCTGAGAAGAAGACGCGGTCCCTCTCAAGGATCGGCGCTCCTCTTAATGTTACCAGGCTACTTTATTTTCGGGCAATTACATTGACCTATATGCTCCCAGTGCGGTACGTAACGCTGGGCACAAATGTATAACAGCATCTACATGATTACTTCTTTAAGCCATTCCGTACTCGCTATTTACCCACAGCTTGGATATTCCGAATTAACAAAAATATCACATGATCTAACTATTCTGATCCTTTGCCAATCCCCTCTTTGGGAAAGTGCCAAGATACTTTTGGAAACAACATCTATGTTGTTAATGAAAATGAAACATTTGTCATAGCAGGCCAACAAGAACATGGTTGATGCCGCCGCTCAGACCTTCGCAGAAATACTTCGACGCTCCTTGACGACGCCTCTGACCCCGCGGTGGACTCCAGCACCCACGTGAGAAACCTCACCATGGATCCCGCTGGCCCCGTCGGCGAACCCTAACACGCGGTGGCGGCCATCGGTTATGTCTAGCAAGGAGCTGCCTGCTCTTCGGCATGTGCCTCACCTTTAAAACGATGGTCAGCCGATACATCAACAACGTGAATGAGTAAGGAATTCACCATGCGTCGGGATGGAGTGTTCAGAACTGCGATCCCAACAAGCCTCGATGTATGGCACCGGGCAGAAGACGACCAGTTTGCAACGCGACGCTCCCAAAAAAATTCTACCGGATGCGGACGCCGCTCTGAGATACATCTCAACTGCGGACGTTACTAGGGACATGAAGACGCAAGAACAACGTTTGGCGTAGCTAGCTGCAGTCACCCTCGACGCCACCAACTGTCCATGGTTACTGTCCTCCCACAACAGCGTCGCAGCTGCCGAACCGCTTTTCCCCGCTGCAGAAGTGGCAAGTCCCTGGGCGACAGCAATTTGAACGCTTCACAGCCATGGAACATCGTCCGCTCGAAAAAGGCAATGAAACGAGCTCGGAGCTCAGTCAAGCCACCTGCATCCCGACCACAACCAGCCGAGTCGACGCCGGATTACGTTGGGACTCTACAAATCAAGACAAAAATGGACATAACCACACTTAGTAAAACATAAACTAGCGCAAAATAGCATATAAAAACCACACTTACTTACCTCGAGAGGCCTCATTGAGGCCCCCCGGTTGTGCCCAGAAAATTCCGCCCAACACCATGTCCCGTATGACATTTAAAGAGGTCAGCACAATCACGGCTGTTACAAAAAGTGAGGTCGCTGCGACAGCACTCCTCGAGGTCAACAACATTCAGATCCAAGAACTTGCCGGTACAATCATACCGGACGATTGGGGAGAACCAGATGCGCCGAGTAATCTACGGCATCAATTAGAAGACGCTATTGTGGTGATTATCGTGATAAAAGTTGGTAGTTGAAATGAAAGAACACATGGACAAATCCTGCCAGTGGGGAACCCAAAGTCCAACCGCAGACCTCCTCGTGGTCCTTCCTGGGCAGCGGGTTGGAAGGTTCGACCGCTCACTGTTGAAGTGGTGCGGTACGTTCTGACCGACCCTGCTGGCTGACGTGCGGCACTGGCACCGGACCCCCGAGTAAGTCGGGGGGCCACTTCGGGCGTTGGGGTTGCCAGCCCCTTCGCCCTAAACATCTTGGCCCGGAAATCAAAAAGAAAAATGTACGTGGCAGCCGAGCGGCTGCTGCCCCAAGAATTACCCAAGACGTGGGGAACGGTGACGGTCGTGGTGCATCCGGAGGCGCGGTGGTCACCTCGGGGACTGGTGGACACCTCTGCTCCTGCGGAAGGGTGTTCGCGACAGTCCGAGGACTGCGTGTGCATGCCTCACACATGAGGCACGTGGTGACTGGCGTCGGCGGACCTCCTGTGGTGGCTGGTGCTGGAGGACCTTCTGTGGTGTCGGGCATCGGCGGATCTGCTGTGGCTGCGTTGATTAGGAGCGAAGGACGTGGACGGGGTTCAGCCCCTCATGTGGAGTGCGCGACGGACACAAGTGTGCCGGACACTGTTAGGAGCGAAAGACTCTATGGGGCCCCTGGCCCAGGTGCAGTGTGCGTCGTGGACACTGAGTTAGTGCTGGGCGCAGGTTCGGAACAGGCGCAACAGCAGCTATCTGGGGGTGTGCGCCGTAAGGATAGATACTACTATCGGACCAGGAGAGAGTCAGGAAATGCAGCCGAGGCCTCGGGGACGTCTTTGGTCGTTTCCGAGGCCACCTTCTCACCCAGGGTTTTAGAGGGTAACCTGGCAGGTCTTCAGGCTGAACAGGTGCAGGAGAGGAGGTAAGCCGGGGATGGCTCTTATGATGAGTTGGGTTCGCCCTCCGAGAACTTGGAGGAGGGTAGAAGTCGCGCTCAGGCTGTAGAAGCAGGTGATGGCAATGTATTAGCCAGCATCCCAGAGTCAGAAACCTTGTTTTATAGGTGTGAACTCTGTTTTAGGGCTTTCAGGAAGAAGGTAGGCTTAAGCTTGCACATCAAAGCCAAGCATGCAGCCGAGTACAACGCGACAATAATTACCCAACGAGTGAAGCCGAGATGAAAGAGAGAGGAGACATACCTCCTCGCGAAAGCGGAGGTAGAGCTGGGGAAGATACCTAACATTAACCTAAAACTCCACGAGACGTTTCCGGAAAGGAGCTTCGACAGCATTAAAAGTCATAGGAGACAGGGGTTGTATAGGGAGATGGTGGCGGAGATACGTGCTGGGAGGGGTAGTTGGTTTAGCGTTAGGCCACTAGAGCCAGAGGCAGGAAGTTGTGCTCTGTCGGTCTCTACCGACACTTCCTTAGTGGCCGGCGCCCCCGTGCCCATGTGTGTGCAACCGCCGTCCCCCCAGCGAGCTTCTTCGAAATCACCAACTCTGGCGGCCAGTGGTTTCCTGCATCGTGGTTCGGCCGGAGCACCAGTGACGACTGGGGACCAACTGGAGATGGACCCTGGACTTCTCCACCTGGCGAGTCTGGGGCTGCTGTCTGAGAGTGCCGGTGACACGGAGGGTCCACCTGCGGTCGGAGACGATACTGCGGTGACAAGGTCTGCTACGGTATCTTCGACGGGTTCCTGCCTAGTTCCCGGCCACGCCACCTGGGGTCCACTTGGTCTTCCCGCTTGCGAAGGAGACCAGCGGCGGTCACACTATCGCCGCCAGCTTCGCCTTCGTCTGGCGAGTCCTCAAGCTCGGAGTCATGGAGTCCGGACTCAACGCATGGATTGGCCGAGGAGTCCCTGGGACAGGCTGTGGCCTCCTCCCTGAGGGGTGAAAGGCTGGAGCAAGGGAGACCCGGTGGTGGGAGGGCGATTTTGCACTCTCGGCCCCGGCAATCCCGAGCCCTAGCCGAAGCCACCGGGAGGGGAGGTTCCACCGCGCCTTCGAGTGAAGGTGCCCAACTCCAGGAGGGCTCCACCGCGGCTTCGAGTCGAGGTGCCCAACTCCAGGAGGGCGAAGGGGACCACAGGACGCCTTCGAGAGAGGCGTTGCTCCGGGCGCTGCGGGAGACTGTGGAGGAGGAGCCGCCGTAGAAGTTCCAGGGGCAGCGACTCTAGGGCGTTGCCAGGGAGGCCATCTCTGGTGCTGATGTTCTGCGTCCCGTCAACATCAGGGACGTCTTTTTCCTGGACCAAAGGAGAACGCCCCCTCAGGGTTCCAAGCGAACACCACCTCGAGAAAGCCGGAGGAGGAGGAGACGCAGAGAGTACGCGAGAACACAAGAGCTGTTCCACAAGCGCCCTGCCGACTGTGCGAGAGAAGTCCTGGACGGGCCGGCCGAGGCGGGGGTGGAGGACATCCGAGGGTTCCTCGCAACTTGGGCTGGAATCATGACTGGCCCACTCCCACCTCCACTTGTGGAGCCAGTCGCCAAGCCGGACGGGGAAATCGACATCTTCTTCCCCGTCACCGCCAAGGAGCTGCGAGAGGCGAGGCTCCCACTCAACTTGGCCCCTGGTCCAGACGGCTTCACGGCTCGGCTTCTTAGGGCAGTGCCCTCTACCATCTTGAGGGTGCTGCTCAACCTTCTGATGCTGCTTGGCCGGGTCCCCGCTGCACTTCAGGCCGGCCGCACGGTTTTCATCCCGAAGACAAGCCCTGCGACGGAGGCGGGCCACTTCCGCCCTATTACGATGGTACCGGTGGTCCAGCGGCTGCTGCACAAGATTCTGGCACGCCGTCTTACCGCTGCTGTGGGTCTCAACTTCCGGCAGCGGGCATTCCAACCGGTGGACGGGTGCGCTGAGAATGTGCTCCTGCTGGCAACCGCCATTGCCGAGGCGAAGCAGCGGCTGCGGCCTCTGTACATGGCCTCCATCGACCTGACGAAGGCCTTCGACAGAGTCAGCACCGAGGCCATCGTCCGGGGAGCCGTGCGGGCTGGCCTGGAGGACAACTTTGTGGCGTACGTTCGGGACCTATACCGGACCTCCCAGTCAATCCTCACGTACAAGGGGGAGAGCCTGCTGGTGGAGCCGACCACCGGGGTGCGACAGGGGGACCCATTATCTCCCACGATGTTCAACCTGGTGCTCGATGAGTACCTCTCCAAGACGGACGCAAATGTTGGCTTCACCAGCGGCGAGTTCCGGCTGGATGCGATGGCCTTCGCCGACGATCTTCTCGTCTTCGCGTCCACCAGGAGGGGTCTGCAGGAAAGGCTGGACGAGTTGGCTGAGTTCCTGGAGCCACGAGGGCTTCGCGTCAACATCGCGAAGTCCTTCACCCTGGTCCTGCAGCCCTCCGGGAGGGAGAAGAAGTCGAAGGTGGAGACAGACTTGACCTACTGCATCAGGGGCCAGCCACTACCGGTAGCAACCACCGCAACCGTCTGGCGATACCTGGGAGTGCAGTTCTCCTCCAAGGGAAGGAGGCGCGGAGGAGTGGACCGGGACCTCAGAGAGCTCCTGGAAAGAGTTACCCGAGCGCCACTTAAGCCGCAGCAGAGGCTGTTCATCCTGCGCGGCTTCCTGCTCCCCCGCCTGCACCATAGGCTCGTCTTGGGCCTTTGGGGGATCGGTACCCTGTCTAAGTTGGACAGGATGACCAGGGCCGCCATTCGTAAATGGTTGGCCCTGCCCCACGATACTCCCGTGGGATACTTCCACGCCCCAGTCTCCGAAGGGGGGCTGGGGGTGACCTCGCGTCGGACGGCAATCCCGGGGATGACACTGGCCAGGATCCAAGGTCTACGGTTCAATGATCACCCCGGGTGCGAAGCAGCCCTCCGGTGCCGGATGCCGACGGACCAGGTTCGCCGAGCTGGGCACGCGGCGAACATCGATGGCGAGCCCCTGGTTACCAAGGCAGGCGTCCACGAGTACTGGGCCGACAAGCTTCACGGCAGCTACGATGGTGCTGCCCTGCGAGAGACCCGTCATGTTCCAGCCGCGCAGTCCTGGATCTCGGACGGCACCCGACTTCTCCCAGGGCGGCACTACATAAATGCCATCAAGCTGCGTGTGAACGCTCTGCCGACCCTGTCTAGAACCAAGAGGGGGAGGCCAGACGACGTGTCCTGAAGGGCCGGCTGTAGGGCACGAGAATCTCTGGGGCACGTCCTCCAAGCCTGCCACAGGGGACACCGGGGTCGCGTCAAGCGGCATGACAACATCGCCCGGTACATCGCCATGCGCCTGCACCAGCTCGACTGGGCCGTCCTGTAGGAGCCGCATTACACCGTCCAAGGGAAAGTGATGAAGCCGGACTTGGTGGCTACACAGGGGGCCCGGGCAATCATCATCGACGTCCAGGTCGTCGGCATCGGCATGGAGTTGGCCGTCCTGCACCAGCAGAAGGCTGCAAAATACTCAGTTCCTGACCTGCTACGACAAGTCCAAGGACAACGGAGAGAGCCCCCGCTGGTCACAACAGCAACGTTGAACCTCCGAGGCATCTGGTCTAGCCAGAGTGCGAGGGACCTCCTGTCATTGGGGCTGACAAAGTCAGACCTCAAGCGTATGACAGTGAGGTGCCTCCAGGGGGGCCTTCGATGCTTCTGGGAGCACCGCCGTATGACGACCGTGGCTAGCAACCGCGGCTGATGAAGACCGTGACCCAACCCATGTCTTGGGAAGCGCTGCCGGCATCCACCTGGCCGGCAGCTGACCCCAGGGTACCTCTGCCCTTATAATACAGAGTGTCATTGTAATAAAAAAAATTATCGTGATAAAAGTTGGTAGTTGAAATGAAAGAACACATGGACAAATCCTGCCAGTGGCTCGGGGTTGAACGGGGAGCTGTAGAAGAAGCGATGGGAAACTGGGACGACCCGCAGTTATACGCGATGTCATCAACCCAGGAATAAAATGTCAGCGACTACGAGCTTCGTGTCCGCAAGAGAAAGAAATCAGCCTGCAGCGTGACCCGCCGCTCCCACGCCAACACCAGACTGCTCCGCGTCTCCTTCTACGGACTGGAAGGTAAGCATTCCATTTCTAGTGTTGAATTGCTTTCATTTAAATGTCAACTTTACAATCTTTCCTTTTCATAGTTTGAGTGGTAATGCATATTACATGTGTGGTTTCTGTCGAACCAAAAAGCCGTGTTGTGTTCAATTCTCCTCGCGGCACATGTCTGCGAGTGTGACACCCTATCACCACATTTTTGCCTGTTGGATCTGCCTGAGGCACCCGACAGACATCCCTGATATGTTGCCAGAGGGTTGTAAACTTATGTTTTTCGATCAGCAGTAGCTCCCTTGACATTGTTTTCGTTAAGCGCGACTAAGGATCGGTGAGATGCCTGAAGAATGATCGCCCTTCTCCGTATTTTTTTTAACATATTGATATAAAGCAAGCTGTTTCTTGTTTCAAGATTGATAACGCAACGTCGTTTGGTCTGTCCAACACAGTGAAGGGGCAGGGCCTTTCCATGTCAGGAGCAGCGTGTTTATATCGGATGGCGATAGAAGCAGAACCTTGTCTACATTTAAAGTTGGCACACCCGTGCCTTCTTGCTAAAATTGTTTTTTTTTTTATGATCTTCGCTTTTGTGATTTTCGCTTCGCTTTGCTTCGCTCGAGCAGTTCTAGGGCTATCCGGCATGTGTCATCTAAGCACTTGCTGAGCGCGATCACGTAGCCGTACGAGGTCTTCGTCTCGTTGTCGATGTGCTGTTCTGCCCAGCCTATTAAAAATCCAATATAAATTCATTCAAGACGCCTTACAATTACGGATTTCCTCTATTTGTTTTGTGGGAAGGCATTCAGGAGTGCATTTCCTGTAAACTTTGATACAAAAAGTCTTACAAAAAATAACTTTCTGTTTGCTTTCTATGCAGGAAGTCCCACAGGAGATTATTTCCAATACACTTGCATATAGAAATCCGAAATATTTAGCTAAATCCTGTATGGCTTCATAGGGGAAGTCAAAAGGTAATGAATGGGAGTTTCTATAGGAATTAATTAAATGCAAAATCCCAGTCTTTACAAAAGCGCTCTAGCATATTTGCACTTTTATGCAAATAATGATACTATTCATTTCGTTTTGAGTGGGCATCCGGCACCGAAAAAAAAACATCAGTTTAGAGCAGGTTATTAACACTGTTTAGTAGCTCAGTGGTAACACCACCACTTAGCCAACAGCGGACCAAGGTTTGATTCTCACGGGCGACGGGCGATCTTTTTCAAGAATTCGGAAGCATCGACGGCGGACACCCGATATCGCCAACTACATTGCAACATCAACACCGACAACTACTAGAACTACAACATCAGCAACGAACGTTATTTTCACTGGTGGGAAGAGCCCATTACAACTATCCCTCTAAACCCTGTCCAGTGTACTCATACAGGCCATTTTCAAGGTGTCGTAAGCAGGTGGGAATATCATTTCCAGGTCTGAATACTTATACAGGATCCTCTATGCAGGTATAGGCTCTGTATGCCTCTACAATGACCTATATGTGAATATAAACCTAGCATACCTATGCAGAATCTTGTATGTGGGTGTGGATCTTAATTGTCTAGTTACTACACAGAATCCTGTAGGTAGGTATGGGTACCCTATACCTATACGGGATCTTGCATCCAATAACACCACGTAAAATTTATACCGGATCCCATAGTAGGAATATATACAGGATGTTTTACAAGGACACAGTTATTTCAATATCGTCATGGGTCTTTTGACGTATCTGCCGTACATTAGCTCACAAGGTGAGATGCCGAGGCTGGTCTGTGGCACTTCACAATATGCGAATAACAGTGGCGCCAAGTATCTGCTCAGTTCTTGGGGATTTCTTGGCACATTCGTCAGATCATCTGTCTTTCAGCGTGCAGTTCAAACGTTTTATGAGACAATTAGCCATAGTATAATGCCGCGGCGCTGGCAGTTACGTAGGAAACAGCAGCAGGCCGAACTCTCTCATAAGTCCAGACATGAATGATTTGCTGCGGTCGCTAGAGATTTTTCGGAGAAACCTTATATGCAAAAATAATTAGAGTAGATCTTAGGCAACCCGCTAGGTTTCAATGCATAGTAAAGCAACTGCCTCTGAGCAGCGCGTTGCAATGTAAACCACCTTGAATACATTGCGGTTTTTCTTGTCGGAGGTTGGAGGTACAGATCGCACGAAGTCTACGGCGTCGCAGGTGTCGCAGGACTTAACACACCGAGCGACGTCACCTTGAAATCCTGGCCTGTAAGACACTTCTAGGAGTCTGTCTGTCGTGCGTTAAATTCCTTTCTGTCCAAAGAAAATTCCCTTGAGAACCATGTTTAGCACAAAAGTTTGGAGTTCAATTGGGACGACAACCTGTTCTATTTCCTTTTTTGATACCAGCCTTTACCATCGGAAAGGGATTCCGTTCATCAGTATATTCTCTATGTTAGCTGATTTTGTAAAAAAACGCTTCTTCCAACTGCTTCGAAGCCGTTTTGGTGCGTACTAAGTATATTATTTTTTGTCTAGCACTCAACTCCGCCGATTTAATGGCTAATTATTTATCTACCGTCACTGGTAACCAAGCAGACGTTTTCGAAGATAGCTTAGCTACGGCTTAGGCCTGAGGTTTGTAGGTACGTTATGTCGTAGCCGAAGAAAAGCCCGTCTCAGTGAGACCTGGCTAGATGAGCAAGCTAATATTGGTGCTTGCTTCCCTCACTGATGTCGGCTCCTCGTTTCCAAGGGGATTATTTGGCTGACACGTCCAATAAACGCAAGGATTGTAGGCATCCCGCACTCCAGTCACGCTTTCTAGAACGATATCATAGAGAGGATTTGCTATGCAGATCGCTGTCACTTTGCCTTTGAAATATAAGGAGTCGATATGCGCTATTGCATCAGGTAGGCACATTACCCTCCAGCCAAGCAGGTAGATTACGCGGTTTCTCTCTATACATTTTCTCTCAAGAACTAGGGTCCGCTTTATTATGAGTGACTTACATCCCGAATCTTGCAGGATGGTGACAGGATGACCCTTCAGCAGTCCTTTAGCCGTGGGCATTCCATCCGCTTGAGCCTCGGGTCTCTTTCAAAATTTCGTCTCTCACAGCGCTGCGTTCGAACGAATGACTGTCAGAACCGGAGACCATCAGATGCTCAGGACGTGTCATGGAACACGATGCTTGTTCAACAACGTCAGCTTTATTAGAGCAAGCCTTATCTTTATGCCCGCTCGTGCGACATCTTCAGCAAAAAGTCGCCTTCAGATTGAGACCTCGTGATTTAACCCAACAGTCTGCTGCCCGGTAGCCTTGTTTATTGCATAGGATGCACTGTGGCTTCTCTTTCCCATCATTGTGATCATACATCATAATGTTTTGCGTTGACAATCTGGTAGCATCTTTCTATTCTTTACTTTTGCCAAGGTTGACCATATCCTGGCCGTCGAGGCAGTAATCGGTGGCTACCGCTAGTTTGTCAATTCCTTCACAAACTCTTTCCTTCAGAAAAACCGCAAGATTATCATGAAATTTCTTCAGAAACATTCGAATACCATTTTGTCCCGAAACACGTTATACGTTCATACGTTCGCTTTGTCCTTGCCATATTCTTTCAGTGGCCAAGATAACCAAACAGACAACCAGTGAAGTGTCTGTCTTTATCTGAGTTTTCTTGTTTCATCTGTTAAAACCTGTTATGGTACCCTTCCTCAGTATAGCGAAATAGTTGGAAGATAATATGCTCCAGTTCAGCAGCCATGCATCCTACCACGCGTAATGCTCCCCGTTTCGAATATAGGCTCAGAGACAAGCCCCATTTCTCTAGAGGTTATTCTTGACTTGTTGTCACCCGATCGATGCGTTGGATATAAGCATCAAGCTCATGGCGCCTTTTATTATATAAAGGGATTAGCTTGTGTGGGCTCCGTTACCCCTGCGCAACGACGGTAGACGTGCTCGCTCTAGACCCATCCGGGACAAGCTTGAACGACTCTCGTTGCCGCTCCTACAACTGCAGTTTAGTTCAAGTTCATTATGGCCCCAACCGAGTAGGAACTTGGCCTCTACTTATATTGGCTATGAGATGCTTCGGTTGCGCCCTCTTACGGTTTCTAACCCTGACGTCACGACCGTGATTATTAGTGAGCGACAAGGTTCGATGGTGCCTAAAAAGCGCGGAGGAACCCTAACAATCACGCTCATCAACCAACACCTTTAGGGTGCAGGTTTAACATTGCTCTAAATTAGGTCAATGCGAGCAGAAATCATTCTACCCAAGACGTTGTTGCGAGCGTTTGGCCAATCGTGGATGACTGATCACAGCGACACTATTGTCGCGCATGTTGTGTTCTACTGCAGCTCATTTATCTCGCGCATGTTCTTCGCCCATCTATTGTTTTAGCGAGGAACACGATTAACACAGCTCCTTGCCAATTACCATTAACTTCTCGAGGTTCATTCTCACCTGGCGCACACACTAACAAGGTGGAGTTCTTTAAGGTTGAAGTTAAGAGCTGTCCCTTCGAAGGCGCCAGAAATGTGGTGATAGGGCGTCAAAATCGCAGATGTGTGCCGCAAAAAGAATGAAAAACAACATGGCTTTTTGGTTGTCTGATCAGGTCCAGTCTGCTTCTTCTACTTCTCACCGTTCTACATCCTTGTCTTAGTATTAGTCCTCGTCTTCTGTCTTTACAACCAGCAACCACAACCCACTTTTTTACAATATTTACCACAAATACTTCTCTCCTGGAGAGATGTAGAAGTAGAACCTTTTCTCTACCAGCAAGGCCGATAAAAAAAGGAGGCAAAACTGCTCGTCTATTTTCCTTAAAACATCCCAGACGTGTGTGGTAATGACAAAGTATCATGCAGGTACATCCGTGCACGCCCTGCACATGCAGTTCCTTGCATAAGCTGCCATAAACCTGGTCACAAACACAGCGGCGGATTCAAAGAAGGAGGAGGGGGGCGACGGGGACGGCCGCCCTCCCCAAACAAAGTCAACCACCTCCCCCCTCTTCTCGGAGGGCAATTTGACATGGATGGACGCCCTGGCGCACAAGAAAGAATGGGAGAATATTATCCTTACAAATCCCCCCCCCCCCCCCCCCCCCAGAACGGAGTTCTGGATCCGCCCCTGCACAAACAAGACATAGGCCCAGACCCGTGGGTGTGCTGGACATGCGGCAAGCCCCACAAAATGACATTTATGATCGAGGCAGAACAGTTGCCTCTCCCTCGTCCCCTTCTGCAAGCTGTGCGGAAAGAATAGACACTTGGTGACCGACACGTATTGCCTACGTTGTCGGAGTATTGTCCGAACTATCCGAAAGCCTCCGCGCCGACGGGCTGCTCCCTGTCATCTCCCGACGCTTCCCGGCCACCCAAAAAGGTCCTACACAGGAAGCAGCTGACGTCCCAAGCATACAGCATCACCGAGGCATGTCGGTATCTCCTACTAGCAATGGCAGCACTCGCACCATACCCGAAGACCGCCAACCCAGCCTTCCTACCACAAGCATGGCAGTAACCATTCTTTAATGGAACAGCCGAGGAACAGTCTCCGGGCCGCGGAACTCAACACCAAGCACCACTATAGACCCCAGAAGAAGCCAAACGCCTGCCCGCTGCATGAGATACATTCGACAAGAAACTGAGGGAGAGTAGGAGACAAGAGCGCGCGGGGACGTGAAAACGCCAAGCTCTGGTTGGAATGATAAAAGTGCTGACGGAAATGCGGCTTTTGTATTTATTTCTATTCCCTTTGTCTCTGTGCTTTTGTCGCTATTTACTCTTGGACCGCGATTAACTGCCGAACGCCGGCACCCGGTTTTTGGCGTTCGCGTTAGAACACGATCGAACAGTGAGTAAAGACAAAGGCCGCTAGCTTTGCGTCTATCTACTAATCATTCCAGCCTAGAGCTCGGCTTTCTGACGTCCCCGCGCGCTTTCGTCTCTTCCTCGCCCTCCGTTTCTTGTCGCGTAGAACTTACATCCCACTTGCCGAGTCAAAGTTTTACTCTGACACCTTAATTCCATCTATTCGTGGCAAAGTTCAGAGAGCATGCACTAAACGCGCCATGGTATACCTCCAAAAAGACTGGCCCCAACACCAAGTTGACTCGAGGTTGGTGCGCACCAAAGTACGGTAGTGGCCGTCCGCACTACCTTAGAAAAGCACACCCTTGATTCTCGTGTCGGTATACTACAGACCTCGTTCCTCACATCCGCCGCCCAGGGACCACAGCTGAATTACTTTATCCCGGGTAACAATAGATGATATGAGGCGCCTTTATTCTTCAACACACTGCCTAGGGCTACACCCACGACACCCAGTCCGGCGAGGACGTCCCGGAGGAAATGACGCAGTATAATTTCCACTTAATGAAGACTATTGGAGACACGACTCAGCTAGAACTTGTATCCCAACAGGGCTACACTATTCCCGACCTCACTTTGGCCAAAAACCCTCATGTGGCGAGTGACTGTTGGCGGCGAAAGGCCAATATCTGAAGAGGCGATTACCAGCCCATTCCGGTAGATATCAAACGTTCAGGAATATTTGCATCACCCGATAAATGTCAAATATACATATCATGAACTGGGACATTTTCCCAACTAACTTTGCGTCCAGCGCCACCTCCACCCTGAACTAAGTCATTACTGCTTACCTAAGGGACGACACCACCGAGAAGCATATACCACTCGACTCCCCCGCCCCGGAGCTTTACCTTCTCAATCTTTAAGCACGGAGACCGCAGGTGGTACGACGATAACAAAGGGCCCAAAGAATGCGAGGGATCTTAGAAAAAGCACCCGCGTCACGGTAGCTGCTCGTAAGGGTGCGATTAAGCTCGGCCAGCAACGGTGTTTAGATTTTAGTGTATCAATCTCAGAAAAAGCCTGGGTCAAACGGCTATGAGCGGTCTGCCGGACCATGCTTGGGCAAAAAAAACGATAGTGTGGCCACTCCAAAAAGCTGGCCCGGGAGGCACGGAACATCTTTCCTAAACCTGGCTTTTCTAACCTACCGCCGACATCGGCCGACCCATTCGAACGTGTCACCATCAAAGAGGCGCTCTCTATAAAATTCTCCTTCACGAAAGGTAAATGTGAAGCGGCGAGTGGATCACAGCAAGCATAACAGAGGCCCAGTTTCCGACGGAATAACAGTTGTCACGCTCAAAAATCTGCCACAGACAGGGAAAATTCGGCTCCTGGGAGATATCAACGAAACGTTGCACACCGAAAATATCCCGGACACCTGGCAACTCTCCGCTGTCCTTCCCATCCCAAAACTGGGCAAAACCCGGAGAGCACTGAACAACTTTCGGCACATTTCCCTCGCTTCTTGCGTTTGCAAGCTGGGGGAACAAATGCTACTCACCCATCTCACCTGGTTTCTAGAAGGGAGTAGTGCTCTCCACCTTGGACAAACTTGTTTCCGAACCGGTCTAGGCACACAAGAGAGGCTTCTCATTTTCGCAAGGTATTTGACATTCAAGCCTACACCGCGCCACGCAGACCTCTAATCATTGATTGTCATCGACGTTAAGAAGGCTTTCGATAGCGTCCACCACTGCGCGGTGAATCAAGAAGCTCTAGCCCTGGGGATAGACCGCAGGACTCTTAATTTCATCAAGACTTTCTCAAAAACTGCAAATTTACAGTCCGCATCGGGGACTGCCTCGGAGAATCACGGTTAAACAAGGTGGGGGTGCAACAGGGCTCTGTCCTGGCCCCACTCCTTTTCAACCTGGTCATGGAACGCCTTTCCGGGAAACTTGACCAACTTCCCGATATCAAATTAACAATTTACGCAGATGACATCTCTATCTGGATTGTGCGAGATCACCTACAGTATCAAATTCGAACCCTCCAGAGAGGGTTGGGCATTGTCGCAACACATCTTCAAAGCGCAGGCCTTACGGTTTTGCCGTACAAAAAGCAAGCTGCGTGGCCTTTACCTCGAAGAGACAACGAGACGCGGCGATTAAAAAATAATTCCACCTGACTTACGCAGAAAGCCCCATCTCCCCGGCTCAGTTAATAAATATCCTCGGCGCACCATTTCCTGAAGTTGGAACATAGATGGCATGATTCAGAGACAACTATGACCCAATAATACCACGCCACCCTCATCGTCATCAAGACAATTAGTAATAATGCAGTGAGTGCGCAGGCGAGCTGGTGGATGTTAACCATTTTGTCTTAGCCCGAGACTGAGGCAGGAAAAAAGGAAAGTTTCAAAGTGGAAGAAAAAGGAACAGTCGAGGACACGTCTGGACCGACTGGGACGTCAACGGGTGACGTCGACTGGACCGGCTGTCGACTGGCGACGTCGACTGGACCGGCTGGGACGTCGACTGGCGGAGCTGGAGGCCGAGGTTGCATATTTCGGCATCTGCCTTCGAAAAAGATTCGTGGATCCAGCTGCTTTCAGACATCTGTCGGCATCGGGGGTCCATTGGAGCGGCAAGAAGAGGATCCTCAAGGCGTACAGAGAAGCCTCAAGTCAACGGATCAAAGAAATACGCAGCGCTTCCGAAAGACTTTGGGTGCTCCTGGTGGGATGTGATTTCAAGCGGCACAGAGACTACATCCTTTGGAACAGCATCAGGAGGACAAATTTCAACCGTATGTGGTATGTCAAACGAAGGCATGTTCTGGATAGCATTAAGATGAAATGTCAGGAGGGAAGGGCTAGAGAGTCAAGTTTTTGTAGTTTTGTCGATCGGATGTGTGGAGGTTCTGTTATCAACCCGGGTGGCGTAATGTTGTCAGGGAAGACGCAAGAAGTGCTGGAAAAGGGACCGAAGTTTTGTATTGATGTAAAACCGTCAAGGGTGGATGTATTTTCATCCATACAGTCGGTTGCGAGAGCAGTCAGGCATGAAGAAAAAGCGGCGTTTATTGATCAGGCTGTTGGCAGAATGGAAAACGTAATGGGGAATGAATACCCAAATGAAAAAAAGGAATTTTCGTGTCGTCAACTCGGTTAGAAAGGAGTTAGAGGATCGTTCATTACAATTGCTACAAACGGATAAATCCGGTAGATTCGCGGTTCTTTCAAAATCGTCATTTCAAACGAGAACATGTGATGCGATGGAATCTTTGTTTCATGAATGGAGTGGAAACATCGGAAAGTTAAAGAAAAATATAGTTTCGATTTTAGAGGAAGACGGATTTGAGGATGTAGCAAAGACCATGTTAAATTTGTCGAAGTCAGCGCTGAGCGTAAAATTCTTCATTAAAGATCATAAACCGGAGATGCCACTTAGAGTGGTGATCAATGAGAATGGGACTTGGCAGAAGGTAGTCTCCGTGTTTCTTCAAAAAGGTTTAAAACATGCAATTCTAGATAAGTCTTTGTCACTGAGAAATTCGAGTGAGTTGATCACGATACTCGAAGGTCATCATGGAAGGGAAGGAGATGTGTTGTCAATGAACATCAAGGATCTTTATTACTCATTAGAGAGCAGTCGGCTGTTGGAAAGGGTAAAAGGGGTGCTTGAAATGAATTTGGTACGGTTCCAATCGCGGTCAGGCATTTCGGTGGACAGTTTTCTTGCCATTCTTGATTATTACTTGCAGTCAGCAATAGTAGAGTATGAAGGGAAAAAGTATTTACAGAAAGAGGGAGTATGCATTGGGTCGAGTGTAGCACCAGCGTTAGCGGAAATTTACCTAAATTCTTTGGATTGTATTGTATCTGATAGGTTGCATGAGTTGACGTCGGAGTCCTGTTTTGTGAAAAGATATGTCGATGCCATTTTGATCTGTTCTTTTCGGGAGGGATTATCTGACACTCTGGAAGCATTGATCAGATCGGCAGCCCCGGAACTGAGGTTTACGGTCGAACGACCCATGAATGGTAAACTGCAGTTTTTAGAACTTATGATTCACAATAAAAAAGGGCTATGTTGGGAATATGGAAAAGAAAACGCAAAACCGCTGCTGTCAAAAAAGAGTTGCCATTCAAAACAGTGAAAGCGGGTATTGTGAAGTCTTTAATCACAAATGCAATGGAGAGATCATGTACACATTTCTTGGCTGAATCAGTAGAAAGACAGTGGACAAGGCTAAACAGTGCTGATTATGAGGATGAATTCGTAGGGAAGCAGTTATCCGGAAAATTCGCAGACAAATGTAAAGGAGAACCAAAGCAAAAGCCAAAAAATAGAACTATTGTAATTCCGTTTTGTCACAAAATTTCTCACAACTTAAAGACATGTGCCAAAAAGTTCGATGTGGATCGGGTTTTTAGTTCGGATTACAAGTTGAGTAAGCTCACACCCTTCCACAAAAGTGTAAGGGAATGCACAAAAACGCATCGAGAAAAGTCCATTCCGTGTGATAATGGAGTGGTATATGAAATCCCCCTGGAATGTGGCTTTAAGTATGTGAGGCAGACGTCAAGGTGTATAAATGACAGATTCACTGAACACAAAAGAAATGTAAAAAACAACGTGGCTAATTCGGAAATAGCGAAACATGTTCAAGAATGTAATAATTGTATACCACGCTGGTCCGAAACAAAGATAATACACAGAGAGTTAAACGACATCAAAAGGGTTGTAAAAAAACAATAAGAATGAAATCGATGGGCAACTGCATTAGTCAGGTGTCGTTACAACGTAGCAGCAGTGCGAAAACGTTCTTGCGGATTTAAGAGTTTTGTAAAGTGGTTGTTGAATGTGAAAGGGTGTAAGTGGTTTCCTCCTTTGTGTCTTCGGGTGGGGATCAGGTGGCTTAGTATATTTTGTTGCCAGGATGCTTTGGGATTGTGGGCCAAAGAGTAGAGGGGGAGGGTGTGCTATGTACGCGAAGGTTCAGTCAATTTTCTTCCGGGAGAGGGGAGCTAGGGTGTGTTGCTTTGTGGAAAACGTCAAGGTTGTTTACGGTCGTTTGATAATTGTGGTGGAAAGAGATGAGACCTTTGTTATCTTTTGGCTTTGGAGGTCGAGAAGGTCGAGAAGGTTCTGTGGTGAAGTTCGTGGAATGTATATAAGAGGGTCACCAAATAAACATGTCTTTAGCTGTGTTAGAGACGTGTCCTCGACTGTTCCTTTTTCTTCCACTTTGAAACTTTCCTTTTTTTCCTGCCTCAGTCTCGGGCTAAGACAAAATGGTTAAGACAATTAGTGGTTGTTGTGGTGGAGCCCACGAGGAGATTGCCCGCCGCAAGGTGCAGTCACTCCTCGTTTTCCGCTTCTGCTACGAAGCTCCCCACTTCAGGATGACGCAATCCCAGTGGCGCAAGTTGGAAGTTATTTTGAGTCAAGCTTTACGCGTGGTTACGGGACTTCCCTGCTACACCCCCCTTGACAAGCTCCGGGCTTACTTTACGGCAAACACGACACAGGAGACCGTGCAGGAGGGGGCCCGGCTACACCTCAAGGAGCTTCGACATTCGGGACAAGAACGACAAACTGGAGCTGCTTGACACTCATACTAACACCTTACCCCCCTTCCGGAAATTGACCCCCTGGACCAATGACACACACACACACACACACACATCTTTGACAAACGCGCCACCCTTCGAAGCGCTTGCCCAACCCCACCCCGAAAAGAAGAGGATGTCAAGTCTGCCAGCATCCCCAACAAGTGCACGAATGGCATGACCTGCAAGAGCACCTCGCCAGTTATGCACACACTGCTAGTGTGACCCAACCAGAACATGAGTGTCTGGTGGCAGCGGCCATCCCCCCCCCCCCCCCTTGGCATCACCATGGCACAGGCCCTTCACGGCTGCACATCATTTAAAGTATAAGAGCTTGCAGTCACACAACTCGCACTGGACGCCATTATTGAAAATAGAGCTTGACTAACCGACCTCCACATCGTTACTGACTACACCACGACAATCATAGGAGGCTGCTACCGCTACTCCCCGTGTAGAAGAATGAATGCCATTCGTCTCATCACCTCCACCCTACAGAATGAGGGCGCTCAAGCAAACCTCTCATGTATGCGCGCTCATTCCGGGTTCGAGGACAATCAACTGGCAAGCAGACTGGCCCGTCTTATATCAACTTCCCGCGCAAGGCAGAGTGAATGTCAGCACATCTCAAAGATCATGGCTACTCTCTCTCCAGAGATGTACCAGGTTTCTGAAGATCAAGACTACGACCCGGCAAAGGCCAAGGTCACTGCCAAACAAAAATTTCAACAAGCCCTGCGAGCAGCGCTCATTCTTTGTCCCTACCTAATCCCAACTGGAGTGGGCTGGCAGGAGACAATGCACACTCGTAAGATTGTTACGACAAGCACTGCCATCCAGTTCGCAAGGCGCAATTGGCGCGAAAAAATATCATAGAAGACGCAGACCAGGGGAACGGCTCCTTTGGGATTGCTCTGAACTACAAGAAATAAGACACCCCTGCGGAATGTCAACCATGGAAGAATAGACCCATCAGCCAGGCTCTCGTGACAAAAAGCTGAACACCTAGCGTAGCCCTATCTGGACTATATACATCGAGCGAACCTCCTTCCATATCTGCAATTTCTCCTCCTCCTCCTCCCTCCTTTTTGTTTCTGCATACCAAGCTGAGAAAGGGCATGGCAAATCACCTATCCCTTCTTAAAGGCGATAAAGATTTTACCTTAAAGTCACTAATAAAAAAAAAGCGACTATATCTGAAAAAATGCAAGGGGCGAAGAAACATTAAGCAATTGAAGCATCATGACCATTGTCCTTGCGCACGTCGCATTTTTTTTAAAAATAACGGTATTCTGAGCTTTGTGATTCGATGTAGGTGTATAATTCGCCGGTACTTATTGTCTCTCGTTATACACGAAAATAAACTTAGTGAACTTTTACCAGAGAGTTAGATATTCACTGGTCGGGCGTGTTTTATAGTGTAACAAAAATATTTGCTTCATCGTGAATCAACTGGGTTCTTAGTGGCCACACTCTGATCTGGCTCTACCAAAATGTAATTGCTACAATACTACCCAGTCTACAAAAATAATTAAAATCTTCCGTATACAAAAAAATTAACATACCTTTTGCAGGACTGTGATGTTGTGCGGATGTTTTATGTAGATTTCGCCACAGGCGTAAAACCATCGGGACGCCAGGAATGTTCCCTTGGAAGTAGCTATCACGCCTATGGAAAAGCGTCCGATTTGAGGAATTTGTCCTCTCGCGTCTTGTCACCGATATTTTACCCCCCCCCCCCCCTTCCTTGCTTTAACACGCTAATTAATATTCTTATTTTATACTCAGGCTTACAGTGCACTCAAACTGAAGGACACGATCTTCATTTTCCAGTCTACCTTGACAAAATACAGCTGAGGCCAAAGCATACCTTGAACGCACCAACATCCTTTCCTCGCTTCTTGGTGCTACCATATAGGGACAGGATGGATCATACCTGTATTATTATTATAACTTACATTTCCCCTATACATTTGATTACACACTCAATCAATCAATTGATCATTTCTTTTATTTTTCCTAGTGGACAAAGAACAATCCTTAATTAAAGCCTAAAGATACAAAAGTCAAAACAAGGTTGCCTGAGAGGCTAAAAATCGACTGCGTCGAGCGCAAGGTCCAGCAGCACGCGTGCAACAGCAAACAAAAATAATAAATGTAAAGAATAGAAAACAAAACTCTACGTATACGTTAAAACAACAGCTATACATCACTAGCGCAACAGCTGCATACATATGTTATCTACCTGATTGTACTAAGTGAACAGGTTCGTTTTGTTAAAGACTGCACATTAGAATTTCCATAGATTTCTTGGACGGAATCCGAAACTGCATGACGAGGTCCCAGTATAAACTTCGCTGCGGCCCATGCCCCGTAATGCCATCAGTGACCAGGAATTACATCCGTTCCTTACTTTTTCTGTAGCCGCACTCCGTGAATTCCTTGTCGGTTCGTCGTGCGCCCATAAGCAACGGAAGATATGCAGTCGTTATCACGAGGACCAGCCACAGGCCACGAAAAAAGACCTTCGATGCTCGGGACTCCATCTTTGGGTCTCTAACGCTGCCTGCCTCAGCTTTGTACCGTGAACTTCACCGTGTGTAGCGTCGGGTCTCCAGGCAGTAATAAGGAAGCGAACGTTCATTGGCGCCTTATTTGGAGAGCAACACCTGCCATTGCCATCTCATAGCGTTTCTTGTGATGGATTATTACGTTCGCTTTGAGGGCGACTAGCATTGGGCTGTTAACTTGGAAGGCAGAAGGTCGATGGAAGCTTCAGCGTGCAGTTTGTAGCAGATATGCACATCCCTCACCCAAATGCGTAAGGAGTTACGCAGCTGTATACTTATGCAAGAGGATGCTTTTTATCAGGTAGCACAGTCGCATTGTGTGCATTTTAATAGATTTTTATGTGCAATCTCATAGGGGGGCGTTCATGAACGCCGTACTGAATCAGAACACGTCACACGCTCAAAACTGCTCCTATTTAGCGCCTACAAAAAACAGCGATTCTGGTTGGGTGGAGCGGAGGTTGAACATGCATAATCATGCATTCCTCCCACTCGAGATATTTCTTCTTGGAAAAAGGAAAATTTAGGCTAAATTCAATTATTCGCTGCAAACAGCGACACAATATGCACGCAAAACCGCGAATGCTTTCATACTATACCTTTATCAAAACAACACCTTTTTAACTTCGTCATTATCATCTTTATGTGAGCATTCCCTACCGAAAAAAGAAAAACAGTACAACGTTTCGCTGTCTGGATTATGGATCTGGAAATATATCCGGATTCGATCAGGGTTTCAGGTGTTCAAGACTAGTCCCTTTGTCTGCAATCTGAATTTCAGGTTTCAAAAAACAATTCCAGTTAGATTTCCAGTTCCATAACTCATATAGTGAAAAGTTCTACTCGGTTTTTCGGTAGGGTTGATTCTTCTGGAACTAATAATTTATTCCTAGAGTCAATGACTAACGATATATACTACGTACTGGAAATATTCGATGGTAAGAGGGGAAATTACGAAGCGGTTATCCCCATTAAGATCGAGTTTAGTTTAGTACGGTTCAATTGAGTTTATTTTGCTTGAAAGGTCCCTCTAATGAAGTGAGTAAATTACATGGAAAGGGTGGGGGATCATGCAAATACAATTAAACACTAAGACCTTGCGAATATAAGTGTGGTTAATTATAGATATTATAAATATTAAAAGCAACAGAAAAATTATAAATATACAAAAGAAAAACCAGAATTTCTCAAATTAAATATTTCGATTGACAAAGAAAAAAAAACGAAACACGTTTACAAACCTCCGTAATGCGAAACTAGAGCGCAGCTCTTAAGGAGGAGGGAGGCTACGGATGGAAGGGTATGCCCCTCCTCCTCCTCAGTGTACTCCCCTCCTCCTCCTCCTCGCTTTCTCATCTTCCCCCTCCTCCTCCCCTCCCCCTCCTCCTCCCACTCCTTCCCTCCTCCTCCTTCTTTCCTCCTCCTCTCCTCCTGCCGCTGAATTTGTTCATGGGGGACGTGACACGAAGTCGTGGCAGTCATTTTTCCCGCTAAATCTAGCGGGGAAACTGAATTGGCGTTCAAGTGTCGTGACGTCAATTTCCCCGCTAAATTAAGAGAGAAAAATTTCCTCGGACAATTAAGCGGGCAATTTTTCCCGCTACATTTAGCGGTAAGATGTTCCCGCTAGATTTAGCGCGGAAATTTTTCTGCTAAATTTAGAGGGGAAATTATTGCGCTAAAATTAGCGGGGAAATTTTACTGCTAAATTTAGCAGAAAAATTTCACCGCTAAATTTAGCAGAAATATTTTTTCTCTAACTAAAACTTCCCATAATGCAACGCGCGTGGTTACGCCGACGCCGCTCAACCCGGAAACGGGCGCCCTAAAGCTGCGCTCTAAAAGCATTTTTAAGGTGTGCTCTATCACTGAATTTAGCCTGGTTAATGGAATTCAAACTTAAAGCTGCTCCACGCTATTCTCTGTCACGTTTAAGCCACGAGAAGACAGAGTCACCGAAACTGGACCGAAAAGAGTAGCGACAGGCCATCACGGAATTGACGGGATTCTCCGCAGGGGGCGCGGGTAGCGAGTCATCGCTATACTTCGTTTCATCGTAACTTGGTAAAGAGTGAGCTTTACGGTCCCCTCGAGCCAATCAAAGCGGAAACAGGCTAACCACGTGACAGCCTTTACCAAAAGGTACGAGAGCGTAAGCCAAACATTTTTAGAGCAGGGTGAGGAGGGATTCCCCTCTTCTCGTGACCATCGTTCATGCGTCTTGGATGTCGCTTTTGCATCTATATACACCTCTTTCGTTTTTTTTCGCGTGCCAGCAACCTGGTAGACATATGTGGGTGAAAAAATCATACAACAATTCAACCTGCAAAGAGAAAAAAAAAATAGAGGTATGGCAAAACGAGAATGGGTGACGGCTACGCTTATATCCTGAATGTCTTCTACCGGCGTGGCAACGGTAAAACAAGGTTTTTTGGCCCATCCTAAAAGTGATGGCATTTAATGTGGCGTGGCGTTTTGGAAAAGTTGTATACTCGTTGCTGAAGGAAAGAAGTTTTGCGCATTATACATGCGCTGCGCAAAGTAGTTCTCTTACAAGTTTTGGTTGTCTAAGGAAGGAACGATGCTTTTTGCTTTTGGAACCTGTTCGTCTTAGTAAAATTACATAAAGCTGATCTAATACCCTAGTCACACGTGCGCTCTTAACTCTCATTAAGCCAACGACAGTTGACTCAATCGCGATCGGTCGGAGTTACTCGGCGGCGCCAACTGTCATTGTGCCGCTAACAATCACTGAGTTAAACTGAGCAGGCCTACCTCCGTTAACTGTTGGGAGCTCACCCCGATAGAGCAAAATATGGCGGCGTCCGCCGCATCGCCGCCCATGGCCAGCGTCAGCGAAGCTGTTTACTATTGCCGAAATTTGGGGAGGTATCTAGAGAGTATTGTAGCATGAAATACTGTCGAACGAGGTACGATTCTGGGCCAGAGCTGCCGCTAGAACGATCATGGCACATCGTAAAAGCCAAAGCTTGGCAAGGGCGGTCATTGTGATGTCGGTGCCGATAAAACTTTAGTTATGTCTCTCTTGCTTGGTTTCGCGGGAAAGGTTTTGATTATCTATTTTTTACTCTAAACACGAAAATAAAATTAGCTTTATGTTTTTTGAAGGTTTGTAATGAGTGAAGAGCGTGTATATAATTAATTTGCATCACTTCTGAAAAAAAGCTGATGTGACATCAGTTTTGGTTTCGTTTCGGTTTCAACTGTGTTTCGTGACGCACATCTCGACAGGGTTTGTTACACCTATGTACCGTACAACCCCGGACAACCTAGATGAGCTGAATGATAGTTGGGAGAGGCCAACCATCGTTGGCATAATGTCAGCTGAGAGCGCTTGTGTAACGAGGGTATATCTTAATTCAACACATGAAGGGGGAAATTAGTAGGGTTCCGCAAGCAGCAGGACATTTTTTTGCTATTGTTTTTGCCGTGAATACGAGTATAGGAGGTGTTGCTATATCCCGGACGTGACCAGGAGATGTTTTCCGATTAACAGCCACAACTCGCATGCTGTAGCAGCTGCCAAATGGTAGCGGCCATAATTTAAAAAAAAGCGGCTGATTTCTATCTCCCGCCCGTGGCTTCGACAGCACCGCGTGTAGATTTTCTCGTGTTTCCCTCCGACGCATTGAGTGACTCACTGAGACCGTAGCCTTGGCTGTATGCCGTGTCGCGTTGAGGAGTAGTATGGTCATTCCGAGCCGATCTGGGTCACGTGGCCTTGGATAAGGCGCACCACACTCTGCTGTTTACTCGGGCGCGCAGCTTTAGGGGATTTCTTTTTTGGCGCATAGCCTTTATAGTGCCAGGTCCTGGCTCTTTTGTATCGATCAGAGGTAGCCTCGATGTTGACATCACGCTGATGACGCCACGTGACCACGTCATGTGGTCGTCTCGTGACACTATGACGTCACGTGCGCAGTGTTACGTGACGTCATAATGTCGCAGGACACTGTGCAGTCATGGTGTCACGTGGCGTGTCCTGACGTCACGGGGCCACGTCAAGTAAGGTCGCGTGATCACGCGATTTGCTGATGGTCACGTGTCACAGTGAGGTCATGGTGTCACGTGACATGGCATGACGTTATGTCACGCGACACCGGAACGTCAGGTGACACCATGACGTAGCGGAGTAAGTGCTATTCATTTAGGGCAGGGGTCTCAAACACGCGGCCCGCGACTCGCTGGGACGCGGCCTGCAGGCAACCAGCTGCTAGTCACGATTCCCATGTCTCGAGCGCTACAAATAGCAAGCGTCAGAGTGATCTGCTCTCGTCGATTCATTTTCACTCGAAAAGAAGCTATGCTCTTTTCGCCGATCCACATAGTTTATACTTATCTGTGTCCATTTGACCTTTGTTCCGCTTTATGTTTTGCTTCCCGCCTTTTGTAATTTAAAACAATTCAAAGGCTGCAAGCGCCAGCTCTTCGTTGAAGGATGCATCTCGGTTGCGCGAACTCGATCAGCAAGAGCAACTGCCAAGGATAAAGCTAAAATCGCAAGATTCTCGCTTTGAAAAAAAAAAAAAAAGTTCACCATAAAAGGCGAGGAAGTTGACGCCGCATCAAACATGGTCTTACTTCTATTTGTAACGCAGGTGCTTTCTCCTGCCTGGGCACTTGGATCAACTGTTGTCGTCGTGGGATTCGGTCAAGGCGCCATCACTGCTGACTCGCGATGGATTTGCATGCATCAGCCAGTTCAAATCGTCTTGCCGGATGGTTACGGAATCTACCACCGCGTCTAGAGCAAGCCGCTACATTCGTCTGTCAACCAGGAGCGTCTCCAGAAAGGTTATATCAACGCGCACCACCGATTGCCACATTTGAGGTTGTCGCCAAGCCGAACATGATCTTAAGTTCATTTGTAACCTCGGTTACTTACTTAAACGGTTCTTCGTGCTATAGATGTTCTAACCGTTGCCTTCTTGCTGTGTTGTGCCCCTACGACGTTTTTAAAATCTGTCGCAGTGTGTTGCAAGATGTTTGCTATTCATTTGTCGTGCAATTTCAATGCGTGCTGTTGCTCTTGTCCGGGGACGTAGGACAGAAACCGGGACCTGATAAGCGCTCTGGACCCGATACGCAGAACGACTCTTGTGAATGTCTCACTGTTCTCAAGATAGTAAGACGTATTCAGCAAAAGCAATTGCAATTGTTGTTGTCATTTTAAGCCATGCGGCAATGGCAAGTTAGTGTTGATACTAAGGTGTCAGGGCTTCACGGGCGAGTTACGAGCCTCACACAAAGCAGATCAGTTCCATCGAGACCTTGGACAGCATATCGTAAAATATCGCGTCCTTGAAGGCAGCTGCAGAGGACGCAGAAAACAGACTGCTTAGAAATAATCTTCACATTTTCGGTTTACCAGATAACCAAACTAAAACATGGAACCAATCGGAGGAGTTTCTGGCGTCCCTGAGTGTAAACAGATTGTACTTAACAGTTAATAAAACCGACATTGAAAGAGCACACATAATTGGTCGCTATCAGGTCAACAAAAACCGACCTATTGTTGAAAAAGGTTTCCGCTTGAAAGATAAAGTTATTCTTTCTTCAGGACATAAGCTGAAGGACACAAGGGTTGCCTTGCGCGAAGATTTTTCTGTCCGATTCGTAATGCTCACAGGAAAGTGCTGGAATTTGCGAAGCAACATGAGGCATTGTATAAACTTCGGTGTGATAATCTTTTGCTTGAGAGGTCCTCTTATATCAATGATGCTGCCACTGATGCAGTCATTCGTTCAGGAAGATAAATTTATTGTAGTTCAAGACAAGCAGTCTCTATGGAACAAGTTCTTGCTCTTCACACTGTTCCGCGTTCTGCTGCTTTGCCCTGCGAACTAAACGTATTGCTGATTAATTACCGGAGTATCAAAATCAAGCCTGATGTACTTGATGGACTCATTATCTCAGCGCGAACACACATTATTATAGGCACTGAATCTTGGCTCGATGACACCATCAGCAACGCCGATGTTTTTTCTTCCGGGTTTCAAGTTTACAGTCATAACCATGACACGCACGGTAGAGGTGTTTTTCTTCTCGTTTACAAACTATTACCAAGCGCACCAATTGATTATGAGGATAATGAATGTGAGACCGTTTCGTGCAAAGTTGTGTTACAAAACAGAGAACATAATGTGTTTGGTGCTTTCTACCAAAGTTCCAGTGGAGTCAGCCTTTTTCCTTTCGACCCCTTGTATAAAACAATGCTGAGCTTAAACCCTAACTTTTAATAGGTGGTGATTTTAATATATTCCAAATGTACAGTGGGATGACAATACTCCTGTGCTGACTTGCCATTCTGCCTTTTCGCTTGAATTCAGTAGTATGATCGCCACAAATGGACTCTGTCACTTTGTTGATTTCCCGACAAGGCGTCACGGCGGTTATGTTTCAACGCTTGACTTACTTTTTTTTTTTTTTAATCTTCTAACTTAATACGGTCAGCCTTACCAGTACCTGGTATTAGCGACCATGAAGGAGTTCCAGCTAAGGTCTCCTTTGGCCGGCCTCTGACGGTTGTTGCTCCTCCACGAAAGGCGTACTCTTTTGAGAGACATAATTACGGCTTGATTATACAAAACCTTGAGGACTACTTTGATAAATTTGTCAGCTATTTAAAAGTAAGTGTTCTAACACTTATTGACGTGCCATATACCATCTGAGATAGTGTCGGGCAAAAGAAGACGCAGCAAACCATGATTTACTAACGAGATTAAGCGATTGCTGGATGAGAGATGTCGCCTCTTTCTTCAGTACTTGAATCAGGGTAGAGATGAACTTCTGGCCAGACTAGAATCAATAGTAAACGAAATTAATTTGAAAATAAAATTTACCAAGTGTCACTTTTACTCCACTCTAGTTGGAAAGATTAAACCTAACCAAAAGTATATGTGAAGGTTTATTAAATCTGACGGTAAGGAAGATAGTACTATCCCGCCTAACTCAACCGAACAAGGTTATGTCACTAACAACGCTGAAAAAGCTGACTGCTTCAATAGTTACTTTCAGTCCGTTTTCTCTGCACCTGCGAGAACCACACTTCCTGAAGCAAATTAATTTATTTTTGAAGCAATGCCAGACGTTCTGGTATCCTATGAGGGCTTCCTGAATCTCCTATCCAAGCTGAAAGAAAGATCTGCCAGTGGTCCAGACTGTATTCCTTCCTAAATCTTAAAATCTTGTGCACTCATTATAACTAAATATCTTGTTGCTTTGTTCAATTTGTCTTTATCATTCTAGAAACTGACTTTAGATTGGAAAATGGAGAATGTTGTCCCAGTTTATAAATATGGTCCTCTTTCGCAGGTTTCAATCTATAAACCCATTCCTCTAACCAGTGTGTGTTGTAAAAAAACTTGAGCATATAATATATTCTAACATATTTCGCCACTTACAAGTGAACAATTTCTTCGTAATATATCAACATGGATCTAGAACAGGCTTTTTTTGTATCGCTTAGTTGATCGAGCTCTCCTATGGTTTTTGTTTTTTCATTTGATTCTGGGAATTAGGTCGACCGTATTATGTTAGACTTACAAAAGGTTTTTGATACTGTGTCACACTCTTCGTTGCTCCTTAAACTTCCATCGTTAGGATCACCCGACAACGTTCTTGGGTGGGTACGGGATTATCTGACATGTCGCTCCCAAAAATAGTCATTAATGGGTCTGGATCCCATTTTACTTCAGTATCGTCGGGAGTTCCGCAGGGATAGGTTTTAGGTCCACTTTTGTTTTTAATCTACATCAATAATATACGCTCTGACATCGCTTCTAATCTTCGGTTATACGCAGACGAGTGTGTTTTATATAGGACTGCAAATACCCAGGAACACACCACTGCTCTAAAGGTCGATCTTAATGAGATAATTTCTTGGTGCCGCAAATGAAGAATGACACTTAATGTTGCTAAGTGCAATGGTATCCGCTTTTGTAGGAAAGGACATAACAAACATAGGAACTTTTATTTAGAAACTGATCAGATTGCTCAGGTCACGGATGTAAAATAGTTGGGTGTTATCTTTTCATCTAACCTAACGTAGAATAGTCATGTTGAAATGGTAACTATGAAAGCCGGTCGTGTACTTAATTTTATCAAAAGAAATTTCAGAGACGCTCCTAACTGCGTTAAAAAACGTCTATGCATGTCTAATGTGCGTTGCGTTCTCTTTTAGAGTATGCTGTATTAATATGGGATCCTGAGATTAGACACAGGTTAATAAACTAGAAGTGATTCAGAATCGAGCTGCTCGCTGTGTCACAAAATATTGTCATTTTAGTGCCAGCGTTACTACATTAAAAAAGAACCTGTCATGGAACTCTTTTGAATTATGTCGAAGATTATCCGAGGTGTTTGTTTCTAAATCAAATATCACGCGAACGGGTTGATATCGATAAAAAGAAACATTTAAATACACCTACCATTACATCCCGTAGACTAGACCACTCCCGAAAGATACGCGAAATAACATGCCGTACATCCGTTTTTAAATTATTCTTCTTCCCCCGTAGAATAAATCAATGGAATGGAGTTCCGGGCGCCTTGCTTACCACGCCCATTGAAAGCTTTGAAGGTGATCTGAAGCAGTATTTTTTATGAAAACTTGCTTTGATGGTTTCCTAAGGATCTTATGTAGTTATTTTATATGTTTTTGTATACAGAAAAATGGAGTGATAATTGATGATTTTTTGTGTGAGTACCTTGTTTCGATGATGCAATGTTAATGAATGGGTTTGTCGCTTATTTTGTGTTTTACGCTTGCTCTGTTTTTGTAATAAAAATCGTCCGCAAAGCAAACTCTGTCAAATAAACTGATTAGTTTCAGATACATGTTGAGTTTGGTTAATTCATGAGGCAATTGAGCAACGGAAACGCCAGTGTACCCGCTCTCTTGTTCTATTAAAAATTCCAGCCCTATGGCGGGACGGCGTCATTTGAATTTTTGTTATCACGTCAAGCTATGGCCCAAAGTTGTAATATAAATAAACAAATCAAATCTAAAGATGTCACTGGCTAAACTGTGAGTTTACAAAAAGCATAGAGCACGAGGTCTCTTCTCTTTCAAAACTTTTCAACCCCCCCCCCCCCCCCACCCCCCTGTTACATTGGCCCTCGACCTTTCCAGTGTGGGCCAACTGGCCCACACTCTCAAGTGATTTTAAGGCCACTGATTTAAGGTCTTCAGACACACCCAAACCCGTTTTTTTTTCTCTCCTTAGTTGCGGTATGTAGGATTCTATTCGCGTCTCCAGCTCGACGCTCGCCCTGCAGCGGCGGAAACGGGAAGCGCTCTAGTGAGGGTCCCCCGATTCTCCTGCTCAGCGGGCACGGCGGAACTGCTCGCGATCATGGGTCGCGAAATGTCATTTCCGAATGCAAACAACACTCTTCACTGTCCCAACGTGGTGCTGCAGCCGGTATGGGATTTTACCTTATTAGAGAGTTTTAGTATTGCGTGTAGAAACAAACGCAAGCGCTGTATGTTTGCGTTAGGGTGGCGTGCTCCACGTTGCGCGTGCGCATCGTTGTCATGCTCCGATCCAAGACCGCAATTTCGGGGTCCGCGCACGCGCAGCGTGGAACACGCAAAGCTAACGCAAACACACAGCGCTTGGGTTCGCTCGTATATGCAATACTAAAACTCACTACTATTCCACCGGCTTCCAACGCCAACGAAACGTGCTGCAGTGAGCAGACGCGCAAGCAGGTAGGCGTTCCTTCGAACTGGAAAGGCTGAGATTGACAAAACGACGGCGGGCAAATACGAAAGTAAATAAATGTTAAAAAGGAGTAATAATTAAAAAAATAATCCGTTTTTTTTTTTCGGGGGGGGGGGATTTGGTCTGGAAGAATATTGGCGGCGACTTTGGAAGTTTTGCCGATTGTCAAAAGTCGCTACATTGATAGCCCCCTCAATTAGTCTAATTTTACATGAATTTCTCACATTACCTAGAATGTTGTCATTGATTTTAAACTTTAATTATTTTATAACTTGCCAATTGAAAATGCTGCAATTGGCACCAGTGATGATAATTAGCACACTTTAGATTGTCATACTTCTTAGCGCGTTTGAAATTAGATCATAAGCAACTAATTATTTTACAGCTTGAAAAATTGCGTATTAAAATATCTTAATTTTAATATTTATATCATTATTAATACAAATCGCGGAAATGTATGTCCTCAATTAACCCCACGATCACAAAAATAGGCCATTTAACCATAATAGTCTTTCCTGAAAGGTATCATTTTGTTTTCTTTTTAGCACATGAAAACCTCTGACATCGTTATCAAGATAGACAAACAATCAAACACTGGATGCAATATAAACTCATATGCGTCACGTGTTGCTTTAAAAAACACAAACTTCAGCTGCCTGACTCGGATTCCGTCTTTGAATTTTTCTAGTGAGAACAGCGTTTCTTAATTCATACGTTTTAGGAACATATTGTATAAATTGGATTTTTTCTGTTAGTCTTGTGCTGGGAAAAAATGTTAAAGCAATTAATCACCTAAATACCCAAAAAGTCATTGAAAGGCCTGCAGTTCATTATTTCATATGGCAATTATCTGAGCGAGATGACAATTATTTGAGAGAGAAGAGGCAGCTAGAGTGCACAAATATCAGCACAGATTGTTTCAACAAGTAATAATATTCTGTTGCCTCTAAAGTGTATGAAAGACCCTTTCTTTAAAGGGACAAAAGTTTCCGTGAACAACTTCTTTAACTAAATAATCAAGTTGTGTAGACACATTTTGAGTTATGAACGACTCTGAAATTAAGACCTATACCGAGAAATTAGATCCAAAATAAAGGTTAGTTTCGGTTTCGCTCCGGAATTAAAAGATTCCTCCTGGCCTAAATATTACGCTAAATACCGTTTTTGTTTTCAGGATAAAGAGGTAACCTGCGCTCATAACACCCTAGCTTCCTAGTATTACCAAAAATAATTTGTGTCGCTCAGTAAAGCCAGCACAGTATACAGGCTCAGCAGCGGCACGCATCTCCGACCCTCACTAAACCCGCCATTTTGAAAAACGAGTGGCGCCACCTATAGTGAATTGGAGTCGCGAATAGTTAGCGGCCTCATATTAGAGTCATGCTCAAGCTTTTTGCGTTGTCATTCGTTTTTCGGCGTTCTAATCAACTAACGCCACACTTTCATTGGCTTAGGAGCAATAATTAAATGTTCAGGACAGGCGCTGCATTTAGTAAGCTTTCATTCGCTATGGACTGTGTAAATTTGTTGAAAAAGAACGCGTGCTAGAATAGGCCCTTTCACAAATTCAGTGCCATCTAATAATAATAATTGGGGTTCTGTGTATATTCATACACCGTGTAGTTGGTCAGCCCTTTTTCAAAGTTGCGACGAGACACTCGCTGTAGATGAGCAATTTATTCAGTGCAGTACAACCGCTAGCCTGAGGTCTTTAATGTGCACCACGCAGTAGTGATACATGAGCGCACGCCGGTATCAATGCCATCTAGTGGATTAAATATTAGTTTACAGTTTTTTTACGCTAATGCCTTTAAAAACTTGGAATCTATTTTTCGACGGCAAATGTTCAAAAGCTACGGCGTATTTCACTGTACAATGTTTTTTTTTTTCTATTTGTTTTATTTTCGATGGTGTCCCTCTACCACAATGTACGTGGAGCTTAGTTCAGTAAAGCCAGACGACTTTGGTGAAACTCTTCGTAACATAATGAGCTGCGTGGGGCACGCCGAAGTCTAGCGTTCCACGGATTTACATGACGCCCTCAAATGCGCAGGGAACAGAAGCTAAGAGTGCCGTCACGGTGACTGCGAACAAATGTACAACAAACTAACGTCTGGAATGTCTGGAATGTTGAAGCTCCGCATAGGTGCCCATCTTCATATTCCTTCTTCAGTATACACCAAAAAGACGCCATTAGTATGTACAGAGTATTTGCACTTAGGTGATGATGGTTATTAAAGTGGCAAGACTGAATTTCGGAAAAGGTCTATTCAGTTGCCGAATTCCAAAACCAGCTATGACGCACTGTGACAACGGGTAAGATATTTCTAATTGAAATGTGCCAGTTAAGCCACATGTTTTAAAAGTTAATTAGTGCACTTTTGGTAATTATTCGCCCATTAAAACTTTTCAGTCTCAACTTGACATCTGCCGCCATTGATAACGTTGTCCCAGACGGATAATTTATTTATTTTATTTGCCCCCATTTTTCTTAAACCTAAGTTTTCTGAGCTGTTGGTGGGACTCCCGGTCTATGGTTCCCGTGCTCGCAACGCCTATACCTTTCGAATCTGCGTCTTACAAGTCACAGTTGCGAACAATTTATCCTACTGTGGTTAAAGGACCCGGCGAGAGACAGGCGATCGGAAACGTTGTATTTAGGCGGTGTCTCGGAAGGAACAGAGCCTAGAGAGCTCATAGCTCACGTGTGTATTTTTTCTTTGTATTTATTCTCGAGACTGGACGCGCCTAGCGGTGCGTCCAGTCCCTACAATACGTTGAAAGCGGAGACGTTGAGTGAGAGGCAAGACTGTGGCTCCTCTGGCGGATTGCGCTCGACGTTTAACAAATTCTAGGTGATAAAACCAGAAAGAACTGAGGTGTAAATAGGGTTTCGTGTTTTCGGTAAATACCGATAAACCTCAAAAATGTAACCCCAAGCCGGTTTTACCAACATCAGGAAGATAATTATTGTAGTTGTCCCTGATTTCGAAAATTACAAAGCTTCGCGAGACGAAATCTCTACCTACGGCTTTAATTTTTGTTAAACCGGAGACAGATGAACTGTCCGCAAAGTTGCTTCAGCCTTTTGAACCATACCCTCTATCTCGTGTACTTCTCTTGTCGGTACGGGAAACGTTTTTAAAGCACTCAGGCCGCAACAGTGTTCTCTGGACATTGGCGAATCCCGTGTCCTACTTTCTCTAATAAAAAGGCCGGTGAAATGCAGTAAGGTGTGGATTGGCGCCAATTAATTCATAGCTGAGTAGAGCAGCGCCTAGATACCACAAGTATCAATGCAAGAGGCACGAGGTGAGGCTCATTCTCAACCGATTGATTTACTGTTTATTGGAAAAAGGGCTACCTATGGGCCAAAGAGCGCCAGTCTATGGTGAAGAATGTGTTAAATCTCAAAGTTAGTCACTGCCACTATATTGGCTTTAAAGTAATGATGCCAGACCAGATAGAAATAAAGATATGAAAATTTGACGGTGTGAAACTAATGGAGTATCAGATAAAAGGAATACCGGATGAAAAGGAGTGTGGTCCCGTCTTAGGAAGTTCGACCAGGTGTCTAAGATGTGTGGGTACTTTGGGCACGAGTAGATATGTAGAGTAGAGAGTGTGGTATGGCAGATATCACATTCTGGGGGTTCGGAGCGATTCAGCAGGTAACCGTGAGTAAGGCGTGTATGACCAATACGAAGCCGAGTCAAGAGGACATTTTCACGACGCGATACATTATCTGAGGAGGGCCAGGGGTATGTGTGAGGTTTGATTATGTAGAGTTTGTTCTGGGTTTGCTGTTTTCATAACAGATCCCATTCTTAACCGAATTTTTTTTTGGAAAGACAACTATATATATATATATACTCTGCGCCAGCTATATATATATATATATATATATATATATATATATATATATATATATATATATATATATATATATATATATATATACATATATAGGTGGGGCAGAGTAGTTTGAGAGCAATAGACCTGGAAAATGTAATAAGTCAGAGATCCGTACTTTCGGAGTTGCTATGCTAGGAGGTTATTGTATGTATTACGACAGTTTCGCCGAGAGGCTCGGCTTCGTCAGAAGATGGCATTACATACAATAAACTCCTAGCATAGCAACTCCGCAAGTACGGACCTCTGACTTATATATATATATATATACAGGGTGTTTTTGTTTTTTTTAAGCTTAACAGAATTTTTAAAAACAAACCATGAAAGCTAGGTTAATGCGGTCTGCGCAGGTGAGTTATAAGGCCAGGGGGACATAGTATAGGGGACTAATCGTAACGATCAGTCGGCTAATTAGTTAAAATTCGTTAATTAACTTTTTAATTAATGAAAATAGACATATAGTTCCAACTAGAAACTTGCTCAGCGTCATCGAAAACCACCAAATCAGTAATTTTGAGAAAGAATTTGAACGTGTGAGAAGCGTAGTAGTGCACGAAAGTTACCGCTCGTGGAGCAGGTACAAGGCTGGGGCTAGATAAGCGACGGAAAAATTGCGCGGGCGTCTTATCGCAACTGCTAGCTTTGTACGTGCTCCACGAGTGCTAACTTTAGTGCACTACTACGCTTCTCACGCGCTCAAAGTCTTTCTGAAAATTACTGATTTAGTGGTTTTCGATGACGCTGAGCAAGTTTCTAATTGGAACTATATGTCTATTTTCATTAATTAAAAAGTTCATTAACGATTTTTAACTAATTAGCCGACTGATCGTTACGGTTAGCCTCCTATAATATGTCCCCCTGGCTGTATAACTCACCTGCACAGACCGCATTATTCTAGCTCTCATGGTTTTTTAAAAAAAAAATTCTGTTAAGCTTAAAAAAAACACCCTGTTTATATATATATATATATATATATATATATATATATATATATATATATATATATATATATATATATATATATATATATATATATATATATAAGAGAGAGAGAGAGGGAAATATTCATCAGGAAACGGTAAGTCATTACGTATTTTTGTGCAGCCCGCATTTTAGATATTCGAATTCATTTGTAGAAAAGAATACATCTAAACGGCTCATGATGAAATGAAATTCCTAGGTCGCGTGGGCTCTCATATAGACCTTTCCAGCGCTTACCACCCGAACGAACAATGCTGAGTCACTGGAATGTAGACGCATGCGTGGCCTCTCATGTTTCGTCGAAAGAACGCTACCGCGCACGCCCAGAACGCCTTTCACAGCCCAGGAGACCAAAATGACATCGCGCAGATAGCGATCACTGGAAAGGTCTATATACGTCAAACGGTTAGGCGTGTCGACGATCGTGTCCGTGAGCTTGAGGCTTCCACAAGATCAACACTCTCGAGACAACTAGTCCTTCATTGTAGCAGGTGATCATGCACCCCTGCCTTCAGTGACACCGAGAGTCTTGCACCTTACGAAGACAAGATGTCAGGGAAGTTTGATAAGGCGTTTGATATTAGAACAGAAGTGAAAACATGCATGACTTATCTACAAATGAATATGCATATCTTAAATACGGGCCGTTCCGCAATATGGAATGATTTGGCCTTTACTTATGTATATATATATATATACTTGTGCTTTCAAACAAACTTCAGTTGAGAGTGCGCCTTGTCCGTCCCTCTTGCCTTAGTCCTTGTGTTATTTCACCTTAAATATTAGGTAGAAGACGAAAGGGAGACTGTCACGCTTCAGGATCCAACCGCTGGAGAAGAAAAAAAAGTGCACTGTGATGGAAAAAGGAAAGCTATATAACACAGAGAAAAAAAAAGAATAGGGAGTATTTACTGGACGCCATATTTGTGGGTACTGTTTAGAGCGCATGCTCAGAACGAGCTCACATCAATAGGCTGCTAAGACCGGCACTCTTGATGCTGCGGAATGCACGTTGCAAAAGAACTGTGGAAGCTCGCCATCAGCACGCGCTCAGCATTCGCGCACACAGCTATGGCCGCCAGTGAATACTCCCTATAAACTGGTATACAAATCTACAGAAGTTATTAATAGTCTGACGTATTCATTGGCACGTACCGATCTGATGCTCGGTCTGTGCTGTTGATGGTGTTCGTCTATCGGGTCAGTCTGCGTCTTGAAATAGCCGGTGATTGCCTCTTTTCGTATCGCTGCCGGGAGTCGCTGCCGCTGGTTTAGGTCATCACCGAATTTGTCACTCTTAAGTACATCGGCACCCATGTGGTTGCTCGGATCACTGCCGAGAGTCGTTGCCACTGGTTTGGGTCACTACCGAATCCGTCACGTGTACCTTCATGGGCACCCTTGTGGTTGTTCGGGTCGCTGCCGAGAGTCGTTGCCACTGGGTTGTGTCAGCAAAGAATTCTTCACGTGTCCCTTCTTCTTCGCATCCTTGTGGCTCTTTAAGTAACTGCCGAGAGTCCCACGCCAGCGTCGGGTCAATGCCGAGGTCTACCATCCTCTTCTTCGGTGGTTGCTGAGCCTTCCCCAGGTTGTTGCCGGGTTCCTTTCAGTGTCTTCATTACACCATCCCGAAGCTAAGCCCCTCTTCGGATCGTCGCTGAAATCTGGACTCCGCTACTTCAAATGATGTTTTTCTTCCTCGCGCCTCTTGTCCGCTTCTTTCTTCTTTTTCTCGGCCTTGAAACGGGACAGAGACAGGGACTAAAAGCGTAAAGCGTGACAAAGGAACCTGTCCCCAATGCAGCACTTACAGACAGCACACAATCTTACAGACAAGGTCATACATGGCAATATTACAAACCAAATAATGACTCACAAAGCTATATGGATGATACACTTTTTACAAATGAGTTGGACGCAAGAACAATTAATGTTTAAACAAATTAAAAAAAAAAGAAAACGTTATGAAGTGTTACTACGGCCCACCTTAAGTGACCTAAGCTCTTTTTTTAATTTACTAAACGTGGTATTAAAATTAACATGGTACTTGGTGTCAGTAAGATTTTTAGGGACGGTATTATTTTGTTTGCTTCCCATAATTTGTTCGAGATCGGCATTATAATATAATAAAGCCCCGAAATATAATATAATATATATAAAATTAAAATATTGTTACTTGTGTAGGAAATGCCTCACACAATATACATAGCATTCCATGTACTTCTAAACATTTTTTTTATTTTATTCTCTGTTAAATCGAAACCAGTAAAAAATACGACAAGGTGACAAGAATGAATGAATTGATGGGCTTACAAGAAGAGTTGGGAAGAGACAATCTAACATCTCTTTGGAAATACGAATACTGCGATACATAGCGAAGAAACTAAAAATACTGATATCGAATCACATCCATACGAAATTAACCCGATACGTATCAGAAATACATTTGAAGAATAGAAAAGTATTTGTAAATACAAATACTGGAATACAATTTACCGGGGCAGTGATAATCAAATACAATTTTTGATAGTTTTGTTTGACTTGAACTCTTGTGTTACCGACAAAACTTACTATTTGTAAAACAAAATTGATGCAACGTTTTGCTACATTTTTTTTCGTATGAAAGTAATAGAAAACAAATGTGAACATGCGACTGCTGCTACACTCGACTGCGTTTGATAATAAGTAGCTTTTTTAAATAGCTCGTAGGTCAGGTGCTGCCAATTTGGGCAAACAGTCATGTTAGCGAACGAGATTAAGCGTTCCACAGGTGTCGATGGAAATGGGTTCATATAAAAACCAACAAAGACTGCTTTCACAGTATAGACGTTTTAAACCATGCAAATGTAGTTTTTATTTTACGTTTTCTATGCATATGATGATCTCGCTTGGAGGTGGAAATGGGTAGAATTTGTTGACGGGGTTTGTACTTCTAAGGTGAACAGTTGTCCTTCAGTGAAAATGAATACTGGTACTAATCGTGAGGTAAAGATTGAAGTTGAAGTTGGAAGTTCTCAAGCCCGAAATTATTTTCGCAGAGAATTGTTATTTTCCTTTTAGATAAATCGATGAGAAAACATCGAGTCTTCGGTAGGTTGGAAATCCTTTCCATTGACAATACAGCGTACTTATCCTTTAGATATATTGCACGCATTGGATGCAGAAAATTTCCGAGGACACCTAAGTACTCCATAAGAGTTGTGAATGCGAAAGCATTAATGCCCAATTGAACGCCGCGGAGTGCTCCTCGCTGGTGACTGCTGCGCCGCTGGCTGAGGCAGCGGCGGGAGCGCGAAGCTCGGAGTGGCGCGTGCTGAAATCACGTGTCCTCTTATCATCATCATCGCCCTAGCTGCGGGTACCGGTTGAAGACGTGAGACCTCAAAACGTAACATTAGGCCTAAAGTTAGGCCTAAAGTCAGGCCAGCGGATACCCGGGTCACCCCTTCGCGTCAAACGGCTGCGCGTACCGGTTGACGACGTTAGACGTGAAAGCGTAACGATAGGCCTAAGAGAAGGCCTAACGTCAGGCCAGCGCATACCCGCGCCCCCCCCCCCCCCCCCCCCCCCTTCCCGCTGCGCCGCCAGTAGTTCGGTTGGCCCCTTAGCAACAATGATGCCGTTGCTATGGAGTCACATGACGCGTCGCCGCCAATTGGAATTAAGGTGCCGTTTCACTCAGCCGGAATTTAGGTTCCGTTTTGCTCAGCCAATGGGTTTTAAGTGCCATTTTTCGCTGCTACAGACATCAGATAATGCCGCCTTCGCTCTATGGAACAGTTAATGATTTCGCATTAATATCACACGAACCTCTAAACTCGTTTTATACCTTCCCAAATTCCCCCGAAAGGTCTGCATCCTCCAGTCTCATTGTGAGTACCTTTTCTACAGTCACTTCTAGACGTCGCCTTTAAATACAAAATTAGATTATTTTATCTGATAATCTCAAAGAATAAACCTTACGCTCGTCTTACTAAGTGGTGCTGGGAAGTTTAATCTACATTTATAAATCTCGTGCCCACAGTGCCTTCAACGTATTGATTCTACAAAATTAGTTGCCCAACTTAGGTTTTCTTTGGAAAATAGAAAAGGAACTCACCAATGTCGAGGTTATAATGTTCGAAATAAAATTTCATCTGCTTGATAATAGAGTCTCAATGTCTCATTTACAGCACATTCTGCCCCTCTGAAGCACTGAAGAAGAAAGAAAACAGTATTTTGAGCTTTCGCTTGGGGTTCACTGATTTCTCCAACATGCCTTGTATCGGGATTGCATCCCGATAAAAGGCATGAACCAAAAAATATTTTGATATTGAAATACAGATACTGATTGAAAACTTGTATCGCGAACCAGGAATATAAATACTAAAAGTATTTCTCAAATACTATCGCGATGCTGCCCAACACTGCAAGTTACGACGACAAAACTTCGCATCTTTAAATAGAACGTCTTTTGAAGGTACGGACTTCTTTGTCCAAACCATATATTACATATGATATAATTGGATGTTCCTAGATTATCCCAAGCCCTCTTCATGCAACGAAAAAAAAAAAAGAAAAATTAGAAATGCTAATGTTTAAGAAAATGGACGTTGAAATCAGTAGTTGAAGGTTCTGGTTCTTCGAGGCGTTTCTGGGTAATATAACTTCATTTGACTATACCACATAGCTTTTATTTGATATACTTTCTGTCAAAAAATAGAACGTAACTAAAGTTATCATCATCCCACACAATAAATTATCGTCAAAGAAACCAGGTTCTAAATTCCTTACAAAAAACAACAAAAAAAGTATTTCTTTAAGACTTGGCGTCTTTTCTATAGTTACAAAACCATCTAAAAACATTATTTGCCCTAAAAAAAGGTATCTGAGCCTGAAGAGGCTCCCAGTTATGTGACATATGACGATTGCTCAAATCCCCCAAATCCACTCTTCGTCTTTTACGAGGGGCGTTCATAAAGCTCGTATTATCGGCACAAAAAATTTCAAAAAGCGAAACAAAACAGGCATCAACATGAGCGCTCGTCCCTCTAGTTTCCGCAGTGTACACATTGCGTGCTATAGTACCGCGGAACGCCACTAGGAAGTCGAAACCAAAATGGCACCACCTGTCGGTGCCAAGCACATGCAGTGATCCGTTTTTGCTTTTTTTTTTTTATTTGAAGGGAAGCAATGCCAAGGATATTCATTCCAATCTGGGAGCGTTGTTTTGACAACGCCCAAGTTTATGAAAACGTGGTTAAATGGCGCTGACGCTTCCAGTGTGGCCAAACAAGAGGAAAGCATTTTAAGGACGACGACCAAGTGATTGCTGAAGTGGAGCGATTCCTGAACACTCAAAACCAGGAGTCCTAAAACAATGGCCTCCGGCATGTGGTCCATCGCTGGCAAAAGTGGGTAACTTTTGGTGGCGAACATCTAGAGAAAGTCTCAACTCCTACTCGAGTTTGATTGCTGAATCTCTATTCCTTCGTGACAAGGATACGAACTTTATGAACGCCCCTCGTAGAAGTCGAAACCTCGAGAACTAAAAATAATATCCCGCAAAAACGGTTTTTATTTTTGTCCTATTGAAGACTTTTGTCAGCGTATATACAGTTTTTTATATAAGCTTTTGACAGATGGCTTTTTTTTTTTTCCTGCACAGTTTGAAATGAAATCGCCCACAGACTTCCTCCGGGCGGGCGTGTGCAATCTCGATTTGTGGAACCTCCGATATGTAGGAAGACAGCGTATCGCCCCCCCCCCCCTTTGCCGCCCCCCTTTTCCCGCGCCTTCACTGGAAGGTCCTCATGTTTTTACAGCGACAGCCAATCCTTCCTTTCTTTTCTTTTTTCTTTTTTGACTCTTTTTTTTTTCAGGTTGTAATGTGTGTGTGTGTGTGTGTGTGTTTTTTTTTTGTCACTCCTACCAGATGTGTAAGCTGCGTGGCTGCGGACAAGGATGAGTGGAAAATCTCTATAGACCAATGGTTATCTCAATTCCACCCGTAACTGGACAAAGGCGTTCGTCCGAGAAAAAAAAAAAGCTGGCTTCTCTCTTCTAGTTACTACGCAGTGTGTACCATCACAGGGTTCAGCACAAGCTTTGACCCCGGTACGGCGACCGGGGACAGGCACTCGATCTTCCGTATTTATGCTCCTTTCACCGGAGCTTCAGTCACTGGCAGAGAACAGTTCAATCTTCTCTCCGAGAAGCGAGGACATGCAAGCAGCTGTGACAGAGTCGGCCCAGGAGCGCCTCTGACGTTTCTGAGCCCAAGGAATGGAATACGCGATCCATGTAAATATTTCTACATCTCCGAGGCCTGTCCTGGCTTTCGGCAGACGATATGCTGGCCTCGCGCGTCACGAGAAGACGGATAATGCATGCAAACTCATTTTTAACCGGAACGCTGCGCTGATGTGTTTCCTCAAAATCAGTCATCGTCGCTAAAGTCGCCTGTGCAAATACGAAGGCGAGCGAAGTAACGTCTCTTTCGACGAGAATGGAGCAGCTTATGAACGGAACAATTTCGACTCTACAACTGGGTCCTGACTTTCGTACCTGTTGGGCTCGTTGTGGGAGCACTGGCCAACCATGGCATATTTCAGCGCGTTGATCTTGCTCCTTTTGTTCTATTCAGACTCTTATGCTGACTACTGTACCGTCGACAAGCGAACTGGTAAGGAACACTGATAGCTATTACCGCGTGGTCATTGAAACAACTGTAAGTAATACAGGCATAGGCACTGACAAGATGAAAACGGCTGGGGGTATCCTTTGGATACGCCCTGCCCCCAGAACGAGTTCGTTGCCTTCCGCTGTGCTTTGACTGCGCATGCACGCCCGAAGCTTAGGAGACGCCGAGGCACCATCGAAGGCAGGAACGCACAATGGAGACTGTGAAAATTGAAATACCTCCCTGCCGTTTTTATCCCATCAAGGATTATAGATGAAACGATAAATCAGCATGAACAGGAGGCCTGTGTTTTCGAGACCTGTGGCAATTTTTTATTTCGCGCAAACCTAACTCGGGCGTCTATCCAACGAACAAGGGGGCTCGCCAATCGTGTTTTATGGTTACGCCTTCGATTCGTGAATGTATCAAGATCCTTATAAATTTCACGTCTGTCGGCTGCGTCAAACGTTGTTTTTTTTTTTTTTCAGCAAATAGCATTTTTACTGAAAAATATATGGGGGGGGGGGGATATATATGAATGGTTCTCATTTGAACCCATTCGCATTTTTACGCGGGGGGCCACTTTAGAACAATGCCGCCAGGTGGTGAAATTCGTCACCTGATTTGTGAAATCTGGTGAAAGTATTGTGTTCTTGGGGTCCTGCTAAATGAACCACCAAACCAGACAAGATCGAGTGAATTCTGGAGAAAAATGCCCCGCGACCCAAAGCAGTTCCAAGCAGGCAGCATAACTGCCAGCACTGTGCTTATGTCGGCCACTGCCGGGAACTGGACTTCAACATGCCGCTCCGCTCTTCCTTCCGCGTCATGGCGACTGCCTTGCATTCGTTTTTTTCGTTGATTTTCACCTCAGGTTTTTGCCTTTCTCTGTACGCTGTCCGGCGATGATTATCTTTACTACCTAATAACATGTCATCGCTATGAACAAAAGCTTCTGCACTTCCTTTCATAACACATTTTTACTACCTGCACCGTCGCCTTAGCAAATGCATGTGAGGAGGCTAGAGGAGCCACAGGAATCAGCGTTAGCAGAGCAGTGGTGTATATTCAGTGTGTAGAGCAGTGGCGTAGCCAGGAATTTTTTTCTGAGGGGGGGGGGGGGGGAGGGGGGGAGGAGGCTGAGGAGGCTGAGGCAGCTGGGATGTCCATGACTTGGGGTGTGGAGATAAGGGGGGTCGAAATGCTTGCGTATATTATAGGGTTCACTAGATTTCAGGGAGGGGGGGGGGGGCTGAAGCCCCGTAAGCACCCCCCCCCCCCCCCGACTACGCCCCTGGTGTAGATGATCCTAAAGCTTAATTCCCGTGGTAACGTTACAGCGGTTTTGGAGTCTTTTTTTTTTTGTATCTTCTTGGGTGAGCAAACACGCACCGGGATCTACCCCTCTAATGGCGTGAGCATAGAGCACTTTTTGATCGCTCCATATCCACCGCAGAAATTCAACGCATGACAGCATGATGGTTGAGAGGTCTATTACTTGTGACAACGAAGATTTGCTCAGTGATAGTGCAGAACATTCGCAATAAGAAGCGCATAGTTAATTTATGCTTCCGCATTTTAAATTTTAAAGAAGGCGGCAAGTACTCAACGTTAGGGGGTCACTATGTGTGTTTCTAGAAAGCATCCTGCTCTGTCTTTATAAAAAATCTAAAACATTTGCCTACGACTCTATGGGGGATCGATTTTTGCGGTATAAACACTCGCTTGAAGCCACGATCGGCCTATTTATTAATTTAAAACACTTTACATTGTGCCCGGCCTAATCTCGGTAGTCCCTCAAAGTGCTTTAATGGTTCTCTTTAGATACCTAATTCAATTATTTTATTTACTCATAAAAGGTGGGGCCTTCCTGGAGAAAAAAGGGTCACAGACAGCTTTTGAGCACCTGAGATACTGAATACGTGAAGCCGAAAAGAAGCCGTCTGCATAAAAATCACCCGAGTAAAGTATCTTAGATTATGTATTTATTTTCAGTTGCTGGCAACGCCCCTGAAAGTAGAAAGCGCATTTGTTCAAGCAAATGAAGATACGTATACACAAATCATTCGACTTCAGCTATAGTTGCCGGAGGTCAGGCACCCTTTAATTTCATTTCGCAAATTTTACGGAAGACAGATGTAAGATATCACTTGACAGGTCTGTCACATTTCATATCCCGAATACGTCGTAAGCAATTAACTGTCTGTGTAACCAATAGTTTATTTTCCAAGGCCAATACTGCGAAATGCACTTTAATCATCTTTATCTGAGTCGATAGTTGAAACAATTTCCTAGTCGGCGATGGACCGATCAAAACCATCTTTCGAGTACTTAATTTCGTTCAAAAAAGGTCTATGCAATATTGTTTTATTTTTTCGTTCCATGCGTCAACAAGGAGGTTCTTCAGACAGCGATGTTAAGAAAGTGTTGGTGTCTGAAACTCAGAGTGAGCACAAAACTTGCAATGTGATCCGTTCTCTAGGATTCAATACATTGCTAAAGAGGTTATCAATTTACCTTATCGCTAGGCATCCAATATTTAGTCTCCCTGTTAGTTTTTTTTTTTTTTTTTTTAATCTAGCGTCGGCGGGTACGGCGGTAGTAAATGGTAATCCTCCTTCTGCATCAGTTCAGTCGATTCGCCGCCAAATCTGACCGAACGACGAACAGGACCAGATGAAAGTGTCCGTAAAAACCTACGCAATTTAGGTTCATAAGCACTTCATAGCTCTTCAATTGGCCCAGCACCCCATTATAGTTTGTCGTGTACCACACAGGACACATTTGTATCACAAAAGTAAGCGAAAACGACATAACACACCAACACAGCCGCGAGCGCGCCGAAACCGAAACCAACCAGTTTAAAGGGATGGTGAACCGAACATTTCAGTGTCTATAATAAGCGGCGCACTGTCTTTTTTGATGAGTCAGCAGTTCCTGGTGTGCGCGAGGACACGCAACGAAATTGACGTCATCATATCCCCCATTCACGCTTATTAAGCGTGAATGCTGCACTTGCGGCAGCCACGGCAAACCACGAGTGTCCATCGCCTAGTCGAACTCCGCCCTCTTTCCGAAGTCTCGTATAATGTTGAAGAAAGCATCGTTGGAGCCCTCGAGGACGATTAAAATTTGACAGTTAAACACAGTTTCCAACAACAGACGCGCAGCTTGACTGGATTCCTCGGATCGTTGGCTCGAGTTCGAGGTAATGTGAAGCGGAGTACAGTGGCGTATCAACTTGTTTTTGAGTGGAGGGGGGGGGGGGGGGGGGCAAACCCCCCCCCCCCCCTTTCCGGGTCGAATATTTTTACTAGTGATGGGCCGAACTTTTGCCGAATCTTGGGATTCGACAAAGCCGAACTTTTGCCGAACTTTTCTAAAGATTCGACAAAGATTCAGCAAAAAAACACTGTTCATCATCATCATCATCATTTATTCTCCTTGAGGGCCCGTGGGGCATTATACAAGAGGGTGGCAATAAACAAAAACAAATATAACAGTAAACACAATTATAACACTGTAAGCTAGCTAGGTAGGTTAGATAAAGAGAGGGTAATGACTTCAACAAATTTAGTAGTATCACTAATAGAAACGATGTTATGAGGTAGTGAATTCCAATCCTCGATGGCCAATGGTAGTGTGGAAGTCTGGTGAGAAACAGTTGATGATCGAATTGGACGTAATTTACATAGGTTATCTAGACGCGGGAAAATACGATGGGGAGGTGATAGCGGTGATTCTTTGAAGTGGCTATTGTGATAAAAAATTTGACAGATGAGAGAAAGGCGTGATACTCGGCGGCGAAGGGAAAGTGAATGAAGGTTAGCTGATCGGCATAATCCTGATTTGCTGGTATATGGTGAGTAGTATTGTTATAAATAAAACGAAGAGCTCTGTTTTGGACGGATTCTAGATTATTTGCAAGGTAAAACTACCATGGGGGACCATATAGATGAGGCGTATTCTAACTTCGATCTTACAAGAGTAGTATACGCTAGTCATTTTACGGAGGATGTAGCAAGTTTGAGGTTACGGCGCCAATATCCGAGAGAACGGTTAGTATCAGAAATAACAGAAGTTGTGTGAGTAGTCCATGATAGGTCAAAGGTGAGATGAACACCCAGGTATTTATATGATGAGCATGCAATTACTTGAGTGTTAGTGAGGTAATACGAAAATGGTGTGGCACGCGACCTGCGGGAAAAGGATAGGAATCTACATTTATTGAAGTTTAACGTCATCTGCCATTTCTCACACCAATGAATCACAGACTCAAGGTCTTCCTGGAGAGCATGACGATCATGGTATGAAAGAATGGGTCGGTAAATGACAAAATCGTCGACGAACAGGCGCACAGAAGAACCTATATTAAGGTGGAGATCATTACTATAGATTTAAAACAGAAGAGGGCCGAGTAAGGTTCCCTGGGGGACACCTGACGTTACGGTAGGGGTGGAAGATTTTACGTTGTTAACGGAGGAATATTGCTTACGGCTAATTAGGAATTCAGAAACCCACTTAACAACAGAGGGATGAATATTAATATCGTTAAGCTTTGTTAAAAGACGTTGGTGTGGCACTTTGTCGAATGCTTTGGAGAAGTCAATGAAAATTGCGTCGGTGTGAATATTCGAATCGAAGCTTGAATGAATATCAGTAAGGAAGGCGGTTAGCTGGGTTTCGCAAGAGTAAGATTTATGAAATCCGCGCTGATGTTCAAAAAGAAGATTAGGAGAGTCAAGAAAGTTTATTATATTTGAGTAAGGTATATATGCTCCATGAGCTTAGATGGAACACTGGTAAGAGAGATCGGACGGTAATTACTCATTAGTTGGCGATCACCAGTTTTGTGAACCGGTATTAGGTTAGCTATATTCCAGACTTAACGTTGATATTTAGTTTTTCTCACGAAAATGATTTTATGTTTTTTTTTTTCTTAACTTACATACAACTTGTAGTGCCTATTGACACAGTTATTACCAAATAAGGTGATATTCTGCAAGATAATTGTATCCGTGTCGCTTTTGTGTGTTTACTTGCAATTTTAGTGTCTGCTTCCAGAAAGTGGCGTGACAACGAGGTTGGGTAGTAGCCAGCGCAGTCACGAATCACGCTACTAGAGTTTTGATTTTGAGACCTCATCAGCGCACGCCCGCAAGTGTGTTTACATTGTTAAAATAAAGGCGATCACTGCGTTCTTACATTCTCTGGGAGTCGCCGTTTCGTGCGCGAAAACGAATGCAAGGGTTGCTGAGCTTTCACCAGAAGAGATAACAATATTGTTAATATGCATGTTTTTCGATTTTAGTCACTTGACGTCAGCTTTGCATGAACGTGTGCGTTCCATATTCACAACGGGCCGTTTTTAATCTTTAAAATTCCGGTTTCTAGTGTTAGGACACACACGTACGTTTAGGAAGATGGGGAGAGTTAGGAATGTCGGATGCGCAACGTGGAGCATGATCGATAGTTCTGTGTTTAGTTTTATGCAGATACATGAAAATCGCGAAATAACGCGAATTAAAAGTAATATTCTTCTGTTTTGGCACAAACTACTTGTGAGCCGAAACTAGCATTGTTATAATAATAATAATAATAATAATAATAATAATAATAATAATAATAATAATTTTATTTGCACAAACTGGGAGGGGCCCATGTGGTGATCTGCGGCCCGGGCTAGACATATAGGTGAAAACCCTTACGCAGAGCCCCTGCCAGCCCGCCACCACATGTGAAAAAACAAAACCGATATATAAATGTACAGAATATACACACTACAGAAAGTGCGTAAACAGGAAAGAAAAGAAGGGGGAAAACATGTATCACATTATGACGAGGATGCTATAGCTGAATCCCATACATTCTGGCAAGCTCTCGTGACTCTGCCCGGTTTGACAGCAGTGGGGGGCGAGCACTGAGCGTAATTGTCAGTTGTCAGTCAATGTTTAAACTACTTCATTGCATCAATGGAAAGGTCAAATGAAAATCACGTTATCCAGAATGCACCGCATCATTTGTCACTTTCACAGTGGACTGCGTAAATTACTGGTCGATCTTCGGTTTTTGAGGCAGAAAATATTGAAGAAAACCACACTCGCGAAAGTTCACAAACAGACAGTTACCGTGTCGCCTACTTAACACCTCGCCGTAACCGCTGGTTGTACTAAACTGTACGATGGTAACCGCGCGACTGCGCGGCGTCCATTTGCGTCCATTTGCGCGGCGTCCATTTGCGCGTGCGCGCGTGAAAACATTTGCCGAATTTTTGCCGAACTTTCCTTCTAAATTTCGGCATGTACGGAACTTTGCCGAATCTGAAGTTTGGCAGATTCGGTCCATCACTAACTTTTACGGCGCAGGTGATAGACACCCTACCAACGACGCACACGCCGGATTGGCTGCTCGGCAACGCGCAGGAAGTTAAATTTCGGATTCGGACAGCGCGTGTATATAACCCGCCCCCTCCCCGCCTGCGTTCACGCCGCTTCGCGGCGACAGTGTGCGGCCGCAAATTACAAAACTATTAACCCACTTAGTCCCCCCCCCCCCTTCTACCCCCGTTCACGCCGCTTTGCAGCCGGCAACCCAAGCCCCGCTGTCCCCCATGCACATCCGTAAATAGAGTTCCATACGATTTAGTTCAGCGATGTTTTGTCAACAACATATTTTTTCCCAGTGTTAATCGTAAAACAAATTCGTAAATATTGCCAAATGCCTCGATAAAACAAAATGTTCGAGGAAAAAAAAAAAAAAAAAAAAACCACTCCGTGGATAGAACCCGGGTCTGCTACGTATGAGGCAGACATCCTACAACTAAGTTACGCTTAATCGCATTGTAATCACTGCCTATGTTGACGGCAGCAGCGCCTATCTCCACGAACCAGTAAAATCCGGCGCGAGCGCCGTTGCTAGGGTTTGTATCGCCTGCGCGTTAACAATATGCCCCCCCGCGGGTCGGGGGGCGGTTCCCTTGGTATTCCTTGGGCGCCGCCGGCCACTGTTTGCCCTGCCCAGTGGCGGCTGTTTCAGGGGGGGGGGGGGGGCAAAACACATGCCTTGCCCCCCCAATCTGAGAACTGGGGGGCATGCGCCCCCCTTGCACCCCCCCCCCCCCCCCCGGTTGGTACGCCCATGGCGGAGTACCTCATTGCTCTTGAAAGATATCACTAGAGAGTTATGCATACCTACACACTGCGTCTTGCATTCTATCTGGCCACTATAAAAAAAACATATTGGCAATATTACACTAAACCTGCTGAACGTCAGGTATATTAGGTTTTCTGCGTCTGGCACACGCGAGTCTATTGTACGCCTCAATGAGTACGTCGCACAGTGTTATAACAACCTACCTTGTACTTTTTCTGCGTGTTTCAGAGATGTTTTTGGCGCACGATCTCGGCCGAATCATTCAACGCTTCTTGAAAAAATGTTCCGCACTGGTCCCGAAACTATCCTTCAAGGCTGATGACGGTATGATCCGAAGAGTAAGAATAACTTTTGCAAACACTAGTTTGTATTGAATAACAATTAAGAAAAAGAAAACGATTCGCAAGTTTTATGGTTACTTCCTGCGGGTGTCGCATCTTAAATTCTTTTTTTTTTCACCTTATTGCTGCCTTAATTCTGGTTCATTTTATATTCGCAAACACCTGCAACGAACAGCATTTTAACAGACTTGTAATTAGTTCAACTACTCTACTTACTGTAGTTTAACTACTTTTCTGAGTAGTTTAGTAACTTTCAATCACATTTTTTTTTCGGTAGCTAGTAGTTTACTTTAATTCCCTTTTTCGAGTAACTTCTACTCAAACTGCAATTTACTTTTCAATTTTAGTAGTTGTTTTGCCTATCAATAAACATTCCTGCAAAAAAAGAGATAGGATGCTAGAAGATCAGTTGATATTTGCAAAGAGGGGGAAGCATGTGGCGTAGGAAGGGGGGGAAGAAAGTGGTCTGAAGAGTCCGAAATCCCTTAAAATTTTCACGAGGATCCCGCTGCAACAACACTTCTACGAGGCACGGGAAGCGAACAGACACGACGCAAGAGAGGCCGCGTAACTGTGGGATTAGCGCCGAAGACTGGCGTTCCTTTTTGTCCCGAAACTTCAGAAGACTTGACCCATTTGAAGAAAGAGCTGGTCCCCACTTCTCCCACGCGTAGGAACTATTGCCCACTACAGGAAGTGCACGCACTGTATCCTTAATCAAAAGAGGCAAGAAAATGCAGCACCCGTTCCGAAGCTCATCTGGTGCTGCAGTAGTTTGTGCTGTACTCGAAGAAACGATTGCTAAAGGGTAACGCAGAAATGACCTTTTTGCGTTGCCTTTCCTCCCAAAACTCAGAATATGCAGGTCTTCAAAGATTCGAAGATAGTTCGAGAAACCTTAGTAATTCCCCACGTTTTTATATAAAAAAATGATAATCAAGCAGTGTTCGGAAGTACTCTAAGTACATAGTGCTTAAAGTGCTACTGCTTAGAAAACTTGTACTTTACTTGAAGTACATTATCTGAGCATGTACTTGTACTTCACTAAAGTATTTTTTCTGGTACTTTCCGAGGAATGTAAAACTCCCGTTTTTAATGTACATTCCTCGAATTTGAAAACAAAAAATGGCGTATAATCGTGTGAAAACGCGCTTTTTCGAGACGTCATCTGGTCATTTCTCTAAGTGAAGTAATGGCGACTAAAAGACCGACACAAATGAGTGCCTCATAAGTTGATTTGGTCAAATAGCTCATCAGCGAGAGTAAAACAACTACTCTGTGGCGACTTGAGATTATACAATATTTGCTGCTATTTACGTAAAAAAACTGATGCACCTCCGATTACCCCTTGAGCAATGCATACCAGTTAAAAATATAGGAAATGAAAGGGCATTATCAAATATCGTCTTACAATTACTTGTACTTCACCTTGAAATATATTGTATTTATGGTTCGTTACTTCAAGTACATTGCACCCGGTGTACTTTGCTACTTTACTTTGAGCACATAACCTCTCATTTACTTTGTACTTTCCTTCAAGAAGTTTTTATATCTGCTTTACAGAAAACTGTAAACAAGCAAACACTGTCTTAAAAATCAAGCTCAGGAAGTGCTAAACCTCAAAGTAGAAATGATACATTCGCAGTACATCATTGACCAAAAAAACAAAAAACAAATAAGTACAAAATCATTAGGCACGCACAAGCAGAACCAGCTCTTAAAGCATTTCTGTGAAAAAACAAGCCGATTCAAATTTGGCTAGCACAATTTCACTAACGGATCAAAACCAATTTACTTTATTATTACCATAAAACATATATAAAAGTAACTTTAAAAAAAATTCGCTACATTTTTACGCTAATTAATTATTTTCTCAATTACTTTTCATTAGAGTAATTTCTACTCTACTCAAATTACTTTTGAGGTCAATACACAGTAACTTAACTTAATTACTTTTTTGAGTAACTTGTACATGTCTGCATTTTAGCGAACGACCTTGTTTTCGTCCGCAATTTATAAATTGTTCGTGACAGGAACGGTTGTAGAACACACGTTAAGAATGCGCCAAATATACATTAGGAAGCTCCAGTCACGACATAGAACCGCTCCACGAGCCAACCATGAAAGCCAGTAGCCGTGGTGAGCATAGACAGAATCAGGAGAGTGTGTTGGTGAAACATCTTGGTATGCGAGCGCAAAAGGAGGCAAAGGGCACACAAAAAGCACGTCAGACACGAACAGCGTTCAACTCGAAAGAAGTGTATTCTCTCTTCCGGCATGCATAGCCCACGTAGTCTCGACAGATCCCCTGCAGGCAAAAAGTTAATAGAGATGATAGCCTAGAAAACAAATGCTAAAAGTAGCACAAAGAAAAATGTGTAACATGCGAAGAGAGGGTAGTATACTCGATTGCACTGTCTTGCGGCAAGACTTACGCTGGGCAGACAGGGCGGCGCCTAAACGCTAGATTAAAATAACTCAAATATAAACTTTCATTAACAGGAGAGCGACCCTTAAAAGCGCATCTGAATAGCTGCGAGGGATGTACGCCCATCTTTAACGAGGCGGCGGCTATCAAAAAGCACCCTGACCGGTTGGGGCGGGAAGCGGTCGAGGCCTTCCTCATACAGAGAAGCGACAACAATGTGAGTCACAGATCCCTTAATTTGTGCAGAAAGAATGAAGGGTTTTCCTAGAAGGAGATAGGGAGCCTCGGTCCGGGGAAAGAGGGATGATCCTGGCCTTGAGCCGGCAGGGGAGCTGTCAAGATCACGCAAGCTATGCACGCCGGAAGAGAGAATACGCTTGTTGCGAGTTGAACGCTGTCCCTGTCTGACGTGTTCTTGTGTGTTCCTTGCCTCCTTTTGCGTTCGCGTACCAAGAAGCCGTGGCGAGACATCAGCGCTTCATGCGCCTCGATACGGGACTATTTCAGAATTGCGGAGGGACATTCGCTGGGGTAATGAGGCGGTGGGAGGAGCTTCTGAAGTATTCTTAAAACTTCTGTCTGAATATTAGTAAACGAGTAAAATGCTTCGCCATTCGCATTTGCGCGTTTCGCTTCTCGCTACGCGAAAGTAAATTTGAATATGAACCGGTTTTGCTGATCCGCCAGAAAAAGAATTTGTTGAAACTTTGGTTCATGAATTGTGGGCGAAGCTTCAATGGACAAGTCGGTATTTGCTCAAATAAACTACGCCCATTATTTTTTTAAACATTCGTTTAATATTACTTAAAGAGGCGGTTAACAACACTCGAGCGGAATTTATTCATTTGACGGAAGCCGTGATGCAGTTGTAGCGGTTCCAATCTGGGAGGATTTCTTTTCTTTTGAGATCTAAGCTTTTAATAACGCAACTTTTGAAGAAAAAAAAAAAGTTGCTTCTGGTAAATTGAGCAAGATCGAAAATATAACGAGATCGACTTTTCTTCATCGTATATTTAACGTTTTGTAAATATTCATGCTTCAAAAACAATAAATAAATTTAAATAAAAAATGTAATCTTTTTTTATAGGGTAAAAACGTAGAGAAAAGTCGGCCATTATGTTCATCATGTTTTCAAGTTGTACAATTCGAAAACATCCCCACAAAATAAGCTAGGCTCCGGCAAATAATATCTTCCATTCATAGTCTGCCATAGTGTCGAATCTTTAAGTAATACGAACAGGTGCCAGGATCTCACGTAGTTGCGTCCTTCTTTCTTATTCAAAATGGCTTATATTGTACACAACTTAATATTCCCTAGAACCTAATTTTTGCAAAAGTTTGGTCTTTAAAATTAGCACTAAGAACTATTCACTTCATTGTGCTACCCCGTGCTAATGAATACATAGTACACTACTCCCGATAGTCAACTTTTGTGACCGGGAAATAATCTCGAAATTTAAAAATTATAAAATTCGCGAAATATCAATTACGCGAAAAAGATTATTTGCAGTACACCTTCTTTATAAGGGTTTCTCGCAGCACAAGCACTGTAAACATGTAATGAGAGCACAAATAAAAACACGTTTTCTTATTTATATACAAACAAGGTATCTTGAGTAATATTATCTCCTCTTACCACTCGTATTTCGTACCCCATATCTCAATTTATGAGTATTATATCTATATACAAATAGCATCTACGTTTATTCTTTAATTGAAGACCTTTCACAAAAACTCAAACACAAAAGTCAGAGCTAAAATTAAAGTGGAATAAAAAATTAAAAGACGTTTACAATCCCCTGTAACACCGAATCAGAGCGCAGCTCTTGAGGAGGAGGAAGGGAAGGCACGGAGAGGAGGACGTGTGCCCCTTCTCCTCATTCGTACCCTCCGCTCCTCCTTTCCTGCTTTCCTCCCATTTAGCAGAAAATTTTCGCTAAATTCCCCACTAAATTTAGCGGGGAATTTTTTCCGCTAAAATTAGCGGGGAGTTTTTTCGTTAAATTTAGCGGGGAATGTTTCCCGCTGATTGAGAGAAATTTTTTTGCTAAATATTGCGGGGAGTTTTTCTTCTAAATTTAGGGGGGGATATTTTTCGTCTAAATTTGGCGGGGAGTTTTTTCCGCTAAATTTAGTGGTGATTTTTATCGGTTAAATTTATCGGAGACATTTTTCCGCTAAATTTAGTGGAGAATGTTTTCTGCTAAATTTAGCGGGGAATTTTTCCGCTAAATTTAGCGAGAAGTTCATCCACAATGCAACGCGCGGTGACGTTACGAGTGACGTTATTATGAAAAATGTCCCATAATGCAACGCGCGGTTACGCCGACGCCGACGCCGCTCAAGCCCGAAACGGGCGCCTAAGAGCTGCGCTCTAAAATCAAATACAAACACTCAGCAGGATATCATGCGGGTTGGAGAAGCAAATTGTAAGTTTGTTTATTGGAAGATGTCAAGTGAATAATGTGTTCATCCGCTAGAAGCAGCTTTCAACCAAGATAAGAGAATTTGACCCAAGCCTTGCCCGGGTACATTTTAATTCGAGAATTTATTTATTTTTAGTGCGCATACCTGACGACCGTCACATGGGTCCTATAAAACCATTTCTATATTTTTAAAACCTTTCTATATTATTGAATAAAACGTTTCTATATTATTGAATATCACATTCGAAGTAACTGCCAAAAATACAACTGACGGCCTAACCTGTGGGACTTTTTTCCCATTAATATCTCCTTTTCAGTTTTTCGACCACACTTGTTCTATAATGGAGTCTTGCGAACAAAGAAGGGGCAAGACAGTTGAAGCGGTAAGTTGAAGTCTTGGACATTGATCACTAACATCTGAAGTTGCCTCGAACTGCTCGAAGAGGCAGTTGAGGTTACTCGACCGACAGCACCCATGTTGCGCTTCTGTCCCAACAAGCCACTTTCCACGACCCTCAAATATAGTCAGTGAACTTCTTCCAGACTCGTATGTTTCGCGTGAAAAATGATCGAGTATATACAACCTACTTTTTTTTTACTTTTTTTTTTTAACACGGAGCAAAGAGCAACGAGGCAAAATGCTGTTTTAAAGAAAGACCATCACACGAATGTGCGTCAGCACTCGGCTAGAACTCGAGTCCTCACTGATTTAACACGAGTCTCAGCCGAACGCTAATGCAGCACCCGTGTCCAAAAGTACGACAAATTAGTCAGTTGACTGGAAAGCGGGAGTTTAGTCTACCAGAGTATGGCGACATTGTTACCCTCTCTATATGAGCAATTTAGCCGGAGCAGTACGACTGCTATTTTGGGGTATTTCACGTACATCCCGTAGTAGTGATACACAACCGCACGCCGGTGTGATGCTCATCCAGATCAGAACGGGAAAGGGTGAGAATTACACAGAATTGAAAAAAAAAAGAAAAAAATGTTTAACATTCGTGGTTGGACAGCGTAGGGTCGGTCTGCCTTGTAATGTGCGGCGACGCTGGTTTACCCTGTAGATGAAAAATTTAGCTAATGCTATACATCTGCTAGCCTTTAAAGGGGCCCTGCAAGGACTTTTTTACTGGTTTTGAATTTGCACCGAACCTGAACACACTGAAGGTAGTGGCTTAATGAAACTTTTCTTTTCTCGAATTTCGCTTTATTTTAAAAGTTATAGGCAAATTAAAATTACAAAAACAAGCAAAAAAATAACCTCCCTCATGACGTCCTTGGTTGCATGAGCGGCAGTGAACTAGAGGAGGGGTAGTGAGCTCAGCGAGCGCTCACGGCTGCCACACTCCCCGTCGACGGCTCGAAAGGGCGCCACTAAAGCATGTTCTGGATAGTCTGTATGAAGCGGGCAGCCAGGGCTGCTCGCATTGCATTTGCTGCGCGATTAAACACTAATTCGGCATGACACTTCATTGGCCACAAACGACAGCAAACACGGGGTAAAGATCAGTTTAGAACGGGAGCCACTACGCGCTGCCATAGCGCCAAAGGCCCAAACCGCTAGCCAAAGCTGCTCGCAGAAGGCCTTCAGAATGCTCGGAACCGGTCGGATCCTCGACTGCAGCGCCGCCGCGTACATCCGGGACCTTTCTACGCTCGCCGCCCGTCGGTGCCTCATCCCTACACCTCTCTAGTATGCGCCGCCTTTTCCACCGCTTGGTAGCGGGTATGTCGACGGGTCATTTCCTGTTTTCGTACTTTTTAAACTGCATTGGTTGCTTTTCTGAACTAGGTCCACAGTTTTATACATTTGTTTTGTTTCGCAACTTTGCTCTTATTTCATATTTTAGCACTCTTGCATTTTTTAGCGTATTTCTTGCATCGTTCCTGACTTGGATTGAGAAAAAAAAATGCACATTTTTTGTGTGGATCCAAAACTAGCCTTGTGGCTATGGATCCAGATGCCATTGACAGCATTTGTACGTATAAAATTTGCGAAATAAAAAACCTTCTTCTTCTTCTTCTTCTTCTACGATACCGAACAAAAACTACTTTTATAAACTTATGTTTTGTATTTCCACTAAAAAGAAGCTTTTAGCGGCTCGGACCAGTAGAAAGGCCAGGACCTAAAACGTGACGATGTCGTCACATATTGCGCGCTTTCGGCACCGCGGGTCGCCCCCGTAGGTGGAGGAGGTTTTCGCGTCGTCCGGTTAAAATATGACGCACTGCTTTTTAGTTACTCTCTCCGTGCCCGCTGGCTTGTCCGAACCCCAAGAGACGTGGAAACCACAAAAAAGATACACGCTTAAATATGATTGCAGGGCCCCTTTAACGTGCATAACTCATTAGTGATAAAGCCAGGATCACGCGAGTTCAACTTGTGCCCAACGCTGGACCTCTGGTAAGTGAAGTAGTAAAGGAGGAAGTGAACTCGAAAGCACGCTTGCATTCCAGGATAAGGGGTACTCCTTTTGGTACCTTGGACGAACTAGAATTACTGGTTGTTCCCACAGTACAAGTACACTCCGAAAACCAAGAACGCGCGCTGTAAATTACTTCGGTCGAAATTGCCGCCGGAAATGTATGTAACTTAAGGCAGTCGAGTTCGTACATCGAGGTGTTTTATTCAGCCGATCGAATCTCGAGTGGCGTAAATCCAACTTTCGACGTGGTGGTAATGGTATGTTGTTGAGGTTTCGCGTCCCCTACGTTTGCCTAGCCCTTGGAAGCTGCCATTACCTGGAAACGAGCCCTGATGAGGGCTGTTGTATGGGTTTGCCAGCCCACGGTGCAGGTTGCCCCAGTTTAACCTACAGGCGGTTCACAGTTCCTGCGTCCCGCAGAAAGGCCGCACGTACTTTGGATGTCCTTTTTCACCTGGGAAGAGGATGTCTACTGTTGATCCAGGGCCGCCTTCGTTTATCTTTTGATTCAACACTGCTCTGTGAGCTTTGTACACCAGGCTGGCATTTAGGAGGAGGCTCTGCACTGTATCTTCTACCTCTCACTGGTGGGACTTTGGGTTCCGTCGCTTCGCCATCCAGGCAATACTCCGTCCCCGTTACGCTGATACTACAGCCAAAACTACATGCACGAGCTGGCACGCGCTACTGACTTTGAGACGTGCCTTTCTTGCGCGAGCGCTCGTTCCGCGGACTAACGTTCCAATGCCGCGACCTTGTGCTCTTGCGCTTGCTGTATTGGCTGCAGTCTCAAGCCTGGTTCAGACAGTTGCATTTGACTGCGTTTGAAAAAATTGGGTTGTGTCTATGTTTATACAGCGACTGCGTTGCGGCTGCGAGAAACCAGGAAATCCCTGCTGCTTATATCGCGTGCCAAGATGATTCCTTAAATTGGATTCCATGCCTCATACGAAGCACAAATGTGTCGGTGACTCGCTTTCGGTTCTCGACGCAACGCAGTCAAACGCACTCAAACGCAAGTGTCTGAACCGGCCTTTATAGGTTAAGGGTGAACGGTGTATTTGCGACTTGCGCGACCAAAAGTGTCGCTGTGATCGGCCATCCACGATTGGCCAAACGTTAACCATGACGTCTTGAGTAAGGTCAATTCTGCTTTCATTCATGAAAATAAGAGGAATGTCATACCGTCAACTTTGACGGAGTTGGTTTAAAGGAGCTGTGCAACGATTTTAACGCTGAAACAATTTGCATCTTCTGTTTTTGATACTGTTTATCTTGTCACAAACGACAAAAAACACGTCTCCTTCCTTCGAAATGTTGCGATTCCGCCGCGAAATCACGAGGCAAAAATGAGAAAATTTCCCTACCTGCAGTCGTGAGCGGCGGCCATGAGAACCACGCGGCGTGACGTCACTGGGGCACTTGCAAAAAGATAGCAAGTTGTGCAAACACCTGCTCGATAAAAGACAATTTTTTTTATAAATCTTGTCTTCCCAACGTAAATAAAAATCCGTCAAAACCCTGGTATCACCGACAAAACTTTTACTTTACGAAGTTCTAGTGGCGCCATCTATCCGAGGTCACCAAAACCGTCAGCTCTATCTGCTACCGTGAACCGCCGCCAGAAGTTGGAGGGGGAGGGGGCAGAGCCGGACGGGGATAACCGGACCCGAACGTTGGCACCAAATACTTTACTAGGGGGAATGCATTCCACGCCGCTCATTTGCATTAGACAGAACGCCTACAGCGCCGAATCCAGCCCTGACGGAGTGGAGGTCTGCGTCAGTCCACGCGCATGTGCACGTGGATGTTCGCGGCGGCCGCGGTGGTGTCGTCTCCGATTTCACTTATATTCCGTTTCACCTTATGTTGTACCGCAGACAAGGCTAGAAGCGCGAGCTCATAGCGTTGGGAGCTACTCTTAACGCACGAGAGCTTGTGCCGCCGAGATGTGCCCTAGAGCAAGGAGCTCGCGCTTGTAGCCTTTTCTGCGGTACATCATAAGGTGAAACGGTTGAAACAGAGTATAAAGCCCCTTCATGTTTCAAAAGTAGCGCAGGGTGCGTCGATGCAAAAGGCACGTGCAACGTGCAACCCTTGGGAAGATCATGGCGGCACAGCGCAGCAAAGTATTTGGCGCAGCTACAGTGGCGCTGCTCTGAGCTAGATTTTAGATGCCATGTTCTTCCTAAAAGTGACGCGCGGCACGTGTCTCGAGCATTTCCACAACAATGAATTTGGTATGTAGAACAACCATCATCATCATCATCATTTACCGCCCGATATCCGAGACCTCCCCGACGATAGATGGCTCTCGCCAAGCCCAGAAAACCTGTCCGCGCCGAGGCTATTGTATTTGAGAGGAGTGGAATGTATTCCCCCTAGTAAAGTATTTCTTGGCACTTTCCTTCTTTCACCATGTTAATCGCGCTGCGCAAGCACGTGGTCCCGATGTCGCGAGCGGGTGAGTTCTCGCAGCTCACTGATGGCTCTAGAGAGAGAGAGCTTCACCGGAACCCCTGCGCGTCCCCCTTTAACATAACAGCTCACGTGACTCGGAAGATGGTGAAGGAGTTGAGAGGTGCCGAAAACCTCAATCTGTGTAAATGTTTAAAATAAAAAAAAGTGAAAGACGTTTACATTCCCCTGTAACGCCGAATTAGAGCGCAGCTCTTGAGGGGAAAGAGGGGAAGGTACGGAGAGGTGGTTGTGCCCCTCCTTCTTATCCGTACCCTGCGCTCCTCCTCTCCTGCTCCCCTCCCATTTAGCGGGAAAGCTTCGCTAAATTCCCCGCTAAATTTAGCATAAAATGTTTTCCGCTAATTTTAGCGGGAAATTTTTTCCGCTAAATTTAGCGGGAAATTTTTACCGCTAAACTTAGCGGGGAAATTTTCCACTCAGTTTAGCGGGAAAGTTTTTTCCGCTAAATTTAGCGGGGAAGTTTTTACGATAAATTTCAAGGGGAAATTTACCCACAATGCAACGCGCGGTGACGTCACTGTGACGTCGTTATGGAAAACGTCCCATAATGCAACGCGCGGTTACGCCGGCGCCGATACCGACACCGCCGCCGATGCCGACGGCGACGCCACTCAAGCCGGAAACGGGCGCCTAAAGCGCGATCCAAACCAACGCTTCTTTTTGCGGCTGTAGGTCGTGCGCCTCCGGATGTGACGCATTTCGTGACGTTTTTGCTGTTTCCGGGTGCGCTTTCTGAGTCAGAACCGTGCGCTTTGGTTTGGACGGTGTCAGCTTCGGGCGAGCGCGCACGCGCGCACGCAGGCACGAGCGCATTCTGGCGGTGACGTGACGATCAATCGAAATGCAGCTTTGGCCCCGAGCGACTGTCCAATGAAAATTAATCTGTGGGATCGTTGCGCTGTTTGCGCCGTCGGCGCCGTCGCGTCGTCTTCATTCCTTCGCTTTCGTGATGGCGTTTCGTGTGGATCCCACGTACGAAGCTGGGATTGCTGAGCTAATAACCTTTGTGTGGTAAGGTAGTACGTCAGCAATGCAAGAACCGTCAACATGACTCGGCTGACTGCTTTTCGCGGCTGCATGTGAGCAGTACTTGAGTATCAAGAAGAAGCGAAGAGCCATCCGCACGCTGTTGAGGTCTAGAAAGACGCTTGGCGAGTACACCACCACTGTGCGATAGCTGTACCAGGACCCCGACGGCCGGGACTTCTTCGAGTCCTTCTGTATGTCAAGAACCAGGTAAGTTATGCTAGCTTTTATTTGGTATGTTTAGTATATTTTTCATCATTTTACCACCGCATAAATATAAACGTGAAGCGTGCACAATCTCAGAGAAATAATTAAATAATTGGTACTGTACTTTCGCGAGGCGGCGAATTCACAAGGTTTAGTCTTGTAATAGTAAAGTCTAAACGAAGGGCTGACTACATGAAGGTACTTTGCTTCCCCCTGCCCCCGCTCTCGCGATCGCGTGCGAGACAAAAACAAGCGCTGTCTTTGCCTTTAGCGGTGTGTACCACCATAGGTACTATCACGTGGGTTTAAAGGCTGCTTGCACGTGAACATCGCAGGTATACTCGCTACACTAGCTGTCTGGCATGCTTTGTACAGGTGAATAATCACAATCAGGGATCACTACTTTTGTCACATCTAATGCAAACGACTGAATTTTCGTGAATTGGTCCCAGAAGCTTTTGCCCGGTGGAACGGGTAGCTATGAGAAATTCGTCTAGTATCGAGCTAATGCAAATAGTCCTTTATAGTATTTGTGCAGGTGCAAGCCTTTTCAGTACATGTAACGATGTGTAAGAATCGGTCCTTTTTTTTTATTTTGCACTTTTTTTTCTAGTGCTGTACGTCAACAGTTCATGTGTGTATAGATGCTCTCCGGAGTCCGGTCTGTTCAATAGTGCATGTAGCCAGTTGTGTTTGTGCATTTTCAAGGTTTGAGCATCACCTGTCTCTCGCTGCTCCACTGCTGACCAAGGAGACTACGAGCGCCGACACTATCTCTGCAGGAGAAAGGCTATGCAGTCTGCAACGGTAAAGCGTTCTTCCATATTCCACCTAAATCACAAATTTCAAGGATCTTTATTCAGAAGCCAAGCTTCGTCATAGGTCATAGGCATGCCATCTTTCCCGTTAACTGCATATGCCATATAGCATCCTCAGATGCAATAAAACTGTGTATGGAGCGTATGATCCTTACAATACACGGAGAGATATATCCACATGCTCTGTCAAATATCCTTTAGCTAACACTTGCGAAGCCGGAGCGGCTCATATTCAGCTAACACTTCCGAAGCCAGCCAGGGTTTAAGTATGTTCCATGTGAACCCGGAGTGAGGTGCACATACTTTCTGCAGCAACACCAGTGTGGGTTCCGGATCCCACCGACACAGTTTGAGGAGGTCCACGTTGTGCTAACTATTCTGTCCCCTCCTTTCTTACTAACAGGCGTTTGCTTGGAGTGCATGTTCCAATTGTCAGACATTCAACCTGCTTTCACTGCATGATAACTTTCGTGCATGCACTGTATGCAGCATCTGTTGCTTGCTGCCCAAGATGTTCTCTTTTCACTGTATAACACCAGCTGGCCGGGGCACTGTACTTCTTGGTTTGGCTCGTTGCTGAAAGCGTTAGGGGTGTTCCTCGCTCACAGCTGTCTTGAGCCACATGGCATGCTTGCTTTTCTAACCGCATGTCTTGGTTGTGGGTCTGAGGGTGCTTGCAGGTAAGTTAGGTATGATGTTTGTTCTGCACGTGTGCAAAGACATTGCGAGCTTCCTTGTGAGCGTCGTGTCGACAGTTTCAGATCAGTTTTTTTTTTTCTTTGTGCTCATTCCTTATCTCGCCGAGGCACTGTGCTGTTTGGATATTCGTGTGCTGCAGCGCGACAGGGATCTTACTTGATCACAGCTGTATCGGGCCCGAGTGTTTGCCTTAAAATGCATGCGCTCATGTTCCCCGACAATGTCTAGGCACTTCAGTTGCAGCCGTTTCTTGGTAGCAGCATGGGTTTAGTCAGGTTGAGTTACTCTTGCCGAGTAACCGAGAAAGAGAACTGAGCACTCTCTTGACTGCTCAGTTCCGTATTGTGTGTCTAATGCTTGCTTTTCTTTGTTTCTTTTTGTGTGTATTTTGCAGGTACGGGCCTGGGGCTCTCGGCAGAGCCTGACTGCTAGAGAATGTGTCTCCTGCTTGGTGGGTAGGAGTTGTTTATCACAATGGAGATCCATTTTTATTGAGCATCATGGGTGTACACACTGTGGCCAAGAATTTGTTGCCTTGACTAAAAGTTAACAGTGCGAGAAATGTTTGCCGCACAACAGATGAACCGGAGCTCCATTTTGGTAGACGTGGTGCTTGCACCCGCAAACGAACAGGCATGCAGGTTCTGCTACAAGTCTTGCCGCGACGTCATTGTGATCCCCGCTTGCAAAAGAAAACTTTGTTTTCTTTTGCAAGCGGGGATCTCAATTCTCTTCCTCCCAAGACCAGCACGGAATAAAGACCTTTCCATACAGTTACTTTCTCGTTTGTTTGCTTTCCCTTGACTTTTCGGTGCATGTAATGATGGAAGTGCCAGCATTTCTTGGAGGCTAGGAAGACTGCACACAAACTGGACCCGGGGCAGCCGACATGCTGCTCAATTCGGTATAAAATAGGTTGACGCGTGATTAAAATGAGTGAAGCGTGTTTCTATGTTTAAATTGTAGGCACATTTTATATTTCAATGGCATATTGGGCTGAAACATAGCGCTTTCAACTTAATAAATGTTAAACTTTGTACCTCTCTAACTTCTGTGTATTGTGTCTTAACTTAAAGGCTCCTAAAACGTTTGTAGCATCCCCACATAAAAGATGTTATAAGTTCTGTGGTTCCACCACTATGCAGATTGTTCTGCAAAGGGAGTGCACAGTAAAAGTGATGTTATGTAGATCTTGCCATATTCCAGGTAATTTGAACACTTTTCTTTAATGGTCTCCACTATAAAGTTTCCGAGACACGGGAAGCAGCTTCCGCGAGTGGGCATCTCGAAAACGGATGTGGTTGGCCTTTAAAAAGGCTGTTTGAGAAGGTTTTGCCAGTGCTGTCAGAGTGGTTGACTATGAATGATAAGTAACATTACCATCATAGAGGACGTGCGACACGAGGCTTGCAGAACAATGTGCAGCAACGGGGCTGCCGTGTACTGTCCAGCAGTCTTTGTGTATCACATCCTCTATGCTAATATTGTTAAATACCTTCCCCAGTCACTCTATCGGGCAGGTCCGGCACCGCAAGAATTGCGTCGTTGGCGGGCAGTCTATGGCTTGCTGGCTGCAGGAAGAGAAGAGAGGGTGTGGGATATCACTCAAAAGCAAATGTGTTCCTTTATAAGTAGGGTTTCATGTTTTCAGAGTTTAGTAGTTTTAGTACTAGCTTTTTAACTGTTCCAGAAATAGATCCATGATTTGTCCTTAGCAGAAATTAGCAAAATAATTCCCATTTTCTTTAACTGGTCAATATTTTAGAGGGGAAGCGAGATCTTTTCTTGGAAAGTCGAAGCCTGTATTGAGTAGTCTTGCGAAAAAAATGCCACCCCGTGGTTTTATTTTTTGGCCATGTATAACCTTCAGAATCGAAGTTCATTGAAGAAATACGGTCTGACGGATCTTTACTGGCTAGTCATTTTTTTGATTTTTTTCGAATTCGTCTGAAAACACATAATCCTTCTTTAACCAGTAGGCACACTTTGTCATTACTAATGCACTCAATGAATTCATGGTGCTGACTACGGTTTCATTACTGCATAAAATCATTTGTTTAGACAAGCATACAAAAGAAACCACGGGTGGCCTAGCATGGTGTACACCAAGTAAACAAAGTAATCTCGAAGACTGCATAAACGTTGTGGCTCCCTGAAATCCAAAATACACTATGTGCAATCTCCATTAAGGCGGCGGTCCCACGGCCCCAACTATAATACAGGTGGCAGCTCTGCTAACGCCCCTGTTTGCTGTGCAAATGTCGCGTCTGTGCGCGCGTTACGTATTTCGTTCTTTTTGCAAATAAATCGCCTATTCATCGTCACTCTTTTAGTGCAAAATATGATACGCATTTTTCAAAACTTAACGCACAATAAGAAAACAAAAAGTGCAAGTTTTGATATTTTCAAAGACATACCTCTATGCATTCCAAGTTTCTAGACTTGTAATGCATCCAAGACGCGTTCTTTCTTTTTTATTGAATAGAAGAAGGACTCGTCTAGTTCCGTGTATACGTGTTTTTCTCAATTAGCACGCTCACATTTTTTAATATTTATTCAAAAAGAGCCTTTTTTATGCGATTTTGAAGTCTCGTAACTCAGTTTCACATCATAACGCAGCAACGACATTTAAGGGCATGCTTGGGGTGAACATAGGAACTCAGAATACAAAATATTAGAAGTAAGTGCAACGCCAGCCGTTTTCTTGTAAACACAACTTGATTGTGATAAAATTTCTAAGAATTCCCTTAACGCGTTCTTGGTTTTCTCAGACAGCGTTTTCGCATCTGACCTATTTTTTTTAATTGTATGCTAGAGGAACTGAGCTGGTTCACTAGAAGCGTGATGTTTTAGTATTCATATTCAGATTTGTTTAAAATATGTTTAAATCATGGGACTATTTTGAAGCTCGACTCTGTACGCAAGAAACCGGTTTCAAAGAGAGCAGCTATTTAAGCAACCATTCTTTAATTAGTGCTTTTCTCGTTCTAAATAAAATCACGTTCTATGATTGTAATTTTTTGAAAGCATACTAATCGTCCTAAAAATTAAGGAGGACCTATGTTTTAGCAGACGACGCGCACTTGCGCCATCTTTTGAAAGATGGCTGAAATTCGAGGTTGAGAAGTTCAGGCAAAGTGGCGCTGATTCTGTCCCTGACGCAGAGGATTCTTTTCTCAAATATTTCCTCGCGCTACTTCCTCGTTCTTTCAGTAATTCACAGTTAATCTTGCAAGAAAAAAACGAGAAGCGCGTTACAAGGGTAACGAGCAAGTTCTCGAAAACGCCTTGTGCCTACAAATAAGCTATTCAATGCTGTTCGCCATGTTCCGACACTACGCAAGGTGCAAATATTAAACTCCATAATATGGTGACGACGAAGGAGAAGTTTTTTTCCTCCACTCCAAGATTTTTAACAGATATTATTTTTTAAGGTTCCAGCTTTCCAACCGCGTTGGTTCTGTTTTGTTCGCCATCGTGCCGGGATTTGAGATTTTTAGTTTTAACGTTACTCTACTCGTAGACAACTTACACAGAGTGTTACGTGCAAACCGCAATGACTGGTCCTCATAGTAAGGCAACAAACAGCCAGTCATCGTGGCTCAAATCTGAGGCTGAGGAAAAGGGTCTAATAAACCCCCTTGTCATGAAGTGCTCTATCAAAAGCGTTGCACATGTGTGAAACCCTCACTAGGTCGTCTTTCTTTGGATTAATTTTTATTTCATTTGTTCAAATAAGAACAATGTCAGGCGATCAACTTTCATGGTGTTGGTTTAATAATGCAAAGACTTCAAGCTTCCACTTTGTGCTTTACACCAACCATGACTCTTGTCCTTTGCAACTAATTATAAGCAGCCAGGTCCGACTTGCTAGAAACAGCGACTCAGCTGAGACTGTGGGAAAGAAAGCAATGCCAAAGCCAGCGCTCGAGCTGAGTGGCACTCAAGCCGCGTCTCAAGACAGTCGCGCGCCCAACCCTTTGCAATGATTTCTTTCACTCTCAGTCTCAGCTGAGACGCTGTTTTAGCAAGCCGGACCAGAATCACAACTCGTGAAGTTTCCTCGCGCTTCTCTTTCGTTCTTCGGAGTCCTCGCAATGAGTGTTGCGAAATAAAATCAAGCGAGATGCTCAGTGCTGCCCTCACATGTTCTTCCATAACCGGGCTAGAGAGCGGTTTCCTTGTGGCCTTCACTCTCGCCGAGGAGCGATGGGACTTCTTTAGCCGCGTAGGGATGCGACCACAGAACATGCATGCCCAACGCCGCCTGAGCCATCCTGAACAACTGTTCCCCGACCACTGCGATAGAAATTGTGTGAAATTATACTTGCTTGAAATAACTGTAGTGAGCCGACTGAAATAAGTTTGGGCTTACAATAATTAAATGCTTGTCTATACAAACTTGTCTTTAAGGATACGAAGAGAAAGACGTGCTCCGCATAAGTCCCCGAAGGCAGCCGGCCTCATGACCTGTGGGTCTAATTACACTAGAAACTTGTCCAACTGAAGCCCAGGGCAAAGAGGACAACACGGTGAAGAGGAGGTGCCTCTCCGAAGGAATTAAAGCGCTGTAGGAGCGGTAGGGTTACAGCGACCCCTAGAACCTGCCGCCGCAGGGAGAAACTACTCCCGGTGCAAAGGCCGTAAGAGATCGCGCCTCTTCGCTCTAGCCCGGCCACTGCTCTGCAAACTGCTGAACGAGGCAATGTCCACTCACACAGGGGCGTTTGCTTAGGCTTTTCTACGTTGCGTTATAACTAGGTCTGGGCACTTGATCTAATAACCTACCGATAAATCAATTAATGATTTAAGCGCGATTAAATTTTTAACCAGTTAATCTGTTAAATTTTGACAAACGAAAAAGTAAAAAATTAACTTTTTCACCACGCAGACGAGTAAGGGTACACCTGTTTGAAGGCAAACTTTAGGTGAAAATTTGACCTAAAGTAAACTGTAGGGGCCAGATGTGTGACTCGAGGACTCGAAAGAAGTGGAGAAGGTTATATGTGCCCCCAGCCACTTCAACGCCACGCGATTGTCCGTTCAGCACAGACAGCTGACCCCATCGACCTATTACTAAATTACCCAAGCATCAAGGAGAACGCAGGGAATAGTGTTCCACGCATCGCACGTGCTCGCGTCTGCAGCAGTAACTGTCCTAAAAAGAAGCTTAAAACAAATGGCATTTTGCACGAGCGTTCAATAGCACTTTACTTTGGTTATTTATTTCGAATCTTTTATACGGGAAAGGCCTGCGCGTGCGGCGCGTGAAACACCATTCCCTGCATTCTCCTTGAGGCTTGGGTAATTCAGCAATAGGTTTATTGTGAACAATCAAAGGAGTTCCGTATTGCTGGAAATTATTAACGAACCTGTTTCCTTCTGTGGCTGAAATAATAATTTGTGAGTGTGACTAGCCTTTCGACCGTTCTCAAATACACATCAAAGTTGATTTAAGATCTGAAATTGTACATTTTGCCGTTTATCACAAATTTAACAAATGCGAACAAAAAATTTCATTTGGACTTTTTTAGAACTATGATGCATGGGAATGTACGAAACCTATTAATATTCCTATTGCTATATATTACCGAAGCATCGAGGAGAATGCAGGGATTGGTGTTCAACGCGCCGCACGTGCTGACGTCAGCCGTAGTAACTTTTCTAAAGCAAATACCTAAAACAAATGGCACCTTGCACGCGCGCTCGTCAACGCTTGATTTTGGTTATTCACTCCGCATCATTTATACGGGGAAGGCGTGCGCGTGTGGCTCGTGGAACACCAATCCCTCCATTCTCCTTGATGCTTGGGTAATATAGCAATAGATATATTGATTAATTATTCGATTAAAATTAACGCCCAGTCCTAGTCCGCTTAGTCCGCGGGACATCTGTGCTTCATATGTCACATGCAAATCTATTCTTTGAATCGGATCCCATGCCTCATTCGAACCACGAATGCCCCGTAGACTTTGAACTTAGTGTACAACGCTGGCAAAGCTACTTGCGCGAGCATGGGGTTTGATCTCGCAGATCTTTTGTACGTGTTCTCGCGCAAACGAAACTATAAATGAAGCCACGCGCCCGCGCCAGTAACGGAGTATACAACTTTCCAAACAAAATTGCGTTGCGTGTATGTTAATACAGCCTAGAACTTGGTCTGCCTCAACGGGCGACGAGTCTCCCAGCTGTGGATGAGAAATTTAGCCAGTGCAGTACAACCGCTAGCCTGGGGTCTTTAACGTGCATCACGCAGTAGTGATACACGACCGCACGCCGGTACGATTCTCATCCAGATCGAAACGAGCAGGGGTGGGGATTGAACCCAGGATCCTTGGGTTCTGCAGCGCGAGCTTTCGCTCCACGTACATCTTTCCATAAAAGCGTACGAGGGCGCGTTCATTGCTGTGTTTGTGCTGCCAACATGGCGTCGGTGGTGATCGTCGACGTGGACGGCGTGGTGGAAGCTCATCGTTCCCCGTAAAAGCGCTATCCTTGTCTGTGAATTTTCGTCGTGTGTCGTAATGATAACCCAGCACGTACTAGAAGGGAAGATCCACCTACTCGTGCAGCGATCTCGTGGCGGCACTCTCAAGACAGCAGAAACGCCCGTGCCGTCGTGTTTGTTTACTTCGACTACAGTGGTGCTTTCTTCGCATTTGTGTCCTCGAATATCGCTCAGATTTCTTTTTTGGCGCATTCCATGCTTGCGCTGAAGTCCAAGGTATTACTGGTGCGCATCGTATAAAGGATGCGAATTTTCACGCGTTTTCATCACCCGAGAAAGGTGATTAGTGTTAGCAATCCTGAACGCTCGCAACGTCTCGCTCGCAACGTCTATCTGATCACGAAATTATATTTCTACGTTGCTATATCGCTGCTAAGATTACATCGTCTTTTATAATCGTAGAATAGGCGTGTGGCAAGATTTGTACTGTTGGCAAAGTCGTGTATTAAAGCCGTGATCGTGCAAGACGGCGTACTGCATCTTTTTCTTTTTTTAATGCACTACCCTGCAAGCGTATCCTGAAAAACAAAATAAAGCTTGAGGTCATAGAAGACGGTCTGTCTATTTTCTGTTACGCAAGTGAGTGGCAGCGCGTCCCCTTTTTTTTAGAGGCACCGCTGAAACAGCTGACGGCGGCGGAGAGGCGGTCGCCGCGCTGCCGACCCACTACGCTTGTTGCAGTGCTTGCAGAAGTGTACACGTGGCGCAGAGCGGTCGTTCCGGTCACAACGGACGAAGCCGTGGATAATGGGCTCGTTTCCGATGTCTGAACCAGCCTTTACACAACTATTGTAGGCGCACAGCAGATCTTCATGACTGTGCGCCGTAGCCAAAACCTCCGGCTGCTCTGGTGAGGACCTCGCGTACGCCATGTTTGTAAGCGTAGCTGAGTTGCTTACTATTGGCTAGGAGCAAGAGCTGAAGCTCGTTTCTCATTGGTTGTTAATTTGTGTGGTTGCATGCGGTTGTATGTGTGTGTACACGTCGCGCACAGTTGTCGTTGAAGTCGCAGCGGTTGCATTCGTTCGTAAGCATAGTGGTCGCTCCGAACGCAACGGTGTGAACGGGCCTTTAGTCAGCCAGGACCGTGGAGCGCCGTGGCGTCGACAATAAAGAAAAGAAAAAAAAACGCCGCCGTAGCGTCGGGGAAGCGTGCGAGTCTCGCACCTTGGAGGCCCGGGTTCGATTTCCGTCCAGACAGAAATGTAACAGAGTTTCTCTCTAAAGCGCCAATCATTTACATAGTTTATAGGAACCTTCGTGAAAAATGTGACGTCAATTCGGGCATTTCTAACGTGTTTTTACTCTTTGCGCCCTCGGCAATTTTTGGTACCATCGCTCGGTCACGCCGCCGACGACGACGCCGGATTTTTGCGTTATGAGGCAAATAATCTTTTCGCATTAAAAAGTCTTCTGACCAGGCCATCAGTCCCTTTTTACAGCATTCAACAGTTTACAGGACCAGTGTCAGCATAAAAAGCAATTATACATAAAATAATCAAATTGACATTAGCTAAGCATCGTAGTCACAATAATTAATAATTAACGTCATCAAAAGTTTAAAATAGAAATCATTCATATCACCATCACTGAGATCACATTCATTACCATAAAATGTCAGCGTTACTGTAAAATTCCCCATTTCTGTTGCATTCAAACAGAATATATATACATTATATATATATATATATATATATACATTATATATATATATATATATATATATATATATATATATATATATATATATATATATATATACATACATGTAAGACGTTGGTATATTTTTTCAACATCAAATTATCAACTAATTTAATTATTAATGAAAAAAAATATCAAAAGCACTACAAAACAGACTTTGAAATCTGCTACCCACTCGACTAACAAAAGTTTAGGTCTCTGGGACTAAAAAATGCACTTTTACTCTTTTCTTGAACATGCCAATTCTTCGACCTCGGCGTACTACTTCAACAATATTTGGGGTGGTTATTTATAAGGTCAGATAACTGATAATCAAGTTTAATCAAACTATCATCAAAATGATGAGTTATATAGAGCGTCCCTCTGAACACCCGTCTTGAAAAAGAGTCTGCTATTGCTTGTTTTATCATAGATCAAAATGCAGTCAAAGACTAAGGTACAGAGCGCGACACTGTTAGCGCGAACAAGCGATCGCCAGTTTTTCCAGTTTTTCTCTTTGAAACCAAGGGATGTCATCCAAGTTATTATTGCTACGGCAAGAGCTCATGCAGTTCTATATTGTAAGCGATAAAATTTTGTGCTCGCTAATACTATTTAGGAGTAAAATGCGAAAATGCGTCGATGTCGTGTTCGCGCTAACAGTGTCGCGATGTGTACACAAGCACAAACACGCATACTAAAAGCGCAAGCGCATGGTGTATGGTTTGCGCTTGATTGCTTTGACCGGGGACAAACAAAACGCACGATAACACATTGAGCTGCGTGACATGGTGTCTTTTGGTTCTCCTTGACTGGCCTCATTGACCTGTTATGCCAGCTGCGCTCCGACTTGCAGCGAAAATGAATTTAAACGTTTATGTCGTGCAAAACCTCTTTCATTCACGAAATGCTGACAAGGCATGTCTTATATATGTTCTTTATCGTTTGATAACATTCTTCATTGATTGATTAACTATGTTTTTAATGCTTTAATAGTTAAAACGATAGCTAATGATTTGTGAGCCTCTAATGAAATCGCTTTGTAAACCCTGCAGCGTGGAAGAAAGCCAGAATCAAAAAAACAAATTTTGCCCAGCTAGGCACTCTCGATCGGGTCAATGAGCTGGCTGGGCTCCGCTTCTGTGCGAACTGGGCACTGCTAGCACCACTGGCACGTTTGCTGGCATTCGTGTCAGCGGGAGCACTCGCTGAGCGCCGAGCGTGCACGGGCAAGCAGCCGAAAGGAGGAAATAAAGAGCAGAGGAGGAACATCACTGCCACGAGCCTGCTTTCTGGCCACACGGATGAGTGCCGCCATCTAGTGGTTGAACTAATGGCTTGTTCAAGATGGCCGCCGTGGGACCGCCACCTTAAGGCGAAAATCTTATATGTGTCATCGTTCAGTCCTTGAGAAAAAAAACGTCGACGATACGAAAGGTACAAAAAAGTTTACGAAAGGTTGCTGGTTCGACGCCAGCCGAGGGACGTGGGCTAAAAGTCTTTTTGGAGGAATAGTAATATTTGCAGATGTCACGTAAATGTTTTGGTACCTTTCGTATTGTCGACGTATTTTTTTTTTTTTTTTTTAAGGATTGAGCGATGAGACATATAAGGTTTTCGCCTTAATAAAGATTGCCCATAGTGTATTTCGGATTTCAGGGAGCCACAATGTTTATGCAGTCTTCGAGATTAGATTGTTTACTTGGTGTACACTTGGGGTACCGCCGCATCCTTAAATCGTGTGTCTGTCTTTAATGCATCGGTGCTTGGGTTTTCGCTTTCAAATCGTCTCGGGGATAACAAAAGAGACCCTGTGTTTTTTTTTAGCTAAATGCAGTTTGGCACAGCTTACCATGGTTATTGGTGGCAAATGAAGTTCAGGCACAACCACAACTTGTGGTCTCTTGTACTGCAGTGGCTGCACGAGTGGATCTGTGGTAGCTCCAGGCAATGTCTGACACCAATCCACTGTGCTCCGAGCTTCTTCCTGACCTGGAGCTTGATGAGCTTGCTCATCTTGCGGACCCCAAAAATACGGTGGACGTGATACCCATCTGCCACGAAGTATTCCCTCTTTAGGGCCTTTTTTCGATTCAAGAAGAAGGGCTGCATGAAACAAACATGAACAATTATCCCATTAGAAATATGCAAAGTTGGTAAGTGTAAATACTCTTTTCATCAAGTATGTATAATCCTATCCGAAACAGAACAAACATACAACAGCTAATTCTCTACTAGTATCGTGAACACCTGGGGTACCCGAAAAATTACGGGCCAGCAATCGGCCACTCGCAGAACATATAGAGCACTCCGATGTGGGGATGCTGTGAACCTCCCAAAGTTTGAGCTTAAAGGGTATAAACATTTTCAAAGCTTGCTGAGGTCTGAATTTGCAAAGTTTGTAATTTATTAACTTTTCCTGGGTTCGAAACAAAAAGTTTGCTGCTTTTGAACACTGCCTTTACGGCACCTCTACTACTATTGCGCCGAAAGCTGCAATAGGAAAACTGCCGTATGCATCCTCCGGTGTCACTGTTTTACCCCATGCATGTTAGTGCCATAAAGAAGGCAACTTAGATGGCTTCTTCGACAAACTGTCTCCACTACGTATCCCATTAGGACTCGCCCTATAGCATTTTTGCTATACCATTAGGTCAGCAGGGCAATAGGAGACATCACTCCTCTCCGGTAGCCTGGAAAGAGGCTACCATTTCGAAGCGAACAATACTGACTGTTGCCACATTTCTTTTACATCGCAAGCTTGGTATGTAAGGGTAATTACCTACGAACAGGAAAGCGGACTGCCCACACAAGCCGTACACTGTTTATGTGCTCATAATCGAGGGCGAGTTAAGAACAACTTTAGATGGTTGGGAGTTTCTGCGGGGCGACTAGCGCAGGCAGAGCTCAACTCTTGTTAATTTTTTTTTCACCGACAGAAACTTGAGGAAATTGAATGGCACTCCGCTGTGGCTCATGGATGGAACATTTAAGACTTTGTTGCTGCTCTTCAGACAGTTAAAAAAATTCACGGTAATCTTTATGGCCACGTGTTCCCACTTGTTTACTGCCTCGTGACTCGACGAACCCAGATGGCGTGCGAGGTGCTCTTCGAAGAAGTACTGAACTTCGCTGCAGATCTTGGGCTTGCACTAAATCTGAAAACCATGAGTACAGATTTTGAATTGGCAGCAATCAAACTGTATTCGGTCGTTGTTCCCGTTGTCAGGTGTGCACAGTTCCTGTTTCATTTGTGCCAATCAGTATGGAGGAGTGCAGCACCTAGAACTTGTAGTGCTTTACAAAATTACAAAAATTATGTAGATGGCTTCGCCATCAAAGTGACGCAGCTTGCAGCCCTTTCGTTCTTGCCCACCAAAGAAGTATAAGATGCCTATGCGTCCTTGAAACCACTCTTCCTGCAAGAAGCTTCCTACCTGCTGCGATGGTGAGAGGACAACTACTAGTTTGGAAAATCACGCCACCGCGTTGGTCGTGCCCTGATTAGGAGTAATCTGTGGCACTGTTCCAGATTTTCTTTTTATCGTTCGCAGATATGTTATAATATAAATCGAGACACAACGGTTCCCCGCGTTTCGGCATTGTGACTTTTTGTCTCTGCATTCCTATATCAGGCGTTCACCAGTTGGGGTACGCCTAACGTAGAATAATTTCAGCATTGCGATAATTCGGAATTTGTGGCATTTGGAATGCTTCCAGTAAAAGGAGCTCACACTCTTGCACATACTTGCATCCACTTTCTTGTGTGGAACTCAATTCTTATAAATAGGCCCATCGATGTGCCACAAGACATGACACTTCATAACAAGAATAAGAACTATTTAGACTGCAGAAACCCCAAAAAGACGAGTGGACCATACCCAATTCTACTGGATTTCGGATAAAATGCACAACTTACATGCGGGTTGATGAGGACGACGTCAGCCCTCTGCCGCACGTCTTGCCAGCAGGCGGTTCAGCAGTAGTCTGCGGCCCTTGGCTTCCCGGTCTACCCAGCACCTTGGCAGCACACCAAAATGCTGCGAAATACACACAAAAAGAAACAAAGAAAAGCAAGCATTAGACACACAATACGGAACTGAGCAGTCGAGAGAGTGCTCAGTTCTTTTACTCGGTTACTCGGCAAGAGTAACCCAAGCTGACTAAACCCATGCTGCTACCAAGAAACGGCTGCAACTGAAGTGCCTAGACATTGTCAGGGAACATGAGCGCATGCATTTTAAGGCAAACACTCAGCCCCAATACAGCTGTGATCAATGAAGATCCATATCGCACTGCAGCACACGAATCTCTGAATAGCACAGATCTGGAGGGCAGTCTGTAAACCTCAGGTTAGCAGCGGCTGCTCTCAGGACCTGCTCCACTGGTGTGTTTCCACCATCCACGGACCTCTTTCGCTTTACTGGCCGAACACCAGCAGGCCGAGGCACATGTCGGGGTGCAACAGGGGGCTCGGTCACTTCCTCCATATCCGCAGGGGTTAGCCTTGGTGGATGCGCACTCTCTGCTCCACGCTGTGCAGCCAAGAAAGCAGCCGATACCTCGAAGGGTGATGTTGTGTCCTGGAAATGCATTTGCCCCTGTCAATATAAGCTAAGCAGTCTAGATCAGGGCTCAGCAACCCTTTGAAGCAGCTGGCCGAGGAGACGCGAAGTGAATGTGAGGTTGGGCCAGACGGGAAACAGGTGTGTGTGTGTGTGTGTGTGTGTATCTGTGGGGGTATGCTGACACACACTTAAAAGTATCTGCAATTATGAAGAAAAGGCTATTTAAGCCTAAATGCTTTAGCACTGCTGCTGATTTCTGAAACTTGGCCTACAGAACACTTGAGCCCCTTCTCAATACACATTTTATATTTCAATATTGCTCGCCACGGTGCAAGCATGCAAGTTTAATGTACTGATTAAACGTCACGCAGGTATAGAGCTCTTTATCCGTCACTGTCATTTGCAAAAGCATGTGTGACTATGTGTGCTTCATCCTCGAAAACATTCGTTTACGCAGCGAGCATCAGTGTACTCCTTAGATTTGAAAACCTCAACATAGGAAGCCGATGTGAAAATTAACTGAACGAGTCCTCTTACTCATCATCAAAAAACACTGCGAACAAGTCCTCCAACTCATAATCCACTTAAAGATGAGCAAGCCCCACTGGATAAATATCTTGAACTTGCCAGAAGTCTGTCTGATCTTATTTCTGAAAGATACAGTTGTTGTTCAAATCCTTCTCCCTCAAATAATGAAATACTTCAAGTTTGAAGAGTTTTTGTTACTGGTGTCTTTGCAACAAGAAAATTGAGTGATTAGTCTCTTCACAATCCGTTTCAACATAACTTTGCTAAACAGTTAAATCAATGGCCCGGCCAGCCAATGACTGTCAGAGCGAGGCATGCGACAGCCTACTGTCCGAGGTTGCAATCATCTTGCGGAGGGCTGTCACATACCTTGCTCTGTTGCTCTTATTGCCTCACGAGGGATGCAGCTCTTACCATTTTCAAAGTTGTGCTGAAATGAAGTATACTGCACTGTGACTGTCGGAATAATTAAGATAAAGCTCTAAAGCTTTTTTCATCTGCGAGATTCCCAGGTTCGAGTTCGAAGTGAGACATCAACCAGTAATATCAGACCGAACCAAAATCGGAAAGCTATGATGGCTTTGCTTCAACAAAAAACACAAACCAAAAAATCTTCTGTTCGGCCCAGCGACTGCACATGCACACTGTGCCAGGGGCTGACCCCTGATTTAGGTGGTTAGCCAGCGCACTCAGTATTTACGAGATAAGGGTTATCCAAAACAGCAGCAATTGGGGGAGGGGGAGGGAAAGAAGGTGGTGCTGTTGACAGCTGTAACGCCAAAGGAAGTGCCACAAGGTGAAAGCACTGTATAGAGGAACACAAGAAAACAAAAAGAAATAGCTTTTGTAAGCTACAGCCCATGCTCATTAGTCTGAAAGACCGAAAAGAAAGTCAAGACGGGCAAATAATCACCACGGGATCTTGGTCGTCAGCTGGCTTCGTTGTACCTGCGGTGCATCCAGGTGACTGGCTGCATGATGTAGTCACTCGTATAATTCACCAGAAGAGTTCAAGTTTCATCGCATATGACAGCACTTGTGAAAGACACCTGGAAACATGACTATAAGCCCACTAACGTAATGATGAGGAGGCATCGCAATACACTGCATGCTATCTTACCTCCAGTTTAAGTGCTGGACTGGCTTTCTGATGTTCCTGTAGCCTCAGACCTGCATAATTGACAAAAAGGACCGTGTAGTTGCATACGATTGAGAAAAATGAAAAGTGTACTTTCGTGAAACAGTAGAGGTGCCAGTCAGGAAGCGCAAGCTGCCAAAGTAGATCCACTTTGGCTTGTAGACGTCCGAGGTTCCACAGCCGCTGCGCTCTGTTCCTGCCACCTTGCCCGCCTCCTTGGCGTATTTGTTCCTCAGGTACTTCCACTTTGTCTTTTAGATGTCGTCTGGGGAGAAATATGTTGATTCGAGTGTGGGACAAGCCCGACAGACATGATATACTCATGCAGAAATGTGAAAAAGACGACAAAAATGCCATAGGCAATTGTAATGCTTCGTGGGCAACGAACAGCACACACAAAACGCACGTCCAATGCACTTGCACAGCAAATTTAGTCCCACACTTAAAAATGACTCGCCAGCTCTCAAGCAAACGACTATAGTATGTTCACTGCTAGGCTGACAGGGCGGTAGAAGCTACATGCTCGCAGGAACAATCAACAATAGGGTGCATGCATACAACGTGGTCATACTCTACGGGTAGTCACGGGCATAGAATGGATCAGGCACTGAGGGGCAGGTGACTGAATGATCTAGAGACAGAGAGTACATAGCTTTCACTGCCCATCAACTTAGCAGTGAATCAAGTACAGACATTTAGTACCGATCTCGCTAACATCTGCTATGTGTGCGATGCTACGTATACTTTGTGGGCCAATTGGAACAAATCTATAAAGCAAGAATCGTAAAAATTTGTTTCGGGCGGTATGGTATGGTACTGTAATTTGTCATTTCGTTTCAAGAAGTATTTTAAACATGCTTGGCTCAATCGAAAGTTATAATTAAATAGGATTGATTTTCTGAAAGACACAAATGGAGTTCAGCCTTTTTCATACAACCGAGACAACACTTTCTCGTGGGCTGAACAAAAAGAGGAATAAACGCGACGCAGTGATTATCCTTCTTCTCATTTTTGGTTGAAACAACCGTCAAAACAATGCAAAAAACGTGAAGAAAAAGAAAGCATTTGGGTATTTACAAATTACAAATATTACCGTCTTCGTCTGTCGATTTTTGAATGAATTTTTCCGCAATATTGTTACAAAAACAATTCAACACCATCACATATCAAATCAGAGTAAACCATGCGCGCAACACAAAATGTGAAAACACGATGTCAGGAGTTGCCAAACCGTACTTACAGCGGACGACGCCCAACAGACGGGCGACCTCCTTCGAGACGTTCTCCCGTTTCGGGTTGTCTTCGTCATCGCGCCGAAGCTTCCCGTACAACCAAGGGTAGTTCGGACGAGCTCGAGCAACTGAAAGCACTTGCTTTGGTCATCATAGACGGCAGCTTCTGCGGCCTTCTGCGCAGCTTCTTCATGCCTCTGCGCGTCCGCAGCAGCCTTCCTTTCGGTCACCTTCCTCGCGTCGGAAACAGGGGCAAAGTTCATAGATGCAGCCATACGGGCCATTCTCGCAGGCAACTGCTAAAGATAATCTGCTGCGGCTGCGGCGGCTACGCTCGACCGGCGGCCAGCAGACCAGCCAGACGGTGAAGAAACGCGGAGCAGTGCCCTCCACCGATTGGCCGGGAGAAAGGAGCGCCCTACTACGTCACAGCGCGCCTTCGTGCGCGTTCAGAAAGAAGTTGAAATTATCCAACTTTCTTATGCGCGCCTGGAAGGAGCAAAGAATCGGCGCGACGTCACGAAATACGTCACATCCGGCGGGCGCACGACCTACAGCCGCAAAAAGAAGCGTTGGTTTGGATCGCGCTTAAGACCTGCGCTCTAAAACTAGGATTTTCAGGCAAAAGCGTTCTTTTGTTCCTTACTTCAGAAAGGTTGAGACACCAACTCCCACATTATTTAAGCAAAGCACTAAAATTGTTGCACAGCTCTTTTAAGGACACAGTGACTACAAGCTTCCACCCTGCGTTTTTCACGCACCATCGAAATTGTCGCTGACAATTTATAATTCTGGATGTGACGTCAAAGAAAGAATCCATAAGAGGGGACCAGCGAAACATCTCGTCACCGATAGAAAGACATTCGTGTACGCTGTATTTGCGGTGAGACCTAGCAGAAGAGTCTTTGCCGCCCGATAGAGCCCAGGACGGCACGTCTGGGCTCCATCGCGCTCACTCGGGCGGCCTGATGTAGGCCGTCTTGCCCCGCGATTTCGGGGAACTGCCGCCCTATATATTCACCGAGAGCGTAAGGTGTCTTATTGACCTCCGCAACCAATCGGGCATCAGCCCGCGATCTCGAAAGAATCAATACACAATTAGCGCTGTCATAATAGGCCGTGCATTCCTTAGGCTCTCGGGGGCTGAGTGTACGTGAGCGACGTGCTACGCCAACATCTCCTAGCTAACAAGGACAAAGTGCTCGGAGATCAGCGCGTGGCACAAATGGGACGTGAGCGCTCCATCAGCGATAAGCTGGGGCTCGCATTCGATCACCGTATAGGTGCGGGTTCCAGCCGACCGCCGACGCAGCCTTGTGTCCAGTCAGTACGCCATGCCGGATCCCGATTGATGACATATATAAACTGCAGCACCAACGCCTTGTTATGGGCTGGCCCCACAATTTGCAGAATTAGTTTATGCGCAAATAAGCTATTGTGCAGGTTTACGCGCCACTAGGGCAGAAATTATCTGCGAAAAGCGAGCACAGATTTGGAGATTCGCGGTATCTGTTCTGGAAATAGCGCATAAATTGGTTAAAAAACGCGTTACTCTCAACGCTGAACGCTATGATCGAGAATACCTTCTTTTTTTTTTTTATTCCCAGATTTTCTATTTATGCAGGGAGTTTTGACTATTAATAATCGCATCTTTTCAGATGATTTTGAGATGCGCCATGCCAGAAGGATTTCAACAATGGGTGAGAACTTCCACCTTTGGGTTATATAGAATATTTTCCCATCAAATAAAGATAATCTAAGTAACGTCATTGGAATTGAAGAAATGGCTCTTCCAGGATTAGTTTATTGGCCGCGGCGAGTGTCGTGGCGTGAGCGTGACATGATTATCAGCGAGCTCATTTTCTGGAATTTACTATACTCACGTTTTTTTTTTTTTAATATTCCTCTTTGCCCGCGTATTCAAGGCGAAATGTATGTTTCGTTGTCGAAAGTGAAAATAAGAAAAGCAGCTGTTATATGTCACAAAACAATTACTCTGCTTTGTGCTATTTACTTAAGGATTTGAGCTCTCAAGGGCTAGCCACAACAAAACTACACGAGCAAAGAAAGTTCCGCTCTGACGGAACAGCGCCCGCAGTCAGTGACGGACGACAGTCGTTAACGGGTAAAGAGGCCAGTATATGCTCCGCCTTCGGCGCGAACTTTCTGCCTTTGGTAACACTTCGACGAGCTCGCAGCCAAAGGGCAGTGGCATAGCCTCCTCTATACTCACAAAGCCTTGCAGTTCGACGACGGAGCCATAGAGTGCCCGGTCGCAGATTTGGAGCACGAAGATCTGGTAGCACAGAGCATCCAAGAGCCATTTCTCGAAGAACCTCGACGTGATCGCACAGTTTTTACAGCGGCGAGGACCCAAAATACACTTGTTTGCTTGGGAGATCTGTGTTGCGGCGTCTCGCCGCAGCGGGGCGCCAGTCACGGGGCTCTCCTCTCATTCGTTGTCTGCCGCTCCACCTCTTCCATTTCGGCGGCCGCTTCTTGTGGCGATCTGCCAGGCTTTGTCAGTATATAGGAGGCTATGGCGGAGCGCAAGTTCGTTTGCTTTTTGCGCAGGGGTTGCGGTGACGTCGGAAAGCCAAGCTCTGATTAGCCCCGATTGTAAGGATACTGGGTAGACTTCAAGGCAGCGAGCCATGCAGCTAGCATTGATGTCTACCCACTATCCTTTCAATCAGAGCCTACCAAAGATCGGTATTTAGATGTTCCCGCAACCCCTGCGCAGGAAGCAGACGAACTGGCGCTCCGGATTTAGTTCATAAAGGGGTATTCACACGAGGGAGAAATCCCGGGGATTTCTCCCCGACACGCGCGCCTCACGAGATGAAAACGCGAGGCTTTTGCACATCGCAAAGCCTGACGTTTTCGTCGTGGGATGCGCGTGCCGGGGGGAAATCCCCGGGATTTCTCCCTCGTGTGAATACCCCTTAAAGGGGGACCAGCAGAAATATTCTTCAGCCTGGCGGAAAGTCCTCCTCGCCCTCTTTTTTAGGGGCAAAGCTCCTTAGGGGCTAGACATGTCCGTATGTCCGTCCGCCGTCGGGTGCTCGTGCTCCTGCTCGTGAGCTCACGAGCAGGAGCACGAGCACCCGACTGCTGGTCCCCCTTTAAGCTGTTATCGACTATTGGGCAGGAGATCGAACTATAGGGGGCGCTTTATCGAGCTTGTTGTCCCCACAGCCCGGTGTTTACCAACACAGCATAACAAAGAAATTGAACCTGGCCGAGCACAGTCTGGGCACGAGCGCTTCGCTCTGACCAGTGCTTTGGTCGCACGAGGAGTGGCCTTCGAATCGTCATCTTCGATTTCTCGGATCAAAAACAAACAAGAAAATACGGTTTGCTGTCCCCACAGCTGAAGCGCACCGCTAGAGGCGTGACTGTTCGATCTCCTCCCCAATAAGGGGCGCTTTATCGAGCTTGTTGTCCCCACAGCCCGGTGTTTACCAACACAGCATAACAAAGGAATTGAACCTGGCCGAGCACGGTCTGGGCACGAGCGCTTCGCTCTGACCAGTGCTTTGGTCGCACGAGGAGTGGCCTTCGAATCGTCATCTTCGATTTCTCGGATCAAAAACAAACAAGAAAATACGGTTTGTTGTCCCCACAGCTGAAGAGCACCGCTAGAGGCGTGACTGTTCGATCTCCTCCCCAATAGGGGGCGCTTTATCGAGCTTGTTGTCCCCACAGCCCGGTGTTTACCAACACAGCATAACAAAGGAATTGAACCTGGCCGAGCACGGTCTGGGCACGAGCGCTTCGCTCTGACCAGTGCTTTGGTCGCACGAGGAGTGGCCTTCGAATCGTCATCTTCGATTTCTCGGATCAAAAACAAACAAGAAAATACGGTTTGTTGTCCCCACAGCTGAAGAGCACCGCTAGAGGCGTGAATGTTCGATCTCCTCCCCAATAGGGGGCGCTTTATCGAGCTTGTTGTCCCCACAGCCCGGTGTTTACCAACACAGCATAACAAAGAAATTGAACCTGGCCGAGCACGGTCTGGGCACGAGCGCTTCGCTCTGACCAGTGCTTTGGTCGCACGAGGAGTGGCCTTCGAATCGTCATCTTCGATTTCTCGGATCAAAAACAAAAAAGAAAATACGGTTTGTTGTCCCCATAGCTGAAGCGCACCGCTAGAGGCGTGACTGTTCGATCTCCTCCCCAATAGGGGGCGCTTTATCGAGCTTGTTGTCCCCACAGCCCGGTGTTTACCAACACAGCATAACAAAGGAATTGAACTGGCCGAGCACGGTCTGGGCACGAGCGCTTCGCTCTGACCAGTGCTTTGGTCACACGAGGAGTGGCCTTCGAATCATCATCTTCGATTTCTCGGATCAAAAACAAACAAGAAAATACGGTTTATTGTCCCCACAGCTGAAGCGCACCGCTAGAGGCGTGACTGTTCGATCTCCTCCCCAATAGCGACCGACAAGGTGAGAACATCGTCTCCTTCGAATGCCTGGCCTCCAGCAAGTGGTAGCTTGCTGGAGGCCAGGGATTGTTCAATTTCTTTGTTATGCTGTGTTGGTAAACACTGGGCTGTGGGGACAACAAGCTCGATAAAGCGCCCCCTATTGGGGAGGAGATCGAACAGTCACGCCTTGTTTTTGCCGGGCGTATACGCTCGGGGCTCATGGGGCGCCGAAGAGTCGTCGTAGGTATAGAAGCTCGCGCTGGAGGCGCGCGGCAACTGAAACTCTCCCTCTTGCCGTTCTCATCATGTCAGACGGGGGATCGGTGGCCGAGCAATAAAAAAAAAAAAAAAAAAAAGGATCGGTGGCCGAGTGGTTTAGCGCACACCAGCTCAGAGCACGTGGAGCGAAAGCTCGCGCTGCAGAACCCAGGGATCCTGGGTTCAATCCCCACCCCTGCCCGTTTCGATCTGGATGAGCATCGTACCGGCGTGCGGTCGTGTACCACTACTGCGTGGTGCACGTTAAAGACCCCAGGCTAGCGGTTGTACTGCACTGGCTAAATTTCTCATCTACAGCTGGGAGACTCGTCGCCCGTTGAGGCAGACCAAGTTCTAGGCTGTATAAACATACAAACAACCCAATTTTTTCATCGTGTCAGTGATTGTTTAATAATTGAGTAGAAGCTCCGCCTCCAGCATGCGCCGGTTGCTTTTCTTTGGCTTTGGCTGCGCGTCCAACAAAGTGGTATCAAAGGCAAAAAGCTCGTACGGGAGGCTGACTATCCACTGAATTTTTAACCTGTTGCCTACAATAGGCTGATCTACTGAATTCTTACCCTGTTATTAGCTTTTATATAAAAAAAAAAAAAACTTTTTTTTTTTTTTAACGGATCCTTTTCTTATCCCAAACTTTTGTCGGTTCGGGCGTCCGTTCGTTCAGTTCCCCGTAAATTTTAGTGGGCAACAATTCACTTCACGTGATCTATGTGCCAATTTATCCCCCCCCCCCCCCCCCCCCCGGCCCCACTATATTTAAGGGCCAACTTCACGCCACGAGTCCAATGCACCATTCAAATCCCTGGTTAAATTTAGCGGGCAGATTGATGTTACGTGATCCAACGCCACAAATTTAGTTAGCCCCTAATTATGTCTGGGAAAGTAATGTCACGTGATCTATTCACCATCAGTTTTCACGCAACGTTTAGGGGATGAAATCGATAAAAAGTATAGGCTCCTTCGTCTTCGAAACGATGGTTTAATGTCTTTTAAATAAAATATAAACGATCGCTTCTTAAATCCCGCATTTCATGCATTAGAGGACTTTGAAGCTAAAAGTCACTGCCAATTTTGTTTTGTGGAAACGCCATCACACTATACGACAGTGCGAACCCTCCTCGAAAGCAAGGCCGTAGTCCCAGATTCTTCACGTCACCCACCCGAGTTCAGCGCGGGGTCGGACATTCGAGTTCTTGCTGATCGAAGAAAAGTGGCGACCGGACGCGGCCCTCGCATTTCGCGACGCAGAACGTCCAAGTCTGTTCACCAGAAGGTTTTTAATTCAAAAAAAAAAAAAAAAAACATCGGCGGAGTAGAAAGATAGGCAGAATGACGATTCGGAGCTAATCTGAAAGCTGAAGGAGGAGTGGACGATCGTGGGAAGTGACGTCAGAAGAGGGGGCCGATTTGACATTGTAGGCCGGCGCACCGTTTAATGCAAACGAGCACAGTAGAATCATTTACTTCATTAGCGAATACATATTACTCCGCAAAGGTCCCATGGCCTTGAAGCCGACAGCCTTGCGTAGTTGGAACGGCTGGACGCGCGCAGCCTCTCGGAGGCGTGACTGTCGCCATCTATCGCCGTGGACAGCCTTCTCTCTTGTCCTCCCTCTTGGCGCAGCATGAAAGCGCGGCAGCGTGGACAGTGCAACGGGCATACGATCCCAAGGACGCGGACTGTCCACGTCGCTAGGGGAGGATTTGGTATTGTAGGCGCGCTGTTTAATGCAAATGAACGGAGTAGAATACAGTCTTCCCAGACATGTATTTGCCGCCACCTTTTTTTCTTTTCTTTCGTTCTCCCCTGTGTAACATTGTAGATTCTGCAGGAATTAGGAGTAGCATACACTACCTTCCCATAATCCGTTGCGCGTCCAGCGCACGGCCTTTTGGGATGTTTACTAATGGTCTATAGCTATCCAGCTTTTTTTTCACACGAGTCACCCCGGAACAGGGTTTGAGAATAAAAACCATGCTCTTGCATTTTTATGTATTAGTGTGGTTGAAAGTTTGGAAGGTTAGTGGATCGACGTCATTCGCCTTCAGTGATGTGAGAAAGGCTGCCGTTTTTAATTTTTTTTTTTTTTTTTTTTTTTTTTTTTTTACAGGTTGAGATGAACCCCCAGTTTACACCAAAGGATGTTGAAGTACTCGAGAGATTTTTTGTAAGTGTCACGACTATGGTATCAAGACCATCGGTAAAGTATTGAGCAAAATCCCGGGATTTCAGGCAAACGATTTGACACTGCGAAACTCGGGAGGAACCCGAACATTGTCCTCCCGCGAATATAATCGTTTGCAGCGCAAATTTGTTTTTGCGACCAGCTTTTTGTAATTCATTAGAACTGCTTTTTGTTTGAAGGATTTATTTTTGGTAATAGCGCGACATATAAAATTATATAGTATAATGCAATATACGTAGCGTGGGAAAACGTAATGCTGAACATCTTACACGTCATATATCTGAAGGTACTATACTAATAACCAAACACTATAGAGAAGTCTTCGTCACTCTCTTTTAGGTTGCATCAATTCATTCAACCCAATAACTTGTCTCTGGAGAATGATTTCATCCGGCGACGGTACAAAATATTTGTATAACCGCCAAGATCATGACGATTTGCAGTCATAGGACGTAGTACATCACCGAGATTAAGCCTTATATAAGCTTTATTTATTTATTGCATTACTACTTTCAAGGTTCTGAGGGCACTACAGAAGGGAGTGGAAAGTATACAAAAATACATGAAATTGGCAAATACATCGAAGGAACAACAAATGTAATTTACGAGGAAAAACTGTAATCTTTGATGGCAAGTTTCGACACTCATGCGTTTGTGATTGTAGTGATTGAGCTGGGCAGGTGGTTTCATTTAGTACTGGTATTTTTTTTGTAGGAGTAAAAAACATGGTAGTGCGACAGTGACGGACATCTCCTGTATGGCGATGAATTGTACGTGAGGAGAGCTGTGCTGGCTGATAATAATGATAAAATGTGCGAAAGAAAAGTAGTCGTTACACTTGTCTATGTCGGACGAGATGAGCGCCATTTAATTTAGTTTTCATTAAAGACACGATTTATAAACGAGAGTCGTTCGAAAGAAGGAACGCGTACTGCGATTGTGTACTGCTTCCAGGTTATTAGTTCAAACCTCAACGTCTGGATCCTTTACTGATTATACATTTTCAAGTTCGGTACGGACCAACGGTTTGTAGACTAAAAGGTTTAAAGATGAAGACGCCATAGAGAATTGTTACGATGTAAATACGCAGCATTTGATTAGCATTGTTAATTATATAATTGGTGTGTGTCTGCCAGAAAGGTTTGGCGGTTAAATGAATGCCTAGATACTTATAGGATGTAACAACCTCCAGGGCAGAACCTGCAATGTGGTAGGTGCAAATGTTCCCACTGACTGTATGCCCCGAAATGTGCATTAATCTAACGTGAATTTGCCATGAGCTACACCAATTGGAAACTTTGTTTGGGTCACAGTGGAGTAAGGAGGTATCTGCACGAGGGAAGATAACACTAAAAACGGCATAATCGTCGGCAAAACACTAAATTGATAAGGTGATGGAGTTAGGTAGATAATTTGTGTATGTGAGAAAAAGCAGGGGGCAAAGAACAGAGCCTTGAGCAGTCTTGTACACGTTACTAAAAAAACGTAATCGATTACAATTACTATTACTCTTGGCTAAAAAGTATTCGATTAGATTACTTGATTACTCGACAGCAAAGGTAATTGGACATTACTTGAAGAAGTAACCGTTACTTTTCTGATTACTTTATTGTGTGAAGACTTACATGTTTAGCGCTCATAACAATGAACTACTTCGAACCTATATTTCACATTTTCACAAGTATTCAAGAAAAAAAAACGGGTTCCCTCTTCGTGGTCGTTGCACCTTCACAATGCGGACACAAGCATAGAATTCGTTTGAAGAAGTTGATTGATTTGGGCGTTCGCCAGTTTGGGGGGGGGGGGGGGGGGAGGGGAGGGAGCGGAGGGGGTTCTAGATCTTGATTGTCGCTCATTTTACTATTCACATGTGGATGAACTCGCATGTTATACAAAAGAGCAGCAGCTCCAGGATTTGAAACGGATATGTGTAGCATCCATTAGCGGAAGAGATCGCCCCGACCAGTTCTCAACTCGAAACCTTGCTTGTCACAAAGACTACGTAGGGGAAATAGGGAAATATTTGAACTGGCTTTGTTATATTTTGCATCCGCTTTAGACATTCTTCGGTTCTGGTTCTTCTACGGGCTGCGTGTAGGTACCGTAAGCAGGATTGTTTTTTTTTTCTGATTAATTCTGTGTATGTGTGCGTGAGGGGGCTAGTTTGAACGAAGGACTTACAAAGCTACATTCTGCTCCCTCAATCTTCGCCCTGATGGGGGCGGGGAGGTGGTTCCAGTCGACGCAAGTTTTGGGAATGAAAGAATAGAAATGTAAATTAGTGCGGCTGCTTGGCACGCCAACCTTGTACTGGTGGCCACTGCGGGAGGAAATATACGATGGTGGCAGAAAGAGAGAATCACTGAAGGGAGAGTTAAAATGATAAGTTTTATCAAAGAGACAAAGACGAGACATTTTACGACGTAATGAAAGATCGGGCAAGATAGGATTAGATTTCATTGAAGAGACACTGGCAGTACGGAAGTAATTCGAAAAAATGAAGCGCGCCGAACGGTTCTTGATGACTTCTATTTGTAAAATAAGAGAGTTAATATTAGGGTCCCAGATTGATGATGCGTATTCTAGCTTTGATCGAACTAAAGATTTATAGAGCAGAATTTTAGGTTATTTGGGGCTAAAGAAAGGTTACGCCGTAGATAACCGAGCGAACGATTGCGTTACTTGTGATGTGGTCCACGTGATTTTGCCATGAAAGGTTATCAGAAATCGTAATGCCTAGATACTTGTTGGAGGAAACCTGCATTAAAGAAACATTGTTAAGTAAGTAGTCACACGGTAACACGTAATTAGAATGACGTGAAAGTCTCATCGACTTGCATTTGGTAACGTAAAGTTTCATTAGCCAGGTACCACATCATGATGAAATATTATCTAGGGGGGCTATGTTCGACAAATGTTTCATTTCTCCTAAAAAGAAACGGAAGTGACGGAACTGACGATATCGCGTCTGATTGGTTAAAGGTTCAAATGACGAAAGTTCCCTCTTTTGTCATTTGAGCCTCTAGCCAATCAGACGCGATATCGTCAGTTCCGTCACTTCCGTTTCTCTTCAGGAGAAACGAAACATTTGTCGAACTTAGCCCCCTAGGTCAGACTGAGGGGTGAAACAATCACCAGGATCCAGGATTTGGCAAAAAAAATAACACAATCGTCAGCAAAAAGTTTTATAGATGAAGAAATGCAGTTAGGCAGGTCGTTAATATAAACAAGAAAAAACAAGGGACCAAGCACTGACCCCTGCGGGACACCGGACGTTACGGGACAGTGAGAAGAGTTATGATCGTTGGCAGTTACAAATTGCGTGCTATTAGACAAAAAGCATTTTATCCATTTTAAAATATTAGGGTCCAAGTTAAGCTTACTTAGTTTACAGAGGAGCAGACTATGAGAGACAGTGTCAAATGCTTTAGAAACGTCGATGAAAATGCAATCAACTGTGATTAAACAATCCATAGCAGAGAAACAAGTCGTTGGTAAAGGCAAGTAGTTGGGTCTCACAGGAGTAATTTCTCCTAAAGCCGTGTTGATGAATACTGAAAAAAGAATTAGTTTTAAGGAAGGACACAATGTGACGGTAAATGACATGCTCCATGCGTTTGCACGGTATGCTTGTTAGTGAAATGGGTCTTTAATTATTGGGGCAATGGGTGTTACCTGACTTGTACAGAGGAATTACTTTCCCCACCTTCCAGTCTTTAGGGAGCGTACAGGATTCCAATGACTGTGCAAACATCGTTGATAATATTATAGAAGAATACACTTCGGCTGTTCTTCAAAAATTTGGGATCAACGCCGTCATCACCTGGAGAAGAGGCAAGCTTCATATTTTGGATTAATCTGCATACACTTGCCCAGTCAATAACTATTGGATCCATCGGGAAGAAATCATGAGCCGGAATATCGGGAAGCACAGCCGTTGTAATGTTAACAAAGGACAATGAGAATACAGAGTTTAAAACAACACAGCAACTCTCCCTAGGAGCGACCAGTTCGCTGTCAGTGGTAACCTCAATCTGTTTCCCTTGATTTCCGTTCAACACGTGCCAAAACTTGCGTAGATTGGTTTCCAGTAACGATGGGAGGGTGTGATTAAAAAACGTAATTTTGGTGAGGAACAGAGCGCACGCGTACTCATCTTCTGCACGATGATAAGCTATCCATCTATCTTGGATCATAGATAGCTTGGCCCGTCGGAAAAGACGCTTTTTCTTGTTTATTAACCCTTTCAATGATGACGTAAGCCAAGGTGACTGAGAGTTTCTAATTTTACGAAGGGGTATGTAACGGTTAGTCAACTCAGTTACTCTCGATTTAAACACAAGCCAAGTTTCGTCCAGCGTTCCCTCGGAAAATTTCAAAAGAAAATCAGATAAAAATACCTCTAGTTGAGCAGTTGTTACGGTGTAGTCAGCTCTGGCATAGTCCCTAATAGACCGATCTCACCAAGCGTTTGGCGCATGCGTGACGCCGCCATAACTTTAGTTTATACGAGGCAAACGGCAGTCCTCGAAGCGAGGTTGTCGCACGTTCAGAAAGACTAAAGTTCCCTCGATGCACTGCGGCAGCGGTGGCGTAGTCAATCTGGTTGGTGAGATCGGTCTATTACTTTTGTAGTAGGACATTTGCGAGGTGAGGTGTTAGGATTATTGAAGTGAATAACAGAGTAGTAAAGTGGTTAGTTGGGCGAGTTGGTAATGATGGAACATGGTTAAAATTGAGCACAAACAGAAAGAAGCAGTAAAGAGGGAAGAGAGAAGAGACAAGCGCAAACTCACAACTCGATGTATTGAAGAAGAAAAAAGAACAGCCCGCGGTATCAGCTCGAGCCGGGGCCACACTCGCACAGGGGCACTCGAGCACGCGGAGGACACACACCATCAACCACACTCAAACAAACGATTGTAGAAAGGCAATTTTCTTGTCAGTTAAAGCCACGGAAGGATGGCTGACACAACGCTCGCCTAGGCGGCTTATACTGAAAGCTTCAAAAATTTCCCTAGTATGTTTTTCGTGGAATCTGCCAATTATCGAGGTTTTTTGTAAAAAAGGTGTAAACTTACACGCTTGACAATGCAGAGGTAGGTGACCCCCCACCGTGGAATTTAGAGAAAGATTGTGCTCTCTTAACCGGTCATTAATACACCGTCCTGTCTGTCCTACGTAGGATCTACCACAAGAAAAGGGATTGGTATAAACCACTCTGGTTGAACACAGCACGTAATAGCGGACGTGTTTTGTGCGGCACCTGTGTTTTGTAATATTTTCGACTTTTGCTCGAACTTTAGAACAGATTTGACCCATTTTTTGAGGGGCTGACATCACTAAGGGGACTCCGTACCTATTGGCTACCTGTTTGAGATTGTGAGAAATTCTGTGTATATACGGAACCACCACCACTCTTTTTTTGTCGACATTACGTGCAGCTTTTTCACATCGTTTTACTTTTTTTTTTATCAGAGTTCCTACCACATCAGTTAGCACCTGCGTTGGGAAACCAGGCGCTGTAAGCCTCTCAATTTGAGCATTAAAACTGCTTTTGATAGTGTGGAGGCATGACTTCTTTAAGGCTGAAGTAAGGCAGGAAAGAGCTATGCCTCTTTTTACGACTTTCGAGTGCGATGACGTATAGTGTAGTAAACCTTTTTTAGAACGGGGTGAAAATGACCAGCACAGGTGGTTTGTTTGCAAAGACAGGGAAAGGTCTAGAAATTGCAACACACCTTCCTTAGGAGTTTCACAGGTAAAAATAAGTCCTGAACCTCACTTGTGGATTATGTCCATGATGCTACTAATTACATTATTGTCCAATGTCTTTCGGTGCACTAGCAGGAAATCATCAACATACCTAAACACGTGAAGAACTGGCATAGACGCTATGGCCGTTTTAATGGCACGGGCGACCCCCGCAAAACAAAATATCACTTAGGACCGGTGCAACGCAAGTGCCTATAGACCTTTGCAAAAATTGCCTTCTGCGCGCTGCCATCTTTGTCTGCTGGGCTGTGGAACGCCTTTTGAGCATGCGCTGTTGACCTGCTGTGCGGTATATCGGATGCTGCGCATGCGTCCACAGCTCAGTGACTCAGCATTTTCCGCCCGGGCGCTTCGTTCGAGACTGCCGCTGGAAAGGTCTATACACTCTAAAGAAAAGCCCGTGCGTCTGCTTTCCCGCACCACACTCGAAAATCCAATCACCGCAACTTACGGAGACCGCTCAGCGAATGAAAATGCCGAAACATATGTTTAGACCAAAAAACGTAGTCTGAGTTGTTACATTAAGCAATGCAGGCGTGACGTTTTGCATTGCTTAATGTCACAACTCAGACTGCGTTTTTTTTTTTGTCTAAACGTATGTTTTGGCATTGTCATTCGCTGAGCTGCCTCCGTAAGTTGCGGTGATTGGCTCTCCGAGTGTTGTGCGTGAAAGTAGACGCACAAACTTTTTTAGAGTGTCCAGACTCCCGACTTTTGCAAAAATACCGCGTTTTGCCACCCAAGGAATGTCGAATTAAGATAGAAATGTAGCAGCTCAAGAAACTTTTCTATGGGTACACCACTTGAGTTCCGGAACAAGAGCTCACCGTGGGACTCGATGCATGACTTAACAGAGGCAAGTAGATGTTCATGGGGAAGCGAGTAAAAAAGGGTCTTGAACGTCCACGCTGAAAACACCATGATTGGCCAGTTCATTGGTGCTAAGTGCTCAACGACAACTTCCGAATTGCAGACTCTAAAGGTATCCGTAATCTTCACACCCGAAAGGTGCTTTTGAAGATAGGCCGACATCTGTCGTTGCCACGACCCTCTTTCGGTGACAATTGCTCGAAAAGAGCAGACTTCCTTGTGTGTTTTGGCACTAAAAGACCTCTGCATTGTCAAGCGTGTAAGTGTACACCTTCTTTACAAAAAACCTCGATAATATGCAGATTCCACGAAAAACATACTAGAGAAATTTTTGAAGCTTTCAGTATACTCCGCCGAGGCGAGCGTTGTGTCAGCCATCCTAATTGCCTTCTACAATCGTTTGAGTGTGGTTGATGGTGTGTGTCCTCCCCGTGCTCGGGTGCCCCCGTGCAAGTGTGGCCTCGGCTCGAGCTAATACCGCGGGCTGTTCTTTTTTCTTCTTCAATACATCGTTGTGAGTTTGCGCTTGTCGCTTCTTTCTTCCCTCTTTACTGTTCCTTTCTGTTTGTGCGCAATTTTAACCATGTTGAATAACAGAGTGGTCGCTCACACCTGATAAAACTGAAAGTGACTGAACAAGGTCTGGGTGTGTACTAAATACTAGGTCAAGGACAGTGGCACTTGTCTCAGTTGTACGGGTTGGACATTTAACGAGTTGCGTTAATCTGAGCATGTAAAAAGAAAATAATTGCATTCTAAAGAACCGAAGCTTGCAATGGGAATAGGTGCATTCCAAATGAAGCCGAGGAAATTAAAATCACCAAGGACAAAAATGGGTGATGACGGGAACCTTACATGTAATGTATGTAAAGCATCGTGGAAATCAGAAGAAAACCTGAAGGTGAACTAGGGGGGCGATAAGCGCAAAAAATTACATCCTTATAATTCAGACGAATGCGCACTGAAATTAATTCTAGAGGGGAAGCAAGCGACAAATAAAAAGAAACTAACTCGTCACTAACCCCTATCAAAACGCCACCCCCAATCCGAATCCTCCTGTCACACCTGTAGAAACTATATTTCTTTCGGCAATTTAAAATCTCACTGTTCTCAACTTTTGCGGACAGCCAGGTTTTGGGCAATACCACTACATCAGCAAGACACGTGTCGATTAAAGATGACAAAGCGTCATGCTTGTTTATAACACTCCTGACGTTACAAAGCAAAAAAGAAAAATCACGTGATAAAGAATCAACAGACGCACTAGATGAAGGCAGATTACAAACACCACCCCTCGCTGACCGGACAAGTGAGCATATGAAATTGTTAGCTGTTACGAATTGTGTTCTGTTACATAAAAAGTGCTCGATCCAACAGATATTTTTCGGTCAATGTTTAATTTGCTTAACTTTAGAAAAAGTATTTGGTGAGAAACAAAATTGAAAGCTTTAAAAAAGTCAAGAAATATTCAGTCAACATGAAAACCATTCTTTAAAGCAGAAAGTGTCATTCTAGTATAGTGCATCAGCAGTCAATGGAAAACACCAAAATTAACTCCATAACTGGCCATGACGTGATATATTGTCCTGTCAAAGTTTAACTACCACTACCAGTGACCAGATAAGTAGTCATAACACGTTCTGAAGAATATGGAGAAATTTCCTGAAGTTTGTCTTCGAGAAAAAGTTAATTTACTTGATGATCGGCGCTGCAGGCCCCGAGCATACTCTCAGATGTAGCGCGATTTTAGCAGTAGGGAAGCAACAATGTATTTTACAAACGGCGGCCTCCCCATGGTCAACCCCTCGTACGCAAATAAGCGGACCACCATTTCTTGGCTTGGTTCTCTGTCAAGTGACGAAGAACGGCTTCTTTCAAATGAGAGTGAAGACCTCGACTTGACCCGAGTGCCCCAGTGATGATAGTGCGGTTTATGGAACCACTGGTGTGCAGCCGGTACTGTGCAACCCGATGCTGTAAAGCAGACTCGAAACTCTGGACAAATCATGAAGAGACTGGTTGCTCGAAATTGAAGTTTTTGGTGTTAGGTTCGAATGATCAGTGTAACACCTCATATATATTTTAATAAGAACCTGTTTGCACAAATGAAGGTTTTTCTATTACGGGGTCACCAAAAAATTAAGAATATAGGTTGCCAGCGCTCTTTTGGATCTAAACAAATGCCTTCAAACATAAGGGCTCTAAAACACTCAGCAGTTTTATAACACCTTCGGTCAAAATAACCGGCAGCTAAAGGATTAAACAGCAACACCAAAACGTCGGAATAAAACACACCCTATGCACTTTACTCCTTTTCGTCTTAAGTCCAACCGTCACCAGAGGTACAACCTAATGGGGCCAATGAAGCTGTGCCAAAAGCGACAGGTCACGGAAGTTATTTTAATGCGAAAGCATTAACTGTCCCATGGAGCGAAGCCGGCGGCGTCTGTAACCGCGAAAAACGCTAACTAAATACCCATTTTCCCATTGGCTGAGCGAAACAGCACCTAAAGAGCCATCGGCTGCAACGCGTCATAGTTCCGAGGAACGCCACCCCACAGAGAGCCCTCTCCTGGCGCTCACGCCGCCGCCGCTCTCCCTCCTTTTTTGGGTCACGTGTCAGGCGGGGCCGGAGGGAAGGGGGAGCGGGAAACTCCCGCTTTCTCTCTTTGTGCACCACCTCATCAAGTGTTATACGCTCTGCTTTCAGCCATGTCGGGCCGCCCGGCCGGCCTCTGAGGAGGACAGCGGGGCACGCTTCTTGTAGGAATGATCTGCGTGTTGGAATGCTTTCGCATTCCTCAAGTCTTAAGTGTTCTCCTATACACCTTTTGAGTCTCTATACCTTCGTTTCCGCCAGTTGATAGAAATAATGGCGAAGATTGCATGGTGCCATGGCGGTTTGGTCTGTGCGTTTGTGTTTGTGTGGTCCCTAGCTTCTTGCCTCGCTTCGACTTAGAATGAAGTATATATTACGACTCAGGGAACATGCAACAATATCTGCGTTCTCCTTGGTCTATGGGACTACGTAAAGACACGATATTTGCTAGCCTAGTTTTCCTCAGGTAAGGTGGCTGCTGTGTGTCCGTCGGTCGAGATTAGCTTCGGTCCAAAGAGATGCAAGTTTTAGTTTGGGACCCATACAAACACAAATTCACGATAACAGAAGAGGGACATAAAGTACAAACCGACGACACAGGTGTTCGACGTGCAACAAAACGTTTTACCGGTTTCGCTTTGCCTCCCAGAGCTCGACCGGGTAGCGTCGCGGAGGGAGGCAGAGAGGGGGGAGGATGCGGAGTGAGAGATTCAGGATCTATGTGGCATTCAAAACTAACGCGAGGGGTCTCACGTTCACAAAAGAAGACACCACTCAGGAGGGCCTCCAATTTCTCGATCTCCGACTAACTCATTCCATGGTCTCTGCTGGTCTTTTTAACAGTGCTCCCAGAAACCTGTCCCCCCATTCTCTGGCCATCATTCAAACACCGTAAAATCCGGAATTGCTCAGTATCTTCTTTCCTCTTCTCGCAAAACGTTCTGCTGTCACATGATCAGAATGAGCGTGTCGCTAGAAGCCGCCAGACTCCGGAGGGCGGGTTACCCAATAGACTTCCTAGATAACATCAGCAAGAACCTCAATGCGAAGTCTGGGAGCCGTCCAAAAGAGGCCCCTCTGGATCCCAGTGTTCCCACCCTGTCTGCATCCTCTACTCCCACAACACGGCACACCGATCGCGAGCGCTAGCACATCGATTCGGCGCCAGACTCCTCTTCACCTGTAAATTTAAATTGGGATGCATGTGCAACCCAGAACCCCCGCCCACATGCATAAAAAAAAAAACACGCGCCAGTGCTTCTGGCCCTGCACGAAGGAGAAGGCTTTCAGTATTCCTCTTGCGTGCGGAGCCGAGTACATTGGTCAAATGGGGCGCTGCGTGAATGACCGTCTGCGTGAGCATGTAAAGGAGATCTCGTCTCCTTGTCCGGACTCCGGCCATCCAGTTGTGGCCCACGCCTAAAACAGCCCCTCGTGCACCCCTGAAGTCTCGGAAACCAAAATCCTCGGGAGGCAGAAATCTTCATTCGGCGGGGAAATCCTAGACTACCTATAAGCGGTAAAGGGTAACTGACGCCCCCCCCCCCCCCCCCCCCCCCCCAATATTCTTCTTTTTTTTTTGACAGGCGATTTATTTTGGCGTCAGACGTTTTGCTACAGCATCACGTATATTTTTATTAAAGTAAACAAAAAACACAACTGTTCGAAACCTAAACCGAAACTGGACTGGGGAGGAAGAAGAAATTTAGAGGAGGAGAGAGTTACCGAAAGTCACGTGGCTGTGCTCGCAGTTTTCCAGAGGTCATACATTTTTTCCAATTTTTAATATTGAGCGTGCGCCTTCGATGACCGACTACTTTGATTATATTTGGTGATTGTGTCCATGGTGAAGAGAGTGAGCTCGATTCTAACCGGTCAGTTCTTGATCGGCGGTTTTCGGGCGGAAAGAAAACAAATTTCGAGCCGCAAATTGTGTTGGGGGTAGTTGGGATCTCATGTGCAATGTACAAATAAAGACCTTGGCCAGCATAAATACCCAGTCAGTGTCTCTTTAAATCTTCTGTCTCAAACCCCTTCCCTTTCTTTTCGCATCGAAAGATTCGGTTCCTACGAGGCAAAAGGGTTCTTGCAAAGACGTACAAAACTATAAAAATACTACTGTTTCTTCTCTTCCTCCTCTTCCCTGCATCTTTCCCCCTCTTCCCTTCTTTCCCCAAGACGGCACCACCGGCCTGCAGGGCTCCATGTCACGGTGACGTTTCGAATGACACACAGCAGCCCCCCCCCCCCCCTTTCCGCAGTGCACTCATAGCTGCTGGCAAAGCCACATGGCTCCTGATTTTTTCACCCGGTATCAGTGGCCGACTAAGTTGTCAAATGAAGAAATAAATAAAAAAATTTAACAAAATCGGTGACCGAGTGGGTTAACGCGTCTCAGCTCGAAGCGTGGAGCTGAAAGCTTACGCTGCAGAACTTCGTGGGTTAGATCCCCACCCCCTGCCCCTTTCGATCTGGTTGAGTTTCGTACTGACAGGCGTTCGTTTAATCACTACTGCATGGTGCACGTTAGAGACCACAGGTTAGCGGTTGTACTGCACTGGCTAAATTTATCATCTACAGCTAAGAGACAAGTCACCCGTTGAGGCGTACTAGCGTCAGGGCTGTCTAAAGATACAAGCAACGCAATTTTTTTTCTCATCCACCACCCTCCCTCCCTTCCTCTCTCCGCGACGCTCCCCTGTCGAGCTTCGGGAGGCAAAATGAAACCAGTGAAAACGTTTTGTTGCAAGTCGAAATCCTGTGTCGTCTGTTTGTCTTTCATGTCCCTCCTTCGTTATCCTAATTTAGACACCAACCCGCACAACCATTCACAAACACAAAGTATTCTTGTTAAATAATTCAAGTGTTCCATTACTAGAAATGGTGTTTTAATGAAAAAAAAAAAATATTAGCGACTTGCGAGTAGGCAATGACCCATATAGAAAACCCTTTACACAAAGGTTTGTCTTAAAATGGGTGGAAAGTACGGGGAGTTCCCGAGAAACTAGAACCGTGTTTTTCGGCTCGGGTAAAGGAGCTAAGTATCGCAGAAAGTTCAAATTTTGTGCGAATGCGACGCTAGCGGTTGGAATAGAACGCGAAAGTTTGAGATTATGACGTTACCTGGATCAAAAGATAATTGAGGAAAAACTAAATTTCTCTATGAGCCGATGTCCAGCTAAGCCTAATATCGCCCAAACAAAAAATGACACTGTGCGCGCGTGTAGGATCTACTTCAATGTAAAACAACTTGTCAGCAAGAAAGAAAATAATATTTTCTTTCTTGCTGAGAACTTTTTTTGTTTTCGTGTTTTCACTGAAATAGATGTCACATGCTTCCACAGTGTCCTTTTCTTGTTTTAACTATATTAGACTTAGGTGGACGCCTACTCATAACAAAATTTCGTTTTTCTGAATTATGTTGTGATCAAGGTAACGTCATGTTCTCAAAAATTTTACGTTCTATCCCAACCGCCAATGTCACATTCTCACGTAGCTTGAGCTTTCTGCGATGCACCGATTATTTACCCTGGCTAAAAAACATGGTTCTCGTTTTTCGGAAACTCCCCGTACATTGATTTCCCTTATGAACCCTGTACGACAAAGGGAAGTTTTAAAAGGACATTTGCCACATTTGAAGGTTGCAAAGGAAGTCTCCTGGTGGTATGCACGCAATGCATTCATACTTTCCGGATGTGTCCGTCACAAGGAAGAAGTTTGTGCAAGCAGATGATTTATCACAAACTAAAAAATAAACACCCGCAATGCTGAAAAAAAGATTGAGGGCGTCGATGAGCTGGTGACTATTAGGCAACATAATAAAACCGGAGACACGATAAAGAAAAAAAGTTCACAACACTTTCTCAGTTTACACAACAGCGTACACAACACCGTGTCGACCGAGGCGGTGTCGCGTACGTACTTTCTCTTTGCGCGTCTCCGGTTTTATTATGCTGCCTCTAATAGGGAGTATTCACTGGAGACCATAGCTGTGTGCTCGGCTGCGGAGCGCGTGCTAAATGCGAGCTTCCACAGTTCTTTCGCCACGTGCATTCCGCACCACTAAGATTGCCGGTCTTGGCAGCCTATTAATGCGAGCTCGTTCTGAGCATGCGCTCTAAACAGTGACCTCAAATATGGTGGCCAGTGAATACCTCCAATACTCTCGGAGGCCGAGGCAGTAAATGGAAACTACAACGCCTCCGCTCACAAGACACGGGAGAATCGTTCCCCGGAGAGATCGGCAGTTCGATGGTCACTGTATCGTGCTGTTGTCGCGACATCCGCTTGAAGCCCTCCTTAACTTCGCATAGAGTAGCACCCCGCTTTGACGTAGCGCCGCTGCGGGGGTACCACTGCAGGCATTGCGCGTGCGCAAACGCCTTACCTCACCACGCAAGTCTGATTTCTGCGCAGGCGCAGTGCGCCCACACTTGTGGGCAAACCCTGGCTTGTTTGTAAACAGCGCGTTGACCCGAAGGTCGAGTTCCTTTAGGCTGCCACTAACTGTGTATCTAGTGCCCTTTCTAATTATTTTTCACTATCTAGAGCAAGCTATTCAACTATATTTCCGTTCTTCGCGAAATTTATTACCACTGTCCGCATCTCAAAAACTTCCCCAGAAAATATATTATCTCGCGTGAACACTTCTTGCTCTACAAAAAAAATTTCTGTTCAAAAAACATTTTTTTCAGCGAATGCTATACCCGTGTGATCACTGAATGGAACTGGTTGTCATCGCCTATTGTTAGCATAACAACCCTACAGTATTTTTTAGACACCTACTCACCCATGTTTAATTACTGTTCGTTAAGTAATCATTACAAACTGTATGACGCCTTCTCTAGTTATATTTTGCATGCGTATTGTTTCTATATTTCCGCATTTGTCTGGAGTTCTTAGATCATATTGCTCCCCCTTTATATAATGCCAAAAGTGGACCTGAAGGAATAAAAAACATTAAAAACACTATGTTACATTGTCGTATTGAAAACAAAAACTGACCTAGGTTTTCTAGGTTTTTATTTACGAAGGATGGCAGAAGAGCGAGTCTGATATCTTATAGATTGGACGCATATTTTTCGGTGTTTACTTATTTTTAAAAAAATCGGCGGATGTTTTTTGGTGTTTTTTTTTCTATACAATACATTTCGGCGATTGTTTTTTTCGGACAGACGCTAAACACTGGTCATCGGTAGCAATATCGGCAAAATAAGAGTTCAAATTTCATTCGCAATTTGTATACAGCCTTACAAGGTTCGACACTTACCATGGTGCCACAGTACTTGAAAACCGCGGACAAGTCAGAACACTGTCTTTAACGTAATTATTCGGGGCTTTTCGTTTTTTTGTATACGGTTACCTTCCTGCTCATGCGACGAAAAAACAAATTGAAGCGTTGTCAAGCAAGATATTTCCGCAACGAGGAAGGGAATTTACTCTTGCATCTTTCACAATATTCGACCGATACAGACCGCCAGGGTATTTCGAACAATTTAGCTCAGATTTGAACAAAAAAAAAATACAACAAAGACATTGTGACAACCCTTGGTAACCGACTAACGGACCCAACTCTCATACATCTGAAATCTCCAAGGTCAGTGACTCCACCAATTTGGGACAGGCAGGGCACTATTCTATACTCGTTTTCACCTAACGTTCTGCCGTAGCGGACGCCCTGAGCCAGCCCGGCCTGTTCAGCTCTGTAAACGTAGCATGTACTGCGAACGACGCCGTATTTGCAAGGACCTAATTCTCGCGAGTTTCGCGAATCGCCTACAATTCGCGAAAAAAAAAAGGTCTCTCGAACAATTCCGGTAAAATGTAAACACATTGGAACCTATATTGAGATAGCACCAGGCCGCAAAAACTAAAACCCGCAAATTATTCCAAAACTTCAGCTTTGACCTAAATCGCGAAATATTGAGCCCGCGAAAAATAAGTCGTGTACAGTAAGGCTTTACGCGCGTCACGGCGCTTCCACTCGAAATTTCACGGGAAACTAGCGAGGCCTTAGATCGACTCCGATGGCTCGTCCAATACCCCGCGGCCGGACGTAAGGTGAAGCTGAGTATAGATAAGACGATCCTCCAGACGAACGAAGGAAGGGTTTCGACAAAAACAGGCTCGCTTAGGCAAAAAAAAAAGAAGAAAAAAATAATTCAGAAGCCGGTGTTTTTTGGCTTTAGCCGGTTTTTGTATTTTTGATATCGTCGGATGTCTATCGCTGTTCTTAGGTAAACAATCGGAAAGTCTACGGTTACTTATAACTAGGGTGTGCATCTTTCGTTGCTTATAAATTAGAAAAATCGGCGGATATTTTGCGGCCTTTATTTATTTTGAAAACACAAGTGTATTTCGTTTGGGCGACTTGTGACAAGGCTAAGAACGGAAAATATCGGTGAAAAAAAGTAGCCAGAGCGGAAGTCAAAAGTTCCCAAAAGTAGCCATTTAATTAATTTTTTTCGCCACATTTGTCACCACCATATTTTTAAGAGAGAAATTTTATATGAAGTGAAAAACAAATAAAGCTCTGTACACCATTAGTCAACATGAATGAATTCTGCCACAGCGAGAGTAAGTGAGCTTCATTTTTTGGAAGAGATGCGTTCTTCAAGAACAACCGCGACCTCTGAATATACACAGGAAGTATGTAGGATGCACGAGGTAGCACCTTCGACAAACTTTTGCGGGGGAGGAGTTTCAAAGAAAATAGTCGTCGCTACAGTAAGATAGTCAGTTGGTAGAGTTGGTACTGATTCAACATGGTTGTAGAGCGTTCGATGTTGAGGACGGAAGAGATGTTGCGACCGACTCCAAGCTTAGGTTAAAACGTTCTGTTTACTCTCTCGTGCCGCCGGGCTCGTATCGACGAGCAACGTCGTCGTCTTTTGTCGGCGGCCTGGCAGGCCGATGGACCACCAGGACCCGTTTGCTCGAAGCGCGGTTAAGCGCTAACCGCGGCTAAAGTTAGCCGCAGAACCTAGGAGAGGGATTTTGAAATCACTTGACTGGCTCGATAGGGATGCGGGAAGCCACGCATGGCCCCGTCGCTTCGTTTGACAAAATGGCTGTGGCGTACGCAGTTTCCGCCTTATTGATCGCATTGGTACTTGTCTTAAGGGCCCGTTTGCTCGAAGCCGGTTAACTTTACCGGCGATTAAAAGTTAACCGCCCTTCCCTACTAGGTACCTACAAGTACCTAGCCAAGTTTGACGAGGGTTGGATGAGCGATAGCTCCGTGTTTTATTATAGGGTGATAGCTGGTGTCACCTACTGGTTTTAGGGAATATATGTGGCTTCCATGAAAAACGTTCCCCAAAAGGTGGACCCAACAACGCGCGCTACCGGGTTCTCGCGACGCAGCACGGCATACATTTGAGCAAATTTTTTTGTTGCTTGTGGTAGAGATATTGGGTAAGTTAAAACTAAATGCACCCTTGTTTGGAAAATTTCTAAATGCTTGGAATTCTAAATTGAAAACAAGCCTCGTTGAAAGTTTCTTCCAAGTTCGAAAGAGGACGACGAAGTTCAGCCCTAGAAACGATAAGGAAGAAGTGAGCAGCGAAAGGCGGGTGGTACATCGGCAGCATGGTTGGCCAGTATGGGAGAACTGTATATATAACACCATCATAAATTGAAAAACTTGTAATTCGGCTCCAGTGAAAATAGACCTATAGACCTTTTTCGCATAACCTCAAACCAGCCAGTACCTGACGTACCCTCGACCTGGTGCATTTTTGGATTACCCGCTGACACAGGGTATGCAACCGCCAAGGGTATGGGCGAAAAGGCTTAAAAACGGACGTCGTGCATGAGGTAGTTCCGAGTGCTCCTTTTTACCGTGCTCCAATTTCCGAAAATCTACGGTTGTCTGGCTACCACTGCGTGGTCGTCGGATGGATAAATAATTTTAAAAAGCATAAGAACAATAGCAGAAAGTGTGCCATGAGCACAAGAAGCTGCAGCGCGAGTGTGGATGCAATGTTATCGAGCTTCGCATTTTCCCCAAGAATCCTTATTTATGAAGTCAGTCGATTGCGAGCTTGAATCGCGAGAGATTCGTATCAGACTCATCGTCACATTTAAGCTCACGACCACTTCGTCTACGACAAGAGGGCCGATTTTAATTCACGGTGCAGGTGGTCCAATTAGGTTATCACTGCAAGCCCGATGGTATGTGAAAATTTTGAAAAAGTCTACAAACCACCACTCAAGATGGAGCTATCAAATGCCGAGAGCTTACCTGCATAGACTACATTAAACTGCTCATATACAGGGTGTCACAAAAGAAAATTTACACGCTAAAATGGCTCGCAAAAATCGAAAACTTGACGGATCGTGTAGCAACTTTCCTCAAAAATGTCTTTAACTGGTCACATTGTTGTGCTAAAATTTCAAGTCGGAACTCCGAGTACAAAGAAAATAAGAAAATGATAACTGATTTTTTCAACGGCGGAGCGGCAGCTGTCGAGGAGACACCGAACGACGGCCATGTTTCTTTGCCTTATCCAGAGATGGCGCTACGGATTCACTGGACGCTGACTGAACGAAAAAGCGCGCTTTCATCCAAGTGTTTGGTTGCGTGGGATATTTGCCAAAATAAAGTTGTTTGAATTTCCAGTTAAGTTTCACTGTGCAGAAAGTGTCACGCCATAAATACGAATAAATAAAACCGCCAATGTCTGCTCCAGAAATGACGTACCTTCGTCTCCGACGGTTCTTGTTTCGTGCATCGTCTGCTTTCGCAGTTTGACGTTTGAATGAGACACGAGAGGCAGCCAGGAGTGCGCCCGATAAAGCAGCGATTTGGTCGCTCTGAAAAGAGCCGTTGAAATCTGAACTGCGGTCTTCGCAGTTGCGGTCAAATGTCTCATTCACACGCAGATACACTCGGAAGAAAAACAAAACAAAAACGGTTAGACTCCCAGCTCAACGTGCCCGCCGCGAACTTCGATGCATTTTTCAAGCCTCCTCTCGTAGTCCTGGAAGACGGCCTCCCGCATGTCGTCACTGATCGTCTCGAACGCGTCGATGATCTGTTCTCTCAGCTCCGGGATGGTCCTCGATCGCCGGGCGTACACCTGGGCCTTTACGTACCCCCAGACAAAAAAATCGCAAGGGGTCAGGTCTGGAGACCGAGGAGGCCAAGCCATGGTCGGAGAGCCGCGGCCCATCCATCTCCCAGGAAACTTGTTGAGCCAGGCTCTCACGTTGCTCGCATAGTTGGGAGGGGCCCCATCCTGCTGGAAGATGCAAACTTCGCGTTGCATATGTGCAGTTTCGAGCTCCGGCAAGATCTGTTCCTCCAGCATCTTGAGGTACGTGTCACCGGTCACCGTCGAGTCGAAAAAGAACGGGCCGACGACACCCTCTCGCCAAATGCCGCACCACACGACGACTTTCGGTGACTGAACTGCATGTTCGGTCGACCAGTGCGGGTTCGTGACAGACCACAACCTGCAGTTCTGCTTGTTGACGCGGCCGTCGAGATGAAAGACTGACTCGTCTGTAAACACGAGAAATTGCAGGTGGCTGGGGTTGGCCCGAATCCGCGCCAGCTCGTCCTTACAAAACTGCACTCTCCGTGCGTAATCCTCCGGCTTCAGTTCGTGCAGGAGCTGCGCTTTAAACGGGTACAATCGCCGGTGAAGCACTCGCCACACGAAGCCCCGGCTTAGGTTGAGCTGACGAGCAGCACGCATGATCGAGAGGTGGGGCTGCGCGTCGAAAGCGTCGAGAACGGCTTGCTGCTCTCTTCGTTTTGGCGACGTTTCAACACGGTTCGGAGCCTTGTTTGTCATGTTCCCGTCTTGGGCAAACCTCGTCACCCACTTGATGATGGTGGTTTTCTGTTGAAGGCGGCCCGGCACTTTGTTCGGACTTTCTTGAAGCTTCCACTTGTTGTGTACCATAGAACCACCTGGATCCTCTCCTTGGAACTCAGTTGTCGCATGGTGAGGCGTTGAACAAAATAAATAAAAAAGAAACAGCGATAACAAATGAAGCAAACGCACTGAAGCAAGAGCACGAACGTCAAACTGCGAAAGCAGACGATGCACGAAACAAGAACCGTCGGAGACGAAGGTACGTCATTTCTGCAGCAGACATTGGCGGTTTTATTTATTCGCATTTATGGCGTGACACTTTCTGCACAGTGAAACTTAACTGAAAAATCAAACAACTTTATTTTGGCAAATATCCCACGCAACCAAACACTTGGATAAAAGCGCGCTTTTTCGTTCAGTCAGCGTCCAGTGAATCCGTAGCGCCATCTGTGGATAAGGCAAAGAAACATGGCCGTCGTTCGGTGTCGCCCCGACAGCTGCCGCTCCGCCGTTGAAAAAATTAGAGTTCCTGTATTAGCCCCGTGCGCGACCGAAAGCGTCGCTGTGGTCGGCCTTCCACGATTGGCCGAACGCTGACTATGACGTCGGAAAGGGGATTTATCATCGACAGAAATAAGAGGAATGAAAGAACTTTAATTTTGACGGTGTTGGCAGTGTTCCTTTGAGAGCGCAATGATTTCAAGCTTCCACCATGCTAATAACAAACACCATCGAACTTGTTGTTTGCAAGGTAATGACGTCACAAAGGGGAACCACAGGAGGGCGCCACCAAAACTTCTCGCCGCTAATAGGCTCCCTACGGGAGCCAGAGTTGCGCGTTCACGCATGGCATTTGGATCCAGCTCCTCACGTGACTGAATTCGGCGAATAGCAGCGCCGCGCGTTCGAGGCGCGCGGCGGGCTCAAAAGCCTGGGAACGTACGCCGGGGCGCGTGCAACGTCTACTTTGCTGCACGACACTTGATACGGCTCCTCACGTGATCTGATCTCGGCGAATAGCGGCGAGGGCGGCACGCGGCATGTGGAATCAAACGCGCAACTCTGGCTCCCGTAGGGAGCCTATACAGGAACTCTAGAAAAAATCAGTTATCATTTTCTTATTTTCTTTGTACTCGGAGTTCCGACTTGAAATTTTAGCACAAAAATGTGACCAGTTAAAGACATTTTTGAGGAAAGTTGCTACAAGATCCGTCAAGTTTTCGATTTTTGCGAGCCATTTTAGCGTGTAAATTTTCTTTTGTGACACCCTGTATTCCTTTGTTGTGGAAACTCAACCAAGACACCCCACCGTCTTCGTCCTCGTTCTCTCGAGGAGGCAAGGTGATGGCCTGTGAGTAGCCAGCTGGATTCAACCGGACAAGCTCCAACCAAGTTATTGCAGCCCACCATAGCCAAGTCTAGCCAAGTTCCCCCATACCCACACCGTTGCCTACCCAGATAGCTGTACTGGCAGAACTAGCCGGTATTTCTTTTTCTAAACCGCTAGACGGCGTCGTCGGCGCCGCAATTCTCAAGATGGCGGCGCCGTTAAAAAAAAGGTATATAGGAAGTATTCACTGGCGGCCATAGCTGTGTGCACGGCTGCTGAGCGCGTGCTGATGGCGAGCTTCCACAGTTCTTTTGTAACGTGCATTTCGCACCCTCATGATTGCCGGTCTTTGCAGCCTATTAATCTTGGCTCGTAAAGAGCATGCCCTCTAGACATCACCCACAAATATGGCGCTCAGTGAATACTCCTTATTAGTAAATTACCCAAACATTGAGAATAACGCTGGGAGTGTAATTCTATGGTCCGCGCGCGCTGGCCTTTCTCTTATAAACGATTCGAAGTAAATAATCATGATAAGGCTTTGACGAACGCGCGTGCAAGGCAAAATTTGTTTTAAACTCTTTGCTTTAGAACACTTCCTACTGCAGACGCTAGCACGGGCAGCACGTGTAACTACAGTCGTAGCATGCACCTCGGTGCTTGGGAAATTTAGAAAAAGGTCTATAGACCTTTCCAATGTTTACAAAATCACAGCCCAGCGTGCAACTTTCACAGCCCAGCACGTGCGTGTTCCTCGCTTCGGAAAGCGAGGAAAGCACGCGCCTAACGCACGAGCACTCAAGATGGCACCGGCCACACGCTCTTTTTTGGAAAGGTCTATTGGCAGCGAGATGTTTTGGTGGCGCCCTTTTAGGGCTACCATTCGTGACGTCATTACCTTGTGAACAACAAGTTTGAAGGTGTTTGTAAAGATCATGGCGGAAGCTTGAAATCATAGCACTCTCAAACCAACACTGCCAACACCGTCAAAATTGAAGTTCTTCCATTACTCTTATTTACGTCGATGGGAAATCCTTTGCTGACGTCATAGCCAGTGTTCGGCCTATCGTGGAAGACCGATCCCAGCGAAGTTTTCGATCGCTCACGTCGCCAATAGTGACGCTGTTTGCTTTTGCGTGCTATAAAAACCTGGCCGATTGAGTCAAGGCAATCCACTTTCCAAAGACGCTGCCATGCCGACAATTATCGCGTTCATTTAGGCTTAGGAATGGCCAGAATTAAGACTACCTAAAAAATGCGGCGAGGTTACTGCTCATTCTTTGCGATTTAAATGAGGTAAGGCAAAGCGAAAGCCTCCTGCACTATTCGTTGCTGACTAACGCGCCCGATATTGCAGCTACAACGACATATTAGTTCCAAAGTAAGCGGCGCTCACACACCGGGGCACCGCCATGTTTCCCCGCATCCCTACCGAGCCAGTCACGTGATTTCCAAATCCCTCTCCTAGTCCTAGGTACTGCGGCTGCGCTTCGAGCAAATGGGCCCAGAATGGTTTTGGTAATGTTGCCTACAAAAAGACAGTCTGAGCAGAGAAACACATGGGGTGTGCACTTGTCTATCGTCTACGTCTTTCTCTCCTCTGTCCCTGTCTTTTTGTGAGAAACTTTAACCACGTTTAAGCCGTAGCTAGTGTATCAGTGCGACAAGAAGGTTCGTACAGCGGGAGGCCAACTGGGGCTAGCCTTTTATTATGGCGCCTGTCCGATTTGCCCGTGCACGAGCTTGGCAGGCACGAGCTTGGTTCACTGGTGGAACACGCTCCCGTTACACCTTCCTTTTATTTTTTAACACACACGAGCGAGGTCGAAGTAGCAAAGGAAGGTTGAAGAATTTAACAAACAGCACACATTATGAGAGTTAATTGAAATATGGCATCGTAGCGAAGCCGCTGAGGGAGACGTCGCATCCGCGTGAAGGCTCGCGTTGGTGCCGGGACGCCAATGACCTGTGGAGCGACTATTGCTGCACTAGTTGCTGTGGGTGGGCTCTGTGACGCCTGGTTGCGGTGTCCGTGAGAGCGCATCCGCCAGGGCGAGCTGTTTGCCAGGGACGAATTGGAAGCAATAGTCCTACTTCATTAGTCGGATAAAAAATGCGGAAAAATTAAACGACAGTGACTGGTGTTTTTTTTTTTCTGTTTTAATAAGTGCGAAAATATGCAACCACCGGTGTTTTTCGGTTTTAACCGATTTTGTATTTTCGTTGCCGGTAGATTTTTATCGGTGTTTTTCGTTTAAAACCGAAAAGTGCATATCCTACTAATATCCCGGCGTCCGTACTGCACAACGCCGCAATAAGCGCTAAGGGAACACTATGAGCTAAAGAATACCTAGCTCCTTAAGAATGAGGTGCAGTGGTGAGCACCGCAAACCAAAGAAAACGCATTCCCAAATAATTGATATTGTTTCCTGCTTTCGCTAGCCGATTTGCTTGTGCCTAAGACGCCACACATTTTAAAACGAAATAGTCAAAAGAGATGTAAAAACTTGAGAAACAAAATTAAACTTGGACAGAATGCTTTAGAATATATCTGTGCGCTCAGGTCAAAACCAGAAAGGATATTTGATAAAAAGCAAATGACGAAGTTTACAAACAATTATCCTTCTTCAATTCCAGATGTGTTCCCTAGAAGGCTTACCCAACGTTGACGTAATTAAACATGTCATAACCTTCGGACGAAAAGTGGCTGGGTAGCCTCCTGATTGGATGAGCATTAAACAAGTTCCGAGCACAAATAGTCCGTGTCTTCACTGCGTCTTTTTTTGTTTCTCCGCAATGTCCGAAACGTTGTTTCCGCAATTGTAAGACCGCCGGTTTATAGCATTATCTTCGAAAGTGCCTGAAAATGTTGAACGGAGAGGAGGTGGGGAGGGGGGGAGGGGGGGGGGGAAACAAAGAGAATGCCTTTCGCGTGTTTGAGAGGCGCAATAAGCAGAGACATAAGGCAGTGTAATGTTCCATATTCTTTCTTTGTGACAGATTAGGCCCACTCCCGCGACCTCCCGTTCGCCTCATCGGGGTGCTGAGCAAAGGCGTCGTGCTCTGGGTCGCACGGTCCGGTGTTCCCTTCCTGCATAATTGTGCTTGGGGTTCCGTGTTTGAAAATTAACCCCCGAGCAGGATTCATCAAAATCGGGGAAAACCATCAAGCCAAGAATTACAGCTGTCCTGGAAGATAAACAAACCTAAGCTTTACGGGAAACACTGTGAGTGTGTGTGTGTGTGTGTGTGTGTGTGTGTGTGTGTGTGTGTGTGTGTGTGTGTGTGTGTGTGTGTGTGTGTGTGTGTGTGTGTGTGTGTGCGTGTGTGTGTGTGCGCGTGTGTGTGTGTGTGTGCGTGCGTGCGTGTGTGTGTGTGCGTGCGTGCGTGCGTGCGTGCGTGCGTGCGTGCGTGCGTGCGTGCGTGCGTGCGTGTGCGTGTGCGTGTGCGGGCGCGTGTGTGTGTGTGTGAGTGTGCGCGTGCGTGCGTGGGTGCGTGCGTGCGTGTGTGCGTGCGTGCGTGCTTGTATGTGTGTGTGTGTGTGTTCCCAGCTTTATTTTTTTGTTTATTCAGCCGGTATACAGCTCCCAATGCACTATTCGGGAGCCTTCTTCATGCAACCACACATCTTATCTCCTTTATTTTTTCTTTTCGGTACGGGGACGTTTTCCAAGTAATCGGGTCACAATAAGTTGCCTGGAGGTTAAATAATTTCATCCCCGTGTCTATATTTCCATCAACATAAGCGCCGATAGACCTTGAGTTTTTCTCCCAAACCGAAACTTGTTACTGAAAGACACCGAAGTTGCGGTAAACGCCGAGACGACACCCCCAAATTCGTTGAAAAAATTAAAACCCCGAAAACATGGAACCATAATTATGATTACGTGTTCTTATCGTCGAAGGTTAGTGAAAGGCCTCGTTCGGTCGGGTTCCGGCCTCAATTTCTAATGGCCCCTCATTCTCATACGCACAAACATTCTCGTTTTCTTTCTCGGTTCTTCCGTGCCGTCGTCTTACGCAACACTATTCTCCTCCATGCAGAGGACCTCGTCGCGTGGTCTGCGTAAATGTTCACTTTTGTGGCGGCGCCAGAATCTCATTCCATGGTTATAAAAGCCCGAAGAAAAGAACTATAGGCTGTTCCTCACCGGTACGGGAGCAGTGTTACTTCAGATGCTTCGCAAGCAACACAGCAGTAGTGATCATGAGCCTCGCGGTGCCGCCCCCATTGCTGCCTGCTCCCGGAAGACCTGCTATTTCGTGGAGGCAGTGACAATGTGTGTTCAACAATTACTTGCTGCTACAGGAGATGACATCCATGGACCTGCTCGGCAGAAGGCTCTACTGCTAGACTGCCTAGCGGACGAAGGCAACCGAATCTTCTACATCCTTCAGGAATCGCACCCTCCGGTACCAGAACAGAGTGAACCACCTGAAGGTAAAAAAACACCACTGCGCCGTACGAGTACGAATTCGCTCTGGTGGTCGTGCAACGGTCACTTTAAAAGTGGCCGTGGAATCCATAGACGCATCTGTTGCCGAATTACCGGGCCCCGGTCGTAGAACTGAGAGTTTGGATCCACGGTGAACGAGTTCATTCGAGACCAGCTGGTCGCAAGTGAAACGTCGACCCGGCAGCCATCAGAACGGCTGCACCTGAAGGGTACTTCAGGAGCTGCCTGGAGGGTGCTCCTCAAGGTTACTCCTGAAGCGTCTCACGCTGGACCGTACGTTGGTAATCGGTCATCTGGTCGAACAAACAGTTCGCTACTCTAAAGAGCTCGTATCGTCTTCAGCAGTGCAAAAAATGGACGCTAAGGATACACTGAGCGCCAAGCGACGAACGTGTCCATGGAAATGTGAGCGTTTGTCTTCCTCTGGAAGAAAGTGCTACCGTTGCGGGTCGCTGGGACATCTTGTGATTCCTTTCAATGTAAAGAAAAAGAAACGAACGTGTGTTGCATGAGGAAAAGTCAGACATTTCTGTGCCGTCTGCAGCAGTATCGCCAGTCGCGTTAAAGGGCAACTCCGCTTCATTTTTGATGTTTAGAAAACTATGCAGCCCTCTCTAGCGCAGGCGATGACTCGCTCCGTGCCTTCCTGTAGCTGTACCAATACCGCGCCAAGTCCGGAGTTACTTGCACCAGTGTGAACTTCGGTTTCGGCGTGCTGGTCGAAATGTCCAAGGATCGAAGGTGTCTGAAGTCTTCCTTTCGGTTTGTCGAACTCCCGGTCTTGTTCTTCTGCCCATTGAAACGTCACGGCGTCTTTTGTAAGATGTGTGAGGGGCGCCGATATTTTTGCCAAATCTTGAACGAAGCGCTTGTAGTACGCGCACAGCCCCAGGAATCTGAGGATAACCTTCACTCTAAGAAAAAAAAGGTGTAGTCGGGTGCATCGGGCTGTTAAGAATGGAACCTTCGGCAACCTTTTCCGAGTTTCATCGCTGCGGAAACGAGTCCCGAAACGAGTCCCGACGTGTTCTGGACTGTCGCCCACCTGTCGATGCCTGCCCAAAACGAGTCTCAACGCGTCCGTGACGTCAACGGGACGTGTGTGTGTGTGCGTGTGGGTTCGTGCGCTCCGGAAGGGGAGAGAGGCCTGGCCTAACTGCGGAGAACCATGGCTACGACGCACTTCTGGCTACGACGCGGCGGGCTTTGCTGCAACGCACTTGGCGGTCGCACCTGCTGCCCTGGCGGAAAGTGAGGGAAAAAACAGACCCCTATATAAGGCGGGGCGTGAGGCTGCTCAGTTGTTCTCTCGGATTTGACGACTGTATCGCTACCATGTAATTAAACCGTTCGTTACGTTACCAATTCTCCCACCTCCACTGGACCCCTGGGTTCTCACTTCGGGGAATGGACGTCGTCAAAGGCCAGGAAGCCTCAGGACGTGCGGCCTAAGCCCCGCCTCGAACAACTGGTTGGCAGCGGTTGGGATCGGACCATGCGACATCGTGCTACATCTGTGGGTGAGCGTTTGGACTTTGCTTTGAGATTCGCCAGGCTTCAGATTATGGGTAATTAATTTTGAACTGCTGGGAATCCTCAGTGTTTGACTCGTGCGCTAGGTTTTTGGTACAACCTCGCGACAAGTTTTAGAACAAAGCCAAAGCTAAAGAGCAGCGATCATGGATCTAATGAGGTTACTGAGAACAGATTTATTCTGTTTATGTGAAGAATTGGGTGTGGAGGTGGAGCAAAAGATGAAGAAATCTGAGATCAGTAAAGCGATTTCAGAGAGCGCGGAAGCAGAGGCAATTAAAATTGCGTGGGAACTGCTTCAGAACGCTAAGAGTGAAGCTGCAGCAAGAGAGGAACGAGAGCGAGAACAGGCTGCAGCGAAAGAGGAACAGGCTGCAGCGAAAGAGGAACGAGAGCAAGCTGCAGCTAGAGAGGAACGAGCACAGACTGCAGCGAAAGAGGAACGAGAACAGGAGCGGGCTGCGGCGACAGAGGAGCGAGCGCTGAAAAGGCTAGAGCTCGAAATTGAACAACAGCGATTAAACTCGCAGAACAGTAGAGTTGGGGCTCCGGTACGAGCAAGTGAGACCGAGTCGTATCAAATGAAGAAGCTCATGCAGCCGTTTAAAGTTGGGGAAGACGTGGGCCTATTCTTAGTTAACTTTGAGAGGACATGTGAGAAGTTGAGCTTCGCCCCAGAAACGTGGCCGCAACGGCTTTTGACTCTGTTGCCCTGTGAGGCTGCAGAGGTGGTCGCGCGCCTTAGTGCTGGAGACGCGGACGACTACGACAAGGTGAAGTCCAGCCTTTTGAAGCGGTACCGCCTTTCTGCCGAGGCGTTCCGTCAAAGGTTTAGAAACGCATCCAAAAAGAGCAGCGAGGGCTACTCGGAATTCGCGTACGGGCTTAAAACCAACCTGATAGAATGGTTGAAGAGCGAGGAAGTGTACGAAAGCCGAGACAAGGTAGTCGAGTGTGTGTGCCTCGAACAGTTCTTTCGTAGCATTCCGCAGTCAGTCAAGCTCTGGGTGCAGGACAGGGTGGGAGTCGACTCTGTCGAAAGGGCCGCTGAGCTAGCCGAAGAGTACGTAACGCGTAGAAAGCTGAGCGGAGAGGAAAGTGAACCAGGCCGGAGCGATCGCGCTGTGCGTAAGCCCTTCCAACACCAACAGGGAAACGGCTCGCGAGATAAAAGGCCCGAAAAGCCCGAAACAGAAAAAAAGGTCCCCGAAAAGAGCGCAGCTCACTCGAATGGAGACGAGGCGCGGAAAAACCAAAGAGGGCAGTTCGAGGCAAGGAAGCCGTTCCTGTGCTACAACTGTCAGGAGCCGGGACACACAGCGGCCAGATGTAAGAAACCGCGGGTTGTGTTCTCGTACGTGAACGGTAGTGACGAGAACCTGAAGCTTCTTCGTCCCTATCTTCACGAGCTCCAGGTAAACGGAAAGCCGTGCAGGGTGCTTCGGGACAGTGCAGCGACGATGGACGTTGTTCATCCGTCGTATGTAACTACATCCGACTTTACTGGAGAGGTAGCTTGGATCAAGCAGGTGCTTGAAGAGCACAGTGTCTGTCTGCCTATGGCGAGAGTAAAGATAACTCGCCCGTTCGGAGAACTGGTGACAGAGGCGGCTGTCTCGCAAACAGTCCCGTTGGAGTATCCCTATTTGTTCTCTAACCGGTCAGATTTCTTGCTGCGCGAAAGGGGTCAACAACTGGGAGAAGGACTGGTTCAAGCGTTGACGAGGTCCAAATCGTGTCAGCTTGCCCCTTTGTTGACGAGTGATCCAGAGCCAGAGGCAGCTGACGGGGAGCAAGCACTCCCAGAGTTGGAGGCAGAAAACCGGGATGAGAGGGACCAGGTTGTAGAACAGCCTGATCTCGTAGCACTAGAAAGCGTACGCCGTCCCAACGCGCCGGCGAAAAAGGCGGAGGAAGAGGGGATCAGTGAAAGATCTCTCGTAGCTCCGGCGTCACGTAACTTTGGTCCTCTGCTACGATTAGACAGAGTCGAGCAGAAGAGCGACCCTAGTGTGTCAGGGTTTCGCGATACAGCTCAGGAGATTGCTATGACCAATGTGACGGGGCATGAAAAAGGCGGATTGTTTTATCGGCGCTATAAGGACCGCATTTTCACGTCTAGAAATCACGTGAAAATCGATCACTATGACTTCAGCGTAAGAAAAAGAAAAGGCAAATTTAACGGCAATGCCGATGGGTTGAGCAGATTTTTGTGACATCACGAAAAATAGTAGGGATGATCTCAGAGGTCTTCGTCATCCACGGGAATGAGGATCTAAGTGGGGCACTTCGTTGAAACCCCAAAAGGACCTCACAAATTGCGTAGAGTTTTTGTCTTTTGTACTTTGTTCTTAGTGACCTCGTTGGAGAAATGAGTTTTTTTTGGCGACAGGGGGTCTCGATACCCGGAATTGTACCAAATTTTGGTAATCCGTAATCCAGTCTGGCGGGTCTTTGGCGAATTCCGAGCGTTTGACTGCGGTGTGGCGTGGTGTTGTGGGGGACGTTTCCGCTGATGCCTCCGTTGTGAGAGGTTTGGGAGTTTGTTTGGTGCTTGCAGCGTCTTCTCAAGGCCTACTCCAAGCCCACCTCTTCAGGCCAGCGATTGTACCACCGGCCATTCGAGGTTTCACTGGCCCCGGAGGGGCTGTTAAGAATGGAACCTTCGGCAACCTTTTCCGAGTTTCATCGCTGCGGAAACGAGTCCCGAAACGAGTCCCGAAACGAGTCCCGACGTGTTCTGGACTGTCGCCCACCTGTCGATGCCTGCCCAAAACGGGCCTCAACGCGTCCGTGACGTCAACGGGACGTGTGTGTGTGTGCGTGTGGGTTCGTGCGCTCCGGAAGGGGAGAGAGGCCTGGCCTAACTGCGGAGAACCATGGCTACGACGCACTTCTGGCTACGACGCGGCGGGCTTTGCTGCAACTCACTTGGCGGTCGCACCTGCTGCCCTGGCGGAGAGTGAGGGAGAAAACGGACCCCTATATAAGGCGGGGCGTGAGTCTGCTCAGTTGTTCTCTCGGATTTGACGACTGTATCGCTACCATGTAATTAAACAGTTCGTTACGTTACCAATTCTCCCACCTCCACTGGACCCCTGGGTTCTCACTTCGGGGAATGGACGTCGTCAAAGGCCAGGAAGCCTCAGGACGTGCGGCCTAAGCCCCGCCTCGAACAGGGCGCACATGCACCCTTTTCCTGAAAGATGCACCCTGCGTTACCCAGCTAGTGTACTTGTACACCGACAATGAACATCCTCCTCTCCCTTAAAAACCTCTAGGTGTATCAGTGCACCTCCACGCAAGCCACGCGCCCCGATCAGCTTGTGCTTGGATTCTCTCTTGGGGGTCACTTTCTGGGTTGGGCAGTTTCTTAGGAAGTATGGAGCTATCCTGTACACTCGGTATTGACAGAAAGAAGACGCTATGCTTGTTTTAGGCCAATCGGGTCTCTGGGTAGGATCACGTGACTACAGTCTCCAAGCTAGAGATAAGGCAGAGCACGGCACCTGCCTGAAGGCCAAGGCCACGGGTAGCACCCACTGCACTATTAACTTTTGGTCGAACTTTCAAGAGGATGTAAGTGACAAATCCTCTTGTTGTGTTCATTGTTGGGTTGCCCCTGAAGATAAGCCTTTGCGAGGGCGCCCCCCTATTGGCCTTGAAGAAGCTGCTATTTTCTTTTTCTTTCTCTCCCTAAGCTGAAAGCATGGAAGAAGGTGCGCAGTTGCCGGACCAATGAACCGGAGGCTTTTTCATCCCTCGACTTCGCTGTCTGGGCGCGGGTGACGGAAGAAGCGTGATCATGTGGTAAAGGTTTTACGGATGACGTAGTAGCTTTTCCCGACCTCGGAATGTCTGCTTCCTGGCCTAGTTTCTTGTGTGCTGTGCTGCGACCAGCGGGGCTGCCGTAGATTTCGTCCGCGACAACGTATTCGAGTGTACCAAGATTTCCAGTGTTTGAAAAATCCTACGCGTATATCGGCAACAAGCGATTTCTTCAAAAAAGCCCAAGGAATTCATGTGATGCGTTTACTGTTCGGTTCGGCAAACTACTGCTTCTGCCACATCGTGTTGAATCTTCACGGACCCCTTTCCTTTTGTTTTTGTGTTTGTGTTGTGCTGCAGTGCCCGTCTCGACATACATTTCGGATTACATATTTCGAGTCCGGTATTTTCATCGTAAGTGCTCTGCAACCTACTCCTTTGCAACAATTGACCGTTCCGTTCCGGATTACCTCTAGAATTAGGCAGTGTCTATTTTCTAGCAGCCGGGAGAATAATTCCCCCGAAATTCTATGGGCAGTCACGTGCCATTAGCTGACTACAATCATGTGACAACTGCAGGTAGAATACTGACTTTCTTAATCTCCTGGCGTTCTGTGAAAACACGTTTTCGTTGATACACATTCTGTAGACACGTTTCATCAACACTAACGTTTCATCGTCACTCGTTACGCGCAATGCACGCTGTAGGGACATTTTGTCGCGCGTGTATCTCGGAGGCTTGTGCTCACCGACTCAGCACACCCGATCACGCCGCTTCATGGCGACAGTCTGCGGCGGCTCATTACGAAAATGATAACCAACCTGTCCCCCCCGTACACGTCACTTCGCGGGTACAGCTGTCGATGAAACGTCGTTCGCTGAATGAATGGCGACTGCTGGTGGAATTTCGTGGAAATAATTCTGCCGGCAGCTTGGAGAATAGACACTGCCTAAGACTCACTTCCGTTTCTTGTTTGCTTAGTAATCATCTCAGTTGTGTAACAGCGTCTTCGTACCTCTTCGCATATCACGGATTGCTTGCACGTTTGTACTCGTTTACGGAATAAGCTGTCTAATAAGCTTCTCTGAGATTTGAAAACAATCCCGTGTGTCCGTTTACCTGCCTTTTTGCTATTACCGGGGCGCATACATTTTTAAGGGTTTCCTTGAAGTCTTATATAGGTTTATGAAGTTAGTTGTGAAGTGGCTGCATAAAGTGGTGTGACCACGCACCTTTGAAACGGGTGCATCTGTGTTCTCTTCGAATTCAGTGGGTGTAGAAAAAGGTGTAACAGTACACTATTGAACGGGGTGCTCCTGTGTTCCCTTTGAGAGCAGTAGGTGTAGAAAGGGGAGTAATAGTACACTATTGAGCGGGGTGCATCTGTGTTTCCTTTGAGTGAGGCGGGTTTATGAAGCGGTGCGATGGTACACCTTCGAACGGGGTGCATCTGTGTTCCCTTTCATTTCATTGGGTGTAGAAAGAGGTGTAGCCGTACACCATTGAATGGGGTGCACCTGTGTTCCCTTCGTGTGAGATTTCTGTAGAAGAAGGTGTACATGTGCACCACGCCAACGGGTGTACAGGTACTCCCATATTTGGGGTGTGCAAGTGTTCCCCCAAAGGGTGTAGTATATGTGACAAGCATTTACACCCCCTATGGGTGTACCCCATGACACCCTTTTTTTAGAGTGTTCTTGTCTGATGGTAGAGGAAATTCGGCTACGGCGGATGTCTTCGCGGGGTAAGGGCGTACTCCTTCGCTACTGACAACATGGCGAATGAACTTAAGTTCGCCGTAGGCGAAGCGGCACTTTGTTGGCTTGAGTGTGAGCCCTGCGGTCTTGATGGCTTGAAGCACGGCCCTAAGCCGCTTCAAGTGCTCGTTGAAGTCGTGCGAAAATACGACGACGTCGTCCAGGAAAACCAGGCAGCTCTGCCACTTCAGTCCCGTTAGCACGGTATCCATGACCCGCTGGAAAGTCGCCGGCGCCGTGCAGAGTCCGAAGGGCATCACCTTGAACTCGTAGAGTCCATCGGGCGTGACAAAGGCAGTCTTCTCGCGGTCTTATTCATCGACCCTCAATCTGCCAGTAGCCACTCTTCAAGTCCATCGACAAAAAGTATCGGGTGTGGCGTAAACGGTCGAGGGTGTCATCTATGCGGGGAAGCGGATAGACATCTTTCTTTGTAACAGCATTCAGCCGCCTGTAGTCCACGCAGAACTTAAGAGTTTCGTCCTTCTTCTTCACCAGCACGACTGGAGAAGCCCACGGACTGCTTGAAGTCTGGATAATATCGTCGTCAAGCATTTCTAGGAGTTGTTTGTGGATGGTTTCCCTTTCCTTCACTGAACCTCGGTACGGCGACTGATGAATAGGGGCCACATTATCGTTAGTAACAATTCGATGCTTCGCAACCTCTCTTTGGTGCAGCCTTGACGATGTGGCGAAGCACTCACTGAACTCAGCGAGAATGTCAGTCAGCTGTCGTTGTTGTGGGGCTGGGAGTGACGGGTCGATGTCGAGCTCTGACGTCGTGGTTCTCCTGTGCTGCGTTGGAGAGGCGTCTTCTGAGATCACGGCGATCACGGCCGAGTCCTGAATTTCTTCGAGGTAGCCCACAGCCGTACCCCTTGTAAGGTGCTGCGACTCTTGCCGGAAGTTGGGGACAAGGGCTACGGTACGCCCGTCCTGGAGCTCGGTTACGCCTCTTCAATGCCAATCCCTCGTGCAAGGAGAAGTTGGACGCTTGCTTCTAACAGTGCTACACCGAATGTGGCTTCTTCGGTCCCGACGGGCACAAAGACACTCGACAACGGCGGCAGGTTTACGTGGCTGGTAAGGACTCGCACTGCAGCTAACGTCGCTTTGAGATCTTCCGCCGATGGAACAGATTTCCGAAGCGTCAGCTTGTTCTCCGAAAGGTCGATGATGGCGCCGTATTCACACAAGAAGTTCATTCTGAGAATGACGTCCCTCGAACAGTCTTGCAGAACGACGAACTTCACAAGGCAGCTTTCACCATGGATCTCAACGCGAGCAGTGCACCTGCCGACAGGTGTGATGAGATGTCCGCCTGCGGTTCGTATCTGCGGTCCGTCCCACGATGTCATAACTTTCCGAAGGCGACGAGAGAGTCTCCCACTCAAAACGGAGTAATTTGCTCCGGTGTCAACAAGCGCCGTCGCGTCGTGGCCGTCAATAAAAACGTTGAGGTTATTCGACAATGTCGCAGAAACGTCGTTTCGGGGCCTTGCGGCGTTAAAGTGGGAGTGCTCCGACGATCTTGGAGGATCTTGGCATCGTTCGTCTTCGGCAACGCCACCTCCCGGCATTGCCGCGCCTAGGTTTCCCGCGGGGAAGCGATGGATGACAGACTGTCTCGGCGAGACCGGCAGTAGGGCGAGGGCGAGAGTCGGGGAGACGGTGAACGGAATCCTCGACGGGGAGACGACTCAGGAGATGAAGAGCGGCGTAGGTAGTCCTCAATGTCCCGAGGTCGTTCTCGAAGACGCGGTCGAGGGTCGTTGGGCGAGAACCCTCGTAGGCCTAGCTCGCGGTAGAGGCATCGTCGGTATATGTGGTCCGCTTCACCTCAGTGGTAGCACAGTGGTCGCCTGTCGGCCGTCTGCCACATGTCGGTCTCCCTTGCCGCAGCTTCTTCCGGGCGAACGTGCGCCCGATCTTCCTAGCGTCGAGGATACTGCGGCGCTGGAGGTTCACGTCGGGAAGGCGTAGGAGGTTGACGGGCAGCAGGTGGCGGTCGTCATGCCATTGCGGCGTAGCTCACCGTCAGTTGTTCCGGTGGTGGCAGGTCGACGGTAGTCTCCGGCTGGAAGGCTCGCTGCACCTCCTCTCGCACTACTTCGGTCATGGAGAGCGAGGCAGGGCGACCGGCACTGGACAGCACCTTCCTGATCTCCTTCCGAACGATGTCGCGGATGATATGACGGAAGTCCGTGTTGTTGCAGCATGGAGGCGAGAGGGCAGCAATGCCGGGGTGTCGCTGGTAGTGGGAAGCGCGCGCATGGAGGGCGCGCTCGATGTTGGTTGCCTCTGTGACGAAGGCTTCGACGGTGGTCGGCGGGTTGCGGACGAGGCCTCCGAAAATGTCATCCTTAACACCTCGCGTCAGGATCCGCAGTTTCTTTTCGTCTGTGGCTTGAGGGTCGGCGCGAGCGACCAGCTGCAGGACATCCTCGACGAAACTGGTGATTGTCTCATTTGCGCCCTGGATCCTCATCCGAAGAAGGTCCTCGGCCCTCTCCCGTTGAGATTGATTGGTGAATGTCCCTCTCAGCGCATCCTTGCAGGCGGTCCACGAGGTCAAGGAAGTTTCGCGATTTTCGAACCAGTGCCTGGCCGTTCCTTCGAGCGCGAAGTAAAGACTTTGTAGGCGCTGTTCTTCCGTCCATCCGTTGATCTGGGTCACTCGCTCGTACTGCTGTAGCCAGTCCTGGACGTCTTCCTAGGGCTCACCATGGAAGGTCGTGGTCGTACGGGCAGCGACGGGTAGAACAACGACGGGTGGAGTGGCCATCGTCGCGGTCTTCTTTTGTTTCTGCGGCAGGACTCCAAGTTCCGGGGGTAGGCCTTGGTTGCGGCGACTTGATTGGGCGTCGGTGTCTTCTGCCAAGGGTAGCCTTCCGGGGCTTAGCACTTCACTTGGCCGGGATGTCTTCGTAGGTGTACGCTTCACGGGCATAGAAAGCGATACCCCGCACCTCCACCAACATTTCAGAATGACAAGTGATGAGGCGACGAAAAATGAAGTAAACTAAACGTTGAATGAGGCGAACTTGCGCCCAAAACAAAAACGAAACAGAAGATAACAATAGAGCGTCGCTGGCGCCGAAGTCGGCGTAACAGCGGCATCGAACGCTGGAGCGAGTCTGACTCGACAAGGTCGCGGGCGGCCTCTTATCAAGAGTGCGTCACTATCTCGAAGATTCGGCGAAGAAGGCTCGAGCGTCGCGCGCTCGGGGCGAGGATGAACACGCACTTTTTAGAAAAACAAAAGCAGGAATAGATGATAGAAGTAATGTCTGGAGCAAGAATAAACGAGAACGATTTCGCTCTGGTGGTCGCGTACAGACACTTCGGGGCGACTTTAAAAGTGGCCGTTGCACGACATCTCTTCAGGAAGCGAGCGCAGCTACCCCTGGAATAGACCCCTTTCGAAATACTGCCTTCTGTTGGCAGCTGTGGAATCCCTGCACAATGGCGGACTAAAGCCGCAACGTCACGGCACACTTTATGCGTTTGGTTGAAGCAGAAGAAAAAACAGACCCACAGAAAAAGGCGATGAGCGCAGTGACGTTGCACTTTCGACGCTGTTTGATTGGCTCGTCGACTCCTAGCACTGACTGCGCTCTGACGTTCGATATCTTATGGAATGACTTGCACGTGTCACGATGTGTGTTGTTCCGCCATTGTGCAGGGGTTCCGACCTTCCAATAATCGGCACGGGAATTTTGAAAGGGGTCTATAGACGCATCTGTTGCCGAATTACCGGACCCTGGTCGTAGAACAGCGAGTTTGAATCCACGGTGAACGAGTTCATCCTAGACCAGCTGGTCGCACGTGAAACGTCGACCCGGCAGCCATCAGAACGGCTGCACCTGAAGGGTACTTCAGGAGCTGCCTGGAGGGTGCTCCTCAAGGCTACTCCTGAAGGGTCTTACGCTAGACCGTGCGTTGGTAATCGGTCATCTGGTCGAACAAACAGTTCTCTACACTAAAGAGCTCGTATCGTCTTCAGCGGTGCAAAAGGTGGACGCTAAGCCTACACTGAGCGCCGAGCGACGAACGTGTCCACGGAACTGTGAGCTTTTGTCTTCCTCTGAAAGAAAGTGCTACCATTGCGGGTCACTGGGACATCTTTTGATTTCGTTCCATGTAAAGAAAAAGAAACGGACGTGTGTTGCATGCGGAAAAGTCAGACATTTCTCTGCTGTCTGCAGCAGTACCGCCAGTCGCGTTAAAGGGCAACTCCGCTTCATCTTTGATATTTAGAAAACTATGCAGCCCTTTTAGTATCATATAGGAAGACCACATGTCAAATATGGCGATATACTTCCGTCTATATATTTAATAAACTGGCCAGCAAACTTTCAAATGAGCCAAGTCGCCGAAATCTGCTAACTCCAGCGTACGACGTGAGGCGCAATCAACAGCGCAATCAATGCCACGAAGTTGAAGCAGCCAACTCTGATCCACAACGTCAGAGTCATGTCGACGTCATTCTCACGTTTTGTTTCTTTTTACTTCTCAGAGCGAAATTGAACGATGACGTCATAAGTTTCTCCTCCCAGTGTTGGCTCAACGGCGTCCACGTGATCACCGTAACACGGACGCGCTAGTTTGCGCTGCCCTGCGCGCATCTCGGAGCTGAGAGCTGGGGGCAGGGAGCAGTCTGTTTCGTCACGCCGCTGCTCTAGTTCGAGAACGACGTTTTGTTTACGATACGAGCGTGGGCCGCATCTCCGATGCCTAGCTGGAATGAATGTCGAAAGATCCAGAAGCTCCCAATGTTGTGTTGCTGCCTGCTCGAATTACCAGTTGACCTGCCCGAAAGTTGTCTTTCATAAGTTTCCACACGATGTTGTAGCAAACTACATTGGCGAAAATTGTGGAGCAGACGACACTTGCGCTTTGCTCTACGCTCGCCCGCCGTCGCATAGAGGATCACGTGACCCTTGAGACTGACGACCACCATAGGGGAAGCACAGACGCGGTGTTGTGGGCCCACGCTGAGGTGAAGAGAGACTAGGCGAAAACGACATTTACTGTTGAACAATAATAGGAGTCGGTGCTTGTGCCGCCCGCAGCTCACCGACCGCCGTGGCGTTCTGAAGGGGTGGTGTCCCGGGCTGTCCGTCACTGTGCTGGTGCCTGGGCGAGTTGGCTCCGGGGCTCAAAGGGTTCAGCGGCTTGGAGGGCTAACTCTAGCGGGTGGCCTTCCGGTTGTGGCGATCCGGGCTTCTCGGGACTCGCAGGGTTCGGGGTTTGGGGCGCTGACGCCAGCGGGTGGTCGTTGCGTGTCTCTGGTCGGGGTCGTAAGGTTCTGGAGCTTGGAGCTCTGACGCTAGCGAGTGGCCTTGCGATTGAAGCGGTCCGGGCTTCTCAAGGTTCGGGGCCTGGGGCATTGACACCAGCGGGTGGCTTTTCCGTTGTGTTTCGCTGGCGCGTTGTTTCCCGCGCTCTCTCCAGCGCGCTCCCTGGCTCTTTTCTCTTCGCGTCTTCCCGCTCGGACTCGCTTCCCCCGACCTGTCCCAACTTGTTCCCCATGTCCGATTTCTCGGCTCCGCCTCTCCTCCTTCGTCTTCTTCCCTTCCCCCTCTTCCCCGGGACGTCACTGTTTACGCCATCGGAAGCGGCTTTCACGTTTTCACGTGTCCTGTACCTCGCCACCATGAACGTCACAAGGCCACGTGGTTCGGCGTGACGTGGCCATGACTCTGACGACGCGAGACCAATGTTGCCTGACGCAACCAAAGTTTCGGTTTCAAAATCTTCTGATGTTTAAACTAAGATTACACAAATAATATACCACATTTCGCGAATCCGAAGACTTAGAGCTGTTTAGTAGTGCTTTGGAAAATGGAATCACATGTAAGCCTAAATTTTTGGGAATTGAGCCGAGTTGCCTTTTAACAGGGCCGCGCCAACAGAGAAGTTGCCTGTCTGGATAACTGGGAGAGACGTGGGCGAAAGACAGAAAAGCGATATCTACATTCCTGTCCTCGAGGGAAGGGTGCTATCCTTTTTGATCGAAGTCGGATAAGCGGTCTTGATTATCTTCGAAGATATATATTAGAATAAATTTATTTCTTCGCTTCGGCTGCCAATCTCGGCTGCGAATTTGCTGATTTTTCGCAGTGGAAGATTGCGTTGACGAATTGTTTTGTTGGGAGGCTATTTTACGCTAATACGTCATACCGAAGGGCACGAACATACCTTATATTTGAAAATACTGCGACCTAACATAAGTTTATTGCAGGGGTGAAAATAGAAAACAAATTGTGTAGAAACAATTAAGTATCAAATACACACCCTATGGTGTAACACCAACAATAATTTAACAAAGGTGGAAAAAAGGCAAAAATAATAAATCTGTTGTGTACACTGTATACACGTTTGTGATATAACAAACAAAACTATACAAAAAGAACATACTGAACTTTCAGTATAAATCTTTCACGCAAGTGAAGAAAATGCTCCATCAATGTTGTTCCAATTTTTGAGAGTTCTAGAAAAAACAATTTTGGAAAAAAAGTAATTTGACATTGATAGGGTACAATACTTAAAGATGAAAACTTCGGTTACGTGATTTAGTAATTAAAGCAACATAATTTTCACAATCAAGTACACAGTTTTTGTTTGCTATTTTATGTAGGAGCTTCAAACCTTTCTGAGCGCTTTTGGAATTTAAAAGCTCAAGCCCAATGTTGAACAATAAGGATGTCGGAGAGAAGTTACGACCGTCACGATAAAGATATACCTTGTCTCCTTAGCTTGCATTGTTTCGAGCGCCTTAATGTCACATTTTAGGTAAAGGTTCCACACCACACAGCCATATTTAAAGATTGCTCTAAATAATGTCTTTTACGCGATAGTTTTGACTTTCCTAGTTGAACATTTTAAATGGATTTAACATATCCCAGCACCTTCAAATATAACTAATGTATTTATACCATTTAGGACTTGAGGTAAACTAGATTAATAAATAGTCATAAACCTGGCGCAGGATTACATTGTTTATACCATAGCTAAAACACAGGTTTTCTCCTTAATGGTTACCATGATTACCCCAGATTTCTAAAAACAAAATTCCATCTGCCATGTTTTGCTTTAATTTAGGAACTGTACAAATGAGACACTTAACAATGCTTGATCATAGATCCAGTCGTTTTCGTTATATAAAACACAATCATCAACATATATTCAAATTTTCACTGGAAGATGGTCTACAACGTCATTAATATCAAGCAGAAATAAAAGAGGTCCTAAATCTAACCCCTTCGGGACGCCGAAACTCACCAAGACGTTAATAAACATCTCCAAAGGAAACAAATTCTGATCTATCTTTTAAGTAATTAGCGATCGAATTGATAAGTGATTTGTTTCTTAGTATCTTCTGCAGTTTTGAAGGAGTTTAAGGTGTGGAACTTTATCGAAAGCCTTAGAATAATCAATAAAACTGGCATCTAGTGGTCCTTCTTTTTATCTAGGGCAGCAGGAATGTCGTGCTTGAGTTAAAATAGTCCGGTGTATGTAGAATAGCCACGACGAAACTTACGCTGTTCTAAACAAAGAATTGGATAAACATCGAGGTAATGAGATAGATGTTTCTAGATTATATGTTCCAGAAGCTTACAGAAATTTGATGTCAGGGAAATGGGTCTGTAGTTTGTAACCACCTGCCTCTCAAGCTGTTTTCCATAGCCGGGGTGGCACCGCGCGAATTCACTATAAGAATGTGTGGGGAAACGGGCGATTGTATTCCATGGAATGAACTTTGTTGTGAGTTGAAAGAATGCACTCGTCTATGTTCCGTACTTTCTATGTTTTACTCTTTCTGTTATCTAGTTGAAATATTACAAACTTCGTCAGAAGCTGGTCGCCCTGTTTTTTCTCCCTGTGTCCTCTCCGTTCCTTCCGGGATCGAAGAGGACGCAGGGAGCTTGGATTCGCGGTGCTGCAGCACTGCCCTTGATCTATTCTGAAGTCACAAGTCAAGGGAACTCGATAAAGGTATGTCGAAGTACTTCTGTTTATGGTTGGGTCAACTGTGGCTTCAAACAGTGTTTTCAGTTCAAACGCTTTCTCGAGCTTGCAAAGCGAGCGCCATGCTCAATTCTTTCCACCATCGGTGCTGCTTTAAACGCGACAGCGTTTTGGATGGATGTCGTGTCGCAGAAAATTCAGCATCGGCGTCGGTGGGACCATAAAATCCGATAATGCAACGCGCGCAGCCACGTGTGACGTCACACATAACGTCACACAAAAGTTTCCGCTAAATTTAGCAGAACACTTTCCGCCAAATTTAATAAAAAATTGTCTCGCAAAATTTAGCGGGCCGACAGGGTCCGGACGTCAGAACCACGTGTGACCTCACGTGTCATGTGGCATAAAGTCACACCTGGGTCGCTAAACTCGTCAGACACAACTTTCTTTGTGTTATGACTTAGCGGGGGGAGGTGCCGAAAGATTGCAGCGAAGTTTTCTGTTCTCACAAACCCGCAGATTCGTATATCTTCGTGACGTTTTTCATTGAAAGGGCGAAAAATCCCTACCATTCCCTAGGTGCCGAGCTAGAGCAGCACGAGAAAGCACGCGGAGACGAACGTGGTTCGTATACGTATAATGCCACGATGAAGAATATCAGCTGCGACATTGATGGTTCTCTAAAAAGCACAGCGGAGGCTTGGGTAGTCATTCTAAAATCAACACCGTCAAAGTTGATAGTCTGATATCGTTCTTATTTCCGCCGATAAAGCAGAATGTACTAAAAAACGTCCCTGCTGTCCCTTTTATTTATCTCGGCCTTTGGGAGCCTTCATGTGCGCTTTGCTAGGGTGATGCCACCCTTTGTAATACCACTCGCCGACAAACCAGCAGCCATTTGGGTTCTCGGCGATAATCCGTGGGGCTTATACCCCTCCCTGAAACAAGCACCTTATCTCACAATTTCGGAGCAGCGTTGTGGAACCCACGGAGGGAGGATTAGCATCTTCCCCCTCGGATGGGATTACCGATGGACACAAAGGCCACTTTCCGGCGCACGGGGAAACAATGAGAGGAACAAATGGCGGTGGAAGAGGTTGTGGGAAAGGGAAGCAGGCAGTTGGCATCACCCTATGCGAAGCGCACATGAAGGCACCCTAGTCACAACCAGCCGAGTAGCACTGTCCACCTTTGGACGGATTTCGCTTCCGGGCAGCTGTCCCCCACCAGCGGGAGATAAAATCATTTCATGATAGACTTTCAAAGATTAGCCAAACTGGGATTAATTCTGCGTTCATCAACTGAAATAAGATTAATGTCAGTTTGTCAGTATTGACTTTGATGTTTCGAGAACACGAGGACACCAAGCTTTTATCGTACACAACCAAACGTTTCACCGTCGACTCGAACACGCACCATCAAATTTGTCGTTCACAACTGATCATTCTGACCCTGACGTCAAAGTTATGAACAATAAAAGGACGTCCCTGAACGCGCCGGCACACAACGAGCCCTGGCACGAGCCTCTCGATTGAAAGTCTGTCATGGCCGCTCGTAAGTTCATGGAACGCGCCCCGTTTTAATTCCAGAATCTCTAGAACCATAATTTAGAAAATTGCACGCCGTGCTGTTCCTCGTCATCGCTCAATTGGAACGCCTCTAAGCAGGGTCGTTGAAACAGAAGAACGGGGAGAGGGGCGATTCCCCCCCCCCTCCCCACAAGTGGGGAGGGGGGGGGGGGGGGCGGGGAACCCTTATGCCCTTATGCAAAGGGCATAAGGGTGTAAGGAGGGGGGGGGATATCGCCCCAGCCCCGGGCTATAGCATTTCAGAGTTATAATAAAAAAAATGACAGACGTTTACAGTTCTCTGCAATGTCGAATTAAAGCGCAGCTCTTGAGGAGGAGAAGGGGAGGGTACGGAGGGGAGGGTAAGCCCCTCCCTCCCTCCTCCTATCCTGCTCCCCTCTCATTTAGCGGGGAAGCCTAATTGGTGTTAAAATCACGTGACGTCAATTTCCCCGCTAAATTTAGTGAAAAAACGTCCCATAATGCATTGCGCGCACGGTTACGCCGACGGCGACACCACTCAAGCTCGAAACGGGAGCATAAGAGTTGCGCTCTAAAAATTCGGGGGAAGGGATGTCCCCCTTCTTCACTACTATCACCCCACCCCCTCTCTCTCTCTCTCCCTCTCTCTCTCTCTCCCGAACAATTCCTATGGCCCTTCCTGACCCCTATTTGAGTGTGTGTTTGTGTTGGTTATGCCCTTTGTTCCCCTTTCCACGGCTTTTTCTCGCCATCCCCCCTCGCCCCCTCATCTCTCAGACATTACCGAAGTCTTTAAACATAACGCCTGTGGGTGACCCCGGTGGCGATGTTGACAGTGGCGGAAGATGAGCTCTGAAGCCGCGTACACCGCGCACGGCTTCACAATATCACAAAGTTCAATTTTCGCCTCGATTCCGAAGCGAAGATTTTGGCTTCAGATAACTCCTTCCCAAAGTTGTGAAACGGCACTTTGTCGTCAGCATTAACTTCCACAAACGACGATCTTGCGACGAGAAAGTTCAGAGTTTTTACAGCCCGCCTAGGTACAATCTACGTTTCATTGACTCTATCGCGGCATAGGGATGTAGGGACACGCGGGCGCGACGTCATCAGTGCAGCCGTTCAATTGGCTGGCCCCGCGGTGTTGCTCGCGCGCGCTCCGATGAAGCTTGCTACAACTTTGTGCGTAACATTCTCTCTGGAATTTGAGCACCGAGAAAGCTTGGATGATTGACATCTCGTCCCGCGTGACGCCTACGTCGCGAGAGTCCAATTGGCATGCCTGCGAACTTCGTGTCCAACTTTGTGTTTGAAGAGTTTAGCGACCCTGACGTCAAGTGAAGTCACGTGACACGTGCCGATACCCACTAGGCAATGCACACACGCTTGCTTGGCTCGGAAACGAGCGCGGGATAAATATGAGAACACTAAAAAAAGATCTGTTCTTGAAATGTTCTTTGACGCCCAAGAACTCTTTCAGCTCGTGAAGATCGGTTTCGCCTCAAACACTATCCCCCCCTGGCGCACTAGCGAGGCAACTAGGCGGTAATTAAAGAACTCTTTCGTTAGAGAAAGCTCGTCATAACAAACGAGGTAGAGGGGCTTAGAGTGATATACCGGAAATTTGAAAGCGGCACCCCCTTCCCCCCTCCCCCGATTGCCGCCATGTTGTACACAAAAGTGACCACTCGTCACGTGACCTCGCAAAAGTCGTGACGTCACCGGTAAGATGGCAGCGCCCAGAGCTGGTGCATGCGAGTTTGTTCGGTGCGCGGAGTTGTTATATGCCGCTGCTTGCTGGCGATTTCGGACCTCTCCTTGCTCTCTGACGCAGACATAATGTGAAGATCTGAAGGAATTAGACTTTATACTAGGGATGCCGCGAACTTTTCTCGAACCGAAGGTTCGGTGATCGAATCAAGCGGTTCGAAAGGTTCGAAAGATTTCGAATTTTCGAACTTTCCATATCGCGAATTTCGACGGAAGTCGAATTTTCGAAATTGTTAAACTAAGAAGTTCGACGCTTTTCGAAATTTCGAACTTATTACGCTGTAAAATTCGATGCTTGTCGAACTTTCGAACTTGAAAGACTAAAAAATTCAATAATTTTCGAACTTTCAAACTTCTTGCACTAAAAATTTCGAAGATTTTCGAAATTCCGATTTTCTACGCTAAGGAATTTGATAATTTTCGAACTTTCGAACTTATTAATCTAAAGAATTCCAAAAATTATCGAACTTTAGATTCCTGAAAAGTCAAAGGTTCGACGAACTATGAACTTTTAGAGTTCGAAGTTCGTCCAACTTCGTAAGACCGGCGGGCGGTTTCATTTGGATTCAAGCAGTGAGGTACATTCCTAATTTTTTTTTCTCGCATTTTTACATGCGGTGCCGCATTCCTTGCGAAAGACAATGCCGTTTATTTCAATCATCTGGCATGCTTGGTTTTAAAGAAATAGATTCCCGAAGGAGCGAGGAAGGACGACGGGTTTTTGATAATTGCCGTTTGTGCCATATTTAAAGTGCGCTATAGCCGGAGCTATTTTGTGGTAGAGATGTTAAACTTTTTCAGAATTATCTATGTATAGCCTAGGTGTTCAAGACGAGTTTCAAAGAAATATCCAAACCTGTATCTACGTTCAATTATGCCCTAAACTTGGTAATTTTTTTCGTCTAAATTGTTTGAGGTATCGCATTTAAATTAACACCGCAGACAGTACATACCATTACGACCTGCAGAATACAAAATAATGTATTTATTGTTTTTTTTTTTTCACGCTGAGGAATAAATTAACTGATGGGGGAAGATTTCTAAAAATGTTCAAGTTCAGCACGTCATAAAAAAAACATTTAAATTTTTTTTTTAATTTCACGTGTTTGTGACGTGTTTCTTTTAGCCTATACACATTTTGGTAGGAGAAACTTGTTTCGTAGTTCTGTGCCTCTGAATATGCAAGAATACAACACTTCCGGTGAGTTCTTGATAGTTTTTTTTTTTTTTTTTCTCCAGGTTTTTATTTTTGCATTTATTGTTATGTTTATTTATTTATTATTTTTTACCAATGGCACAGTTATTTAGGTCGAAAAGACATAGCTTTGAACTTCCGAACCACCGAGCATGTGACGAGTAGTGCCTTCTGACAACGACTTTCTAACAATGACCATCCACACGATTCTTTATGCAGTGAAGAGCGACAATAGCTACACCCTAAAAAATGCCTGCGCGTCCACTTACCCGCAAAACACTCAAAGAGCCAATCTCTGCGATCTACGAAATCAGCTCAGCGAATGATGAGGCGGAACATCCGTTTAGGACCTAAAAATGAAGTCTGCGCTGTGGCATTACGCAATGCAAACCGTCACGCTTGCATTGCGTAATTCCACAGCGCAGACTTAATTTTGAGGTCTAAACAGATGTTCTGCCTCATCATTCGCTAAACTGATTTCGTAGATCGCAGAGGTTGGCTCATCGAATGTTTTTCGGGTAAGTAGACATGCAGTCATTTTTAAAGAGTATACATACGCATAAATAATTTCAGATTAAAATAAGCTCGACCATGCCCTCTTTCCCCTGTAATGTTTTTTTTTAACAGTCCGAAATATGTGGGGGGGGGGGGAGAACTGGAGCCCCCCCCCCCCCCCCCCACCCTTCCCCCCCGTTTTTTCTCTTCCGACGCCACTGGTATGGTACAACGCTCCTCGACCTCAAGTTGTGTCGGCTTCTGTGCTTTTTGCTCGGCGTTTCTTCCGTCCCGGAAAATAAACCTCCAAAACAATTACAAACTAAAAAAATGTCAATGTGCAATCGAGCTGGTGTATGTTGATCATGATGCAAAATCCTGAGACTGGGAATGAAATTCGAAAGAAATAGTGTAAGAAGAAATAAAAAAAGGGGACAGGACGACGTCTCAAACTCACCTGAATTGAGTTTGAGACGGTAATCCTGAGCTGAGTTTTCAGCTGAGTTGAGTTTGAGACGTTGTCCTGAGCTGCGTTTGAGACGTTGTCCTGTCCCCTTTTTTCTGTCTTCTTACACTTTTTCTTTCAAATTTCATTCCCAGAGTTGAGTTTGAGGCGTTGTCATGTCCCCTTTTTAGGGGCGAAGCTCCTTAGGGGCTAGCCATGTCCGTCCGTCCCTCCGTCCGTCTGGCGTCCGGTGCTCGTCCTTCTGCTCGTGAGCTCACGTGCTCACGTCCTCACGAGCACGTGCTCACGTGCTCATGTAGGGCAAAAAGAAAGATGAAAAAATGGTGGAAAAAATGATGAAAAAAAATGTTTGCGCAGTCGACAGGATTCGAACCTGTGCGGGGAGACCCCAATGGATTTCTAGTCCATCGCCTTAACCACTCGGCCACAACTGCGGGACGAGTAGGGGGCTCTGAGATGTGGTAGTAATTCAAGAGCTGGGGATGTCATGGATGAAACGTTGCATGTAGCCGCTCAACGTCTATACAGGAGAGGCGCTGCGGTCAAATGCGTATATAATCGTGTTAAACTTTGCATGCATTGGCTCAACGTTTATAGACGAGAAAGCGCTGCGGTCAAATGCTCAAATGCGTATATGACCACGTTCCATACCACACATTCTCTTTCTGACATGGATGAAAACGAACGAAAGGCTCGGCATGCTGCGGCTCAGCGTGTACGCAGACAAGCACCACCTGAGCTTCGCCCCAATCAACATCATTCACCACGTGGAGATGCGGTCATTTTTTCTGTCTTCTTACACGTTTTCTTTCAAATTTCATTCCCAGCCTCAGGATTTTGCATCACGTACAAACTAAACTTACTATATGCCAGCGTCATTCGGGCGGCGTTCGAACGGATTACTACTAGCGTGTAAGGGGGTGGGGAGGCAGTTTGACAGATCGCTTCAAGGGTTTTCTGAGCCTCAACAACCTGCCTGCCCCTGGCCGTTTCGAACTGGGTGAGCATCGTTAAACAGTGCCTTTGTGCGATCACTACTTCGTGATGCATGCTAATGACCCCCCTGGGCTGGCGTTCACAATTACTGATCTATGGTTACGCGTCACTCTGCACTGGCAAGTATTTCAGCACATCCGGGACACTCGACGTCTCATTTAATTGCTTAACCAACTTCGCGCAGTCTGAATATCACACCCCAACTTTTCTAAACCATAAAATTCGAATTTATCGAATTTTATGTCTATAAGAATTCGAAACATTCGAATTTTTCGAATTTCAGATCCAAAGAAATTCGAAGCATTCGAATCTCTCGATTTCAAGATAAAAAAGTTCGAAGTCTTTGAATTCCTCAGACCTCAAGTAAAAAAAAAATCGAAATAATTGAACCCGAACTTTTAGAAATAGTGAAAGCTTCAAACTTTTCGAATTCGAAACTTCACGGTTTTTGAAAGTTTTGATTTTTCGAATTCGAACCTCCGTACGGTCAAAAATATCGAAATCTTTCGAATTCGAACCTCAAGTTGGTTCGAAGATATCGAAACCTTTCGAATTCGAACCTAGGGTGGTTCGCGGCATCCCTACTTTATACCCTTTCTGTGGTAGATCGCTCTGGATATTAGCACCTAAGAGACAGCATCAGTCAAATTGTCACGAATGACAATTGATGAGGCGACGGGTAACTGAAGGAAACTAAACGTTTAATGGGACAAGCTTCTGCCCGAAACATAATAGGTGAAGGCTAGCGTCGGAGGCGTCAATGGCGGCGTAATATCAGGATCGAGCGCTGGGGTGACAGTGACTCCGGCTCGCCACGGGGAGCACATTTTGTACCCGCGTGAGCTTCTGGAACATTCGACGTAGAACGTTCGGCACATATAACAGTCGTAACTCGATCAGACGAAGGGGTTCTCAAACTTACGAGAACGCCGAGTTGAAACAATAAATAAAAGAGTCCGAACCCTGGTATCAAACCTGAAGCGTCCGCGCAACAGCCAAGCATGGTAACCATTCGGCCACGCACGCACTCGCTCGGCGGCGCTCATGTCTTTACTCCCCCCTTTTAGAAGTCGTATGTCGTGCCAGCGAGCCAAAATAAAAGGGTACACTACACCTCACCTTACCAAGTTTATCACTACCGACCACCGTTACAATGAGGTTCACATCGATGTCGTCGGACCTCTTCCACTATGGAAAGGGTACCGATAAATCCTGAAAGTTGTTGATCGGTTTACCCGCTGAACGGAAGCGACACTCATCCAAGACATCACAGCCTTGACCGTTGAACGCGCTTTCGTCGGCACCTGCGCGTCACGCTTCGGAACATCTATCGAGGTTACCACAGACAGTGGCCAACGGTTTGAATCGGCACTCTTCGGACGTCTCTCCCGAGCTGTTGGGAACGACACACACACGCACGACTGCCTACCATCCGCAAGCCAATGGTCCCGTCGAGAGGTTTCACCGCCAGCTGAAGGCCTCACTTATGGCCCACCAAGATCCCACTCCTTTGTTGGAAATTCACCCGACTGTCATTCTTGGCATCCGTGTGGCCATCAAAAAAAGACCTCGCTTCGCTCCGCCCGCCGGCCTAGTTAGCAGCCCCTTCAGCCCCTTCAGTAGCGTTTTCAGACCGAGAGATACGTCGGCAGATGAGAGATCACCAAAGACATTCTGCCAGTACCCACTCGCTCTAAACAACCACTGAACCTTTCATCACCACAAACCTTCATTAAACCCCGCACGCTTTTCTTAGAACAGCTGCAGTCCGACGCTCCCTCCAGCCACCGTATACTGGTCCACATCTTGTTCTCGCGAGGAATGAGAAAACTTTCCGCCATCAAGTATAATGATCGGGACGAAGTGGTTTCTACGGACCTTCTCAAACCGGCCCACATCGAGCAACCTCAGACAACCTGTGTACAAGTGAAAACGACATAGTAATATGAACAATTGGGCGAGCTGGTGAGAGTTCAAAATGAAATACAGCGCGATAAGGCGGCTATCTCCCAAACACAAGACAGCGCTTGTCTTTTGTTTTCTCGTCTCTCTGTCCTTTTCCTTGTCGCGCTGTATTTCATTGTAAAAGCGACGCCCTCACTTGAGCAAACGAGCCCATCTCCTCATCACTGTTCTTAACGAAAAAGACTTCGCTAGAGCGGCTCCGTCTCTAGAGGAATATATTATATGTAGTGGCCCCAATCGGCACGAGCAGAGATCGCGTGCCGAACAGCGGCCAGCGTTTTCCGAACGCCGGACAGCGCGCGCGAAATGGAAAACACCAGTCTTAACGCAATCTTCAGGTTGTGTGCCTGCGTTTTCTCTGTTGTCCGCTGCAGTGCCAACATTGACATGTGATCATTTCTTTAAAAATACGCACGTGATCAAATATTTGTTCAAGGTCGATCTGAATAATGGTCATTTGACGCTCTAAAGCGCGAGACACATGGACGGCAGAATCGTCCGATCTGACGTCCGATCCGACAGTCCGAACGCCGCTCCGAATTGCCGCACGCGACAGTTTCAGACACACGCTTCCGACCTTGCATGCGACACGACGATCCTTTCGGCTCCGCCCAGGAGATCCAAGCACTCCAGCGGAGGTCTGTGTTCATAGATCTCTGGTCCCAGATTGACGGTTTAGCTCGCACGTGCGAAGTTAGGAGCTCTTTCTCGCTAGCGCGTGCATTCTTTGTCGGGACCATCTTTTACGAATGAATCAGCGGGATCCACTGAGGCTCCACTCGTCCGGCTTCCCGTCGCCCCTCCCGTTTTCTTATTCGTCCCACCAGACCCAGTACGGCATCATGACGTTCACGCTAGCTGTGCGGTCATTGGCTGGACGCTTCCGACAGTCCGTCCGCCGTGCAAAACTATCTGGCACGTTGGACGCACGCCGGATGGCCGATCCGACGTCTGAAGCGGCCAAATTTTTCGGATCAGGCAGTCGTACTGCCGGATCGGACGTCGGATCGGCGTCTGCGCAGCTTTCCGAAATACTTCGTTCTACATGAACCTTGGTTCGTATGGACCGACTTTTTATACCACGCGTTTGGTGGTATCCGATGAATATGCTTAAAACATTCTAAAACTGCCGCGTAAGTATTTTAGAGAAAAAATTATATTCAACGTTACAGAGCGTTATTGGTTTGTAAACTTTGCAGGCTTCTAACTCCGATTCCCTCAGACCGTGTCCCCGGATGAACATGACACGGCAATACTTCGCTCTCGGCAAAAGGGTTTATTTACTCACTTATTGTCTGGGGGGTTTCGGGATCGGGGAACAGTCATCGGCGAGGCCTTGGGGAGGTCGTCCACACCGCGTCTTGGGACGTCGTCGTCCAGGGTCGCTGTCCGGTCCGTCCGTCAAGTTCGCCACTTGACATCGCGCTCGCACTTCCCCGCGGATGTCCGTCTCCCGCCGATTCCCGCGACAGCGTCTTCCTTCTTTCCGGTCACCGCTGCACTCTCCTTCGAGACCGCCGCTCGAGAGAGCCCCCGTTTTGTCCCGCGTCCCCTTTTCACCCCTCGGCGAATTTGTTCCGAGTTCCTCCTTAATCCGTCCCTGGCGTGACGAGTTGGCTTAAGGATGTGGTGAAGCCGGATCTTCTGGTGCGCGAGATCGTCGAAGCTTCCCCCGAGGAACGACGCATTTCGGAGCAGATTCCAAATAGCTCGAATGTCGAGCCCCGAGGTTCAGCGCAGAGGAGGGCAGCCAGATCTACAACTTTCACATGGCGTCTTATAGTTTCATCCTTTGATTTTGGTATTAAAATTCTGTGCGTTCACGTGAAATAGCCGGGCAAACGCCTCTGCTCACATGCCTCGCAAAAAAAAAAAAAAGACGTATAGCAGTACAGGGCTAATATTGCTTTAAAATACTTGATAAAATTCAAAACACAACCCATCGGGGCCAGCGTTTCTTGTCGCCTTAAGGACTTAATCGCATGCCCTACTTTTTCGAGAGTGATGTATCCTTCTAGCCGGCCCTTTGCACCATGTAGTTGATGGAGACGGGAAAACTTTCGAGGGAGACGGATATTCGTCGAATACTTCGAAAACTAAGCTTTCTAAGTATTCGACGAATGCGTTTATGATTATTTGATGGTCATTGCTTGCTACTCCGTTACACATTATTTTCTGGTATCGTCTTTTTCATGGCGTACCTTCCGCTTGCCCGCCAATGTGCGCTTGTTGCGTTGCTCACTTGCTAAATGTTTTTCAGACTGGGAGCGCACTAATGCGCCTTGGTATAGTTCATGATGAAACTTTTCCATTTCCTATTTTACGTATTAAATATAGTTAGATTTGACCCCAGCATCCTCGCATTGAGCACTACAAAATTCTGCAAATGCTTGTGCAGTTTCCGCGCTTGAGCGCGTCCACTGAACCTTAAATTGGTAGATTTTTCTAATGCTATCTGCTTTATGTCATCTTTAAAATGTTCACATTTTTCCTCCATACAACCACCTTCACTGAAAGCTGTTCTTAAATTTGCAGATACTTTGGAACGAAATTATTTATTGATTAACAATTTTGGTATTTAATTTTCGTAGGTGTCAATTGAATTTGAAAATTATGGACTCTTTTGGTATTTTCCTCCAAACAAAACTCCTACCAAACCAAACAATGTTCAATGAAAAAAAAAGTGGGTTGATTTGATATTCAGGAAGGTAACTCGTTAATTCGAGAGAAATATAAATTATATCCAAGCGCGCACTCGATGCGATCTTAAAAGGAGCTATCTCAGTTTGGCGTGTCGCATCTGTAAGTCACCCACATCCACTATACTTCGTTTCAGCCTAGGTCTGAGCGCGGCCGATGGTATGAGCCGAAGGGCCAATGAAACAGCGAAAGAGGCACAACGTCATGGCGTGCTCTCTGCAGTTGATAGGACCAGCCGGTATTCGCTATCTCTCTCTGTGCGTGCTCCTCCGCCGGCTAGTCCTATCAAGCGCAGAGAGCACGCCGTGACGTTGCGCTTTTTGCGCTGTTTGATTGGCCCTTCGGCTCATAACATCGTCCGCGCTCGGACATAAGCTGAAAAGAAAGTATAGACTTCATTTCCCCTTACGTTCAGATGCAGCCGACGCTACCAGCTCTTGAGGTCAATCAGACAGCGTCAACAGCGCACCATCACGGTGTTCGTCATGTTTCTGTGAGCGTTCTATCATGGCTGAACCAATTATCAACAAAAAATATCAAGTGACTTGCGCTTTTGACAATGCCTGATTCATATATATACATAGCTCGTAGCGTCGGTAGCGTCTGTTCTTAAGCTGAAACGAAGCAGAGCTGCAAATAACAGAGCTGCGCTCAGTTATTTTTGTAAGTGCAGCAGCGCTTTTATCGCTGATCGTCAACACCGAAAACCTACCATCATTGTAGCAGACGCAGTTAAAATCACAAAGAAGTACCACTATTATATCGCGTTCGAGATAACTTTCAACGCCATAAACAAAAGGGGTTCCTTTCCTTGGGGTTGTTGGGGGCAGAGGCGCAAACTACGCGCCATTGCTTATTCTAAAAGACGGAGTCGCATATTATCAGTGTACCTTGACTGACTGTCTGTACATCAACGCCTAAAAAAATATACACTTCTTTAAGAATAAAAAACAATCCGCCGACACCCCTACTGCTCAAATTACGCAAACTTCGCAGTCAATAAGAAAGGGTCGCAATGCAGCGACTATATCCTCGTCTTCAGTCGTTTTGGTCTTTTGTATGCCTAACAAGTCAAGATCCTCATCAGTGAGTAGTCTTCTTAAGTAATATTGCTTTTTGCTTGCATTCATGCCGCGGACATTTAAGGTTTCATATTTTTGAAAAAACCAGAGACGACGGACGAAAAAGGAGACAACACACAAAACGTCTCAGACGTTTTGTGTGTTGACCCCTTTTTCGTTCGTCGTCTCCGGTTTTTCAAAAATGTGTAACAACAACCAGCTCGCCTGCCTACTCACTTTATATTTAAGGTTTAATGGCAATGTCGTAGCAAACGGGGTGGGGGGGAAGGGGGGGGGGGGGCGGGGACATGGGGGCCCTGGGCCGCTTGTACCAGGCGTTCCAGTAGCGTAGGGGGTGCCACTTATGGCAACACCCCGCACCCCCCCCCCTTCTTTACGAGTTTGTTGCGAACTCGGGGAGTGAAGGGTGGAGGGGGGGGGGAGGGGGAAAGGGGAGGGGGCTACGGAAGACAAAAGGGCCCCGGGTGCCGCATGGCCGGCCTAGCTACGCCACTGTTTAGTGGCTTTTGGCCGTGATCAAACATTGCGGAAGCTTGAAATTGGGCCTCTTATTAATTGCCCATGCCGCCGTGCCCATGATAAGTTATCTAAATGTTTTACGTAATGGATTCTCTTCCTAAATTCTTGGGACGCTACTGGGGGTCAGGCCTGTCCCCTTCAAACCATCACTTAGAGTCTTTTCGTTGTGGGTCAGTCGGCACAGTGCAATGTTTCGAGATCGAGCGAAGTCTCTTGGGAGGTACCATGCCCCACTCCGCCTTCCGCTTCACGACACTTTCCATCGTTGTCCGCACCCTGCACCAAAGGCAGTGGTCGCTTCATGGTACTGTCGAAACACTCCATTTCCTCGGTGTTCTTCTTGCCGCCGTCCACATTGGCATTAGCGGTACCCCCACGCTGGTCCTCGTCGTCAGCTTCTGGTCTGACGGTTGCCGTCGTTCGATGGCTTCTCGTCATGATCGCCTCTACGTGTCAGGTTGCCAGGCTTCGTCTGTGAAGTTGACGGCATTAAACGTGGCTGCCCTGAAGTTGCAGACCAAAGCCTACCGCCCTTGTTCTCTGACGATGCTTCCTCGGCCTCGTCTTGGTCCATCGTGAGTTCCGTGACTACGCCGTCAATTGCCGCAGTGTCTGTGTAGGGCTTTATGTGGTCGTCTTTTAAGTGGCCAAAGCATCGCAAATGTCGCAACGCGGGGCACGGCACTCCTCTCGAATGTGCCCTTCCCTGTGACGCCTCAGGCAAAGAGGAGCTTGATCAGGGACGAACACTTGGACAGTACCTCCGGCCATACGTAGATGGCAAGGGGGGTGCTCCATTGCTTTTTCCTATTAAACCCTCAGCCTTACCAACCTCATCTAGACTGTACGCCTTCAAACCCTTTTACGTGTCACTGTTTCTCTGGTGACTCCCGGCCTTGACGCTCCTGTAGGGTCAAAAAGCAGCTCTCACGTGGTTGTCAGTCACATGGTACTTAATCCAGTAAACTGTCAACGGTACTTCGGTCTTGTTTGGGTCAATCACGGGGCATCGTTTCCTTTTATCCTTGAGTCCTTTCGCATTTACCAGCTGGTGCTTGGCGGCAAGGAATTGCAGGATAACCATCCACACGTGGTTTATTTAGTATTAACCGCTTGCGGCGACGTCCTTGAGTATTTCAATAGCTTCCAAGTAATCCCTAAAGTTTTTAATGCCCAGAGATATCAGAGTGAGAAAAGAACGAAATTAAGAACGTTGACGCCCATTAGCAACTGAGGCAAGATGGCTCGGTATCCCTTGTCACTAGAACCCGCCGTAGAACTGCGGTTATCAGCAGCCATTGATAACGCTCCTATGGAGCTCAGGATTACACGTCTGGTTGGTTTGGCAACCGGAAGAAGAATCACAGAGCTACGAACTCCACCGCACTCGCGGCAATATGAGTCACGCGCAGCGCTTGGTCGATGGCCGCAGTTGCGGTAACGACGCGTCACGCCGAACTGTAGTTGCTTTACACACATGCCAGATAGCACCCGCCATTGCCGACCTTATCTCGTCTTACCGAGATACCGAGCCACTGAAACGGGTGTTAACGAGCCTCCACAAAGGCCAGTGCTGTGGAGAAGGACGCAATAGGATCTAATATGGCAGTGACCTGGCCTGCAACGGTAATGATGAAGTGAAGTAAACGGAATAAGAAGAAACAAAAACTGAAGGTCGGTTATTGCGGCGCCCAGGCACAGCTACTGCAAAGCGTCTATACTTACACCGCGTATGTTAGAGAATGTGTCCAAAATCATTGGGTGTTTAGCTCTCTGAGCTGACACTAGGACGTTAGGTGACGTTAGGTGTCGTTTGCGGCGGAAGAAGTGGAGCATGAAGCTAGGCTTGTCACTGCAGCGAAGCAACGTCGGGCTTGTCCTATGAATGAGCAGAAAACACCCCAAGCTGCAGCTAGCCGTCGTCGCAGAGATTAGTTGCGGCGTGCTTGTGAGAATTGCTCGTGAGGGCGAGGTCAAGAGACTTTATTCTCAGGAGCATGAGCACCGAGCACGAGTTCTACATAAGGAATGCATTAAGGCTCGTTCACACTGCCCCGTTGTCTTACGTTACGTTACGAAAAGTCACCGGGAAATCTGTGCTTCGTATTTAGCGTGGCTACCAATTTAAGAAGATAGGCTGGCACCCGACATTCTAATCACGAATGTTTCGGTGACGACGAGCTAGGACGGTGAGTTACTGTGGCAACCAAGGACACAAAACTCGTTGTAACGTAACGTAAGGAGTTGAGCTCGGTTCAACTTTTCACACAGCACCGTTTTGTTACGTTACGTCTAAGTCACCGAAACATTCGTGTCTCGAATACCGCGTGCCAGGCTATCTTTTTGAATTGGTGGCCACGCTTAATACGAAGCACAAATTTCCCGGTGACTTTTCGTAACGTAACGTAAGAAAACGTGGCAGTGTAAACCAGCCTTTAGGGTCCAATAAGGTGTCGCAGTCACGAGCTACTGTAATATATGCCTGCCCAAAGATTAGATCCCTATGGGAGGGGTGTCGCCAATGAAGTGCCTCTTATTGCCGTTGAGGACGCTTGGTAAAAGCTTTTCTGCGAATCAAATATGACTCAAAGACTGGTATCACCGTTGACTCTTCCGCACAGCAGCTAATCGCAGCCATAGCGCTGCGCCAGTAAAATGACGTAGTCGTTTTTCTTGCCCCATGTGCGTATTTTTTTAAGCATAGGCCTTTACTGGCCGCGCCCCGGAGCGTGAATGCCCCTGGAGCCCTAGCATGGGTTACGCACCACGCACCCGTGCTGACGATGCATGCCTCAACAAGGTGGTTGACGATGGTGATGAATTTGTGGCGCTAAATTTTCTCTCCCCCCCCCCCCCCCCCCCACCCAAAAAAAAGGAGGCCTCCTGACCTTGGTGTAGATGATGACCCAGCTCGTGCCGTACTCGGAGCGCTGAACAAAGGGCTTCAGGCGGCTCACATGAACGTTCTGACGAGAGCGATGGCGCCAATCTATAGAGAGATGACTTCACCGGTATGACAGAGCAGTTCACTGGAGAGATTCGGTGAAGTACAGTGTAGGGTTCGCGATACTTGTTGAGGTGTTTCACGGAGAGACCTGCAGCACGTAGGGCTGTCCAAATTAAGACGAGGTCACCGGGCTTCTAGGTAACGGTAGAGCGTTTTGCGTCGTTGCGCTGCTTCTGATGTTCTCGGTTTTCGTCGGTGAGAAATGAAACAAGTTGACGACATTCCTCATCTCGGCAGAGAGTTTGTGCTAGGAAGGGGTGTTGAGGAGTGTTTTCAATGTAAAGTGAGTATCGATTGAATACGACATATCCTAACCATACACAAGAAAGAACGGGGAGAACCCCGTGGTCCACTGAATAGACGTATTGTAAGCGAAGCTAAAGAAAGAAAGCGTGGAGTGCCAATTGGAGCGATCATTTCAGATATACATGCTAACCATTTGCGACAAGGTACAATTAAAGCGCTTGTTAAGGCCCTTGGCTTGGCGGTGGTAGGCCTATGTTGGTGAACAACCCGAGATGTAGCAGGAACCTCTTTTACGAGACTGAAAAAAAATGCGGCGCCGCGATTGCTAAGGAGAAACCACGGTGCTCCATGGCGTAAGTCTATGTTGGTGATGAAAAACTGGGCAATGTCCAGAGCGGTTGCAGAGACAACGAGAGCCATCTCGACATACCGTGTCAGGTGGTCTATAGCCACAGCTATTCAGCGGTAGCCGCCTGAAGACGTAGGTAGCGGTCCGTCCGTAGAGATCGATGACCAGACGATAGAAGGACCTCTCGGGACAAAGCAGTGATATTAACAGCCCATATGTTGCGTGGGAAGAAATCTTCCGAGTCTGGCAAAAAACGCACGATAGCACATAGTTCTCCACCGTGCAATACAATGAGGTAAACAAATAGCGGGACCGAATTTGAGCGTAGGTTTTGTAAACGCTGACATGACCTGCGGGGGGTCATCATGAAAAGTGGCAAGAACAGCACCTCGTACTGAGTTCGGGATAATAAGTAGATGGTGCGCACCTTCAGGGATGTAAATGTGTTTGTAAAGAATGCCGCCGACGATTGTCAAGTTGCGTATTTTTCGGTGAAACTTGGTGTGGGAAAGACAGTGAGTAAGATGGTGAATTGTTCTTGCACTACAAGGATCTTGTGCTTAAGCGGAAACCAGAGTCATTGGCGTGAGAGAAATAATTGTACGAGGATCGTCGTCGATAGCGCCTTCGGCGAAGCTCGGTGGGAAAGAGCAACGAGGCAGTCCATCGGCGTCAAAGTGCTTCTTTCCACTTTTGTATACCACAATAAAATCATTCTTGAAGACGGAGGATCTGTCGGCCCAGACGACCAGACAAGTTTTCCATTGAGGCTGACAAGTGTCTAGTGCGAAGACAATTAGAGACTACAAAAAGGGAGATTACACTTAAATTAACGAAGAGCTTCAATTATTTCTTGAAAGCCATTTACCTGGCTTCTTTGATCGCTCTGTCGAGCACAACTGGGATATAGTTGAAAAACGAAGTCGCGTCTTTGTTTCGCGGATATATACCACTTCGTGTAATTTCAGGCAAACAGCGTTCCCCCTGGTTTATTACCGTTTGTGAAGGCGACAGAACAAGAAAAAAAGGTTGTTCCGACAAGCAAAAATTGCGAACAATGCCGCTTGATGGTCCGCCTACCGAGACACGCTACCTGCTTACCGCAATAATAATTGGAGTTGTGTGGATATTTATACAGCGAGTCGTTGGTCAGCCATTTTTAATGTTGCGACGAGTCAATCGCTGTCTGCTTTCCGCATCTTTATCATAGAGGCCAAGGGCGTCTTCCTTAACAATACGCTTCCATAAATCTTATCTTGTAACCCCTCTCTCTCTCTTGGAACGACGTTTCATCAGGTCATGGCAGAGTCATGGCATATATATATATACAGGGTGTTTCAGAGAACGCAGGCCAAATCGCTCCTGCGAAAACTACTCATCGCAACGAAAAAAGGCTTGTGGCGTTTTGATCCTGGTCCAGGGGCCCATTTAGGAAAATTATTAAAGTTCGGGATAATTAAGTTGTTAATTATTTTTGCGTAATTAACTTTTTTAATATTGTGTTTAAGGGCATGGTTTAAATTAGAAAATTGCTCAGCATCATCGAAAAACACTCAATCAACAAATTGCAGAACGATAGAAGGCACTCGAAGCATTTTACGCCTTTCTGAACAACCGCACAAATTAGACCGGTTTTTAAATTTCGGTTTGCTATCAGAGCGCATCTCGGCCCCGGCGGCACCGCGCCCCGTGGAGAGATAGTGCAACCAACCTCTATTGCGCTGTCATCGTGCGACGCAGCAGAGTCTGGTTGCACTATCTCTCCACGGGGCGCGGTGCCGGCCGGGGCCGAGATGCGCTCCGATTGCAAACCGAAACCTAAAAATCCATCGAAGTTGTGCGGTTTTTCGGAAAGCCGTGAAATGCTGCGCGTGCCTTTGATCGTGTGCAATTTAATGATTTAGTGTTTTTCAATGATGCTCAGCTAGTTTCTAATTGAAACCATGCCCTTAAACACAATTATAAAAAAAGTTAATTACGCAAAAATAATTAGCAACCTAATTATCCCAAAGTTTAATAATTTTTCTAAATGGGCCCCTGGCCCAGGACCAAGGGGACACAAGCCTTTTTTGTTGCGATGCATAGTTTTCCCAATATCAAATTTCTCCACTTTTCGTGAAACACCCTGTATATATACCGGGTGTTTTTCTTTTTTTTTTTTTATTCTTACAGATCTGTTTAAAAAAAAGCCATGAAAGCTACACTCATGCGGTTTGTGCGAGTGAGTTATACGCCCAGTTGGACATTATGGGGGTGGATAATCTTAGCGATAAGTCAGCTAATTAATTAAATTTCGTCAATTAACGTTTTAATTAGTGAAAAGAGTCATATGGTTCCAATTAGCAATTTGCTGACCGTGGTCCAAAACCCCTGAATCAGTAATTTTTACAAAGGCTTTGAGCGCGTGAAAAGCGCAACAGTGCGTTGAAGTTACCACTCGTGGAGCAGGTAGAAGGCTGGGGCTAGATAAGAGAAGGAAAAATCGCGCGGGCGCCTTACTGCAACCGCTAGCCTTGTAGGTGCTCCACGAGTGGTAACTTCAATGTACTACTACGCTTCTCACGCGCTGAACGTCTTTCTGAAAATGACTGATTTAGTGGTTTCCGATAAAGCTCAGCAACTTTCTAATTGAAACCATATGTCTATTTTCACTAATTAAAAAGTTAATTAAGGAATTTTAATTAATTAGCCGACTTATCTCAAAGATTAGCCACGCACATAATGTCCCACTGGGCGTATAACTCACTCTCACAAACCGCATAAGTGTAGCTTTCATGGCTTTCTTCAAACAAATCTGTAAGAATAAAAAACAAAGCTGTATATTATATAGGGTTGTTCTTTTTAGGGTAAAACCCGATTTTACCCGATTTTTACACCTCGAACATGTTTCAGGAAAATCGGGTTGAACCCCATTGCTCCCCGCATTCCAAGGCCACATAACCAACCTATTTATTTTTACGCCGCACGGAGTTTGCGGTGCGCACACGCTAGCTACCCTACCTCGGGACAAAAGTGGCCGAGTGGTCTAGCGCACACCAGCTCGGAGCACGCAGAGCGAAAGCTGGCGCTGCAGAACCCAGGGATCCTGGATTCGAGCCCCACCCCTGCCCGTTTCAATCTGGATGAGCATCGCACCGGCGTGCGGTCGTGTATCACTACTTCGTGAGCACGTTAAAAACACCAGATTACCAGTCGTACTGCATTGGCAAAATTGCTCATCTACAGTGCAAACCAGTGTCGCCCCATCCTGGCAGACCGACCTTACGCTGTATAAATCACTAGAAAAACGTCCAATTTGACAACAGTGACCTATAGTTCATTTCGCAAGCTGCGTCCAGCACTGTGGACGCTACACGAATCTCAACCAACCGCCCCACGAGCGTGCCTAACTCACCGTGACATTTTACGGAGGCCGGCTGAGGCAAAGCGACAATAGGCATTGGGGCTTCGGAGGCACATTTCCGTCCCCCCGCTGTGCAGGTGGAGTCGCCTAGGCACGCCACGTGGCTTCGGCCCTGCTGCACGCATTTTGTTAAATGCGCTATCAATCCCTCTTCGACCGCTGAGGTGTCGACGCCCAGCAGGGTCTCTTGGGTAGCACGGCCATCTTGCTGGCGTCCAACCTTTCTCACGAACAACGTCCGAGCCAGTCAGTCGCGTAAACAGATCGGGAAAACTTAGGAGGTTTATTCCATAGCAAAATATCTGTTCAAAGACGACCGTCCCTCGAACGGTCCGGGTTTTCGTTGACACCTGAGGGAGAGGAGGATTCCGTGGGTGGTGCTTCCTTTGAAGCGACCGACGGCAATCGGAGCTGGAAAACCCTGATGTTCCCCAGATTACCAGCTTGAAACAGACCCCTAATGTTAACGCGTTAGTGTTAAAAAAACTCGTAATATGCCCCAATAAAAAAACAACTATTGTATTAGTGAGTACATCTGTAAATTTAACTAAAAGAAACCCGAATTTCAGAATGTTTTCACAAGAAACCGGATTTCTTCCCGATTATCAGCTTGAATCTTAGCACCGATTTTACCCCTCGAATTTAAAAAAATATATAAATATATATAAAACCCGAAAAACGAACAACCATATAAATATATATATATATATGGTTGTTCGTTTTCGGGTTATATATATATATATATATATATATATATATATATATATATACACTTGTGTACTGGCAGCGATGCGCCGCCGTGCTTAGTAATGCGAGGCACTCGTCTCAACAATAAAGGCAGTAAGATTAAAATAGCATGCAACCCTTAAAGGGATACTGAATCGAAACTTAAAATATACAGAAAACATCTGGAGATAAGTCAAATAGGATCAGATAAACCTGTAATTGATAAACGCATAGTCATATTTAAGCGTATGGCTATATTTTTCGATCTAAATGCCTGAATTTTGGCGAGAGCTTAAAAATCAGCCGTCGAAGAGCGCGATGCATCTCGAGAGATCCGTCCGATCCGGCGCGGTCTTGACGTCATCAGGCCTCGGAGGACCAAGCGTACCGTACACTGTTAGCAAGTCCCGTGTATTTGGTGAATATTTGGGGTGAAAAACAAGCTATTTACACAAATTACCATAAATTTACACGTTGAGTAACGGATAGTTCGTTCGCAAATCATGCGAGGTTGTAAAAAACGTGTTTTTGTTCGGTCATACACGCACAACCGTGTAGCCGACCACGAAAACACGCATCATCCCCGGTGACGACCGCAGCATTGCCGGCTATCGAAGCACCGGAATGCTTGGGGACACACTTGGAAAGGACCGTTGAGACAAATGCCGCGGAAAGAAACATGTCTCGGAGACAGATATGCACCAAAAGCAATTGCGCCATGTCGCAGGACGTTGGCGAAACCCGCGCTTACCGTGCTCGCTGCCATTTTCTGGTCGATGGCAATGCGAAATCCCTCATCTCGCCCATGTTTGTATTTAGTTTAAGGGTCTTGATAATAGTTTCTTACACACCACAAATAAAGTTATGGGTCTAATTATTTGTTTTAAAGAGATAGCATGGATATAAAAAGCGTGTCCTCGATCTGAAGACGTGACATCGGAGTTGGTTTCGTTTTGGCTTCAACCTTCAACTGCAAGCGATCTGGCCACGGCGCAAGCGCAACGCCGATGTACGCTGGAAGCTAGAGCCGGTTTGCTTTCGTTGTTTTTCTTTGACCGGAGAAAATCTGGCAACAACGCATGGCGCCGCTATTGTTTTGGTTTGACGGGACTCGAGAAGCTTGTTTTGGTTTAACGGGACGCGAGAAGCTTCGCATAGAGCTTCGCAGTTTGCGAGCACATAGCGAAGACGTGACCGGAGAAGTGCCCCTGTGATGTTCCCGGAAGACTGAAAGTATCATTCGTAATCGTCGTGTGTGCTTTGAAAGCGAAGGGAGTCACAGGGTCCACGAGTGCGCAACCACAAGCCAAGGTTCACGACAGCGCGGCGTTGACTTCGACATTCTCGTTCTGTTTGGGGCAACACGGCGATGCGAGAAAGAGCCGAAACGTTCGTGGTGTGTGGTGCGGTGCTTGGAGGTAGACACCCACACTGACACGGAGCTCGAATTGGTTCTTATGGAGTTAAGGTTCAACGGGCTCAGTCCCGTCGTCGTCAGCTGATCCGGTCCACCTGGTCCGGGAGGACGCAGCGAGCGTTTTTAAAAGTAAATCTTCCTTCGTTTCGTTTCAAAATGTGGAAGATTCCCGACGCATACCGTAAGTAAAAAGCTGCGGGGGTTTCTAACAAAAATATGTCGTTTTAATTGAACAATGAACTTCGGATTGTTGTCCTAAGTCTGCCGTTTCTATGCTTCATGTTGTTGGACTGCATTTGCACAGCGACGTGTTTGCACAGCGACGCACACCGCTCGAGTAGATGATTCGGTCCTGCAAAAGACCGATTATACGGAATTTCAGGCAAACTTAAGTCACCACCGATATTTTCGTGTAAATCTCGTGTGACTCGTGTGAGTTTGTTGCGCTCATCATGCGGTGTGAATAAATTGGGCCAAGATTTCCTACCTGCCCACAGATGCATGAACTGAGACCATTTTTTACGTAGTTAACGTAGTGCTTTTTTTTTTTGGAAGAGGCGTTGGTTCATTTATTATGGTACAATCTTTGAGAGTTGAGAAATTGGGAGAGCGAGCAAGCTTTCCCGACTTTGACTCTTTTCTCTCTCGCCCTGCCCCTGGTTTCCAGTTGCAGTTTCAGTAGACATACCTACTAGCAGGTACAAACTGCTCTAAAGCAGGTGAAAGACTGGGAAGTCAGGAGGATGCGGACTCCGTGTTTTGTGTTTTTCGCAAGGTGGCTGGGATTTTGCGAGGTATGCGGAATATGCAAACGATTTTGTTATGCCCGTCGTTTGCGTCTCCATCAAAACGAATAAGATGATCTACAAAGGCACAATCACAAGCCAAGATTTACGATAACAGTGCGTTCGCTTCGGTGCTCCGTGTAGTTGTATTATACCCTGCTTTCTGCAACACCGTGGCACGACGAAGAGCTGGAACGGTCACGGTTTGTGCTGGGCTGCCAGTTTTAACGAAACCCGCATCGCTCGCATCGGCACCAAGTGCACTTGGGCTGTTGATGCTCAAGCCTTTCATCCGCGGCTTGTCGCCAGCTGATCCTGCTGCTCGACGATGAGGAAGCGGCGAGAGTGACCTCTGAAGTAAATGTAAATCCTCGTTCATCCAGTCATCCGGCGTCAAAGTGTGGAAGATGTCCAACGTGTACTGAGGGCGGGAACTGCGAGCGGTTTGCCTTGCTTTTATAACCGAAACCAGAGCAGCGAGATAACTGCCTTGCGTACTCCAAAATGACGGAAGCAATAAGTTTCAACAGGTCGAGCACGTCACCGCGGATGTAGGCGAGACGGTGCACACTGTTTAAACGTTTGCAGTATCCACGAGTGCTATCAGAAAAACGACGTCAACAGAGAAGGAGCTCGCCATTCAGCATAATGCAGTGCCACGGGCCCGTGAATTTTCAATGTTCGGGGTAATGGCGGTGTAAAAAAAAATATTAAAAAAAAGCATCAGCGCCACATCAGTGATCACGAATAACACCGGTCACAAACTCTCAAGCCCCACCGTTCCACTCGACACCGACACGACATACGACAACAAACTGCATGAAAACGCCCCAAAATTGAAGGCGTCAGCTCCTGTACGCGTGCTACTGTTAGCAAAAATAACACGCCCAGACGTGTAAACCGTTGTCCCATAGCGGACGCATCGAAACGTGTTCGTTTTCCACGCAGCCATGTGCGTTTTTCGCCTACACACGAGGTGCCGTGTAAACTTAACACACTACACCGTGTGTGCTTTCCGAGAAACACGGTCCAGCGTGTTCCTTATGAAACATGGCGGCCAGCAGCCGAGGACAGGCGAGAGACGAGCCCAGCGAGCCGCGCGCCTTTCAGCCGAATTGAAAGCACACAGGACGCGTTTGTTCTCGTTCGATGTCTTTTATACACAGTAAACAGTCTCAAAGTGGCGGACGTAGCTACGTGCAAAGGTATACGTACGTGCGTCGTCGGCGGTCGGTGGCGTCGGCAGCTACGACGGAACACGGAACCGCTTGACAGAAAAACGAATACCGAACTTACATAGATAAATAGCTCCAGCAAACTATTTGAAGTCGGGCGGTAACTTGTACCACCTAGTGAAATTTCTAGCAGCCAGTGAAAAAACAACCAGGAGTTTTGTTCATACGCTCAGAACTATCACGAGTAGACAGTAACCCTATATACATCACAGGCAACACGAGTACCACGTAGGACACAGCAACATCCTTTTTCCCCGCGGCGTATATAAGCTTGACATGTGCGGGTGAGCTTTTTGGTCGCTGACCGTTACAGATTTATAGAAGAAGACACAAAACACGGCACAATGGAGAGCCGTATGTAAGAACTGCTTGCATTTAAAAAGTATGGAGGCAAAATCTGTAAAATTAATCCGTTGCGAAAAATAACGATGTATTAACAATAAATCTTAAACCGGCCATGAAAACGTTAAAATTTTTGTTATGTTCATGCTCGACCAGTGTTATGAGCAGTCCGACTAGCTTAAATCGGATAGAAAAACAAATTATTAGGATTTTATCATTATGTATTCAATAATCCATGGAAATTATCCTTGTGCAAAGCATTTTTTTATATAAGTATTTGTGAAGGACATCCGCCCAACATTTCACTTCCGCTAGTTGTAGTACGCGTACGGGAGCAGAAGCCTTCACTTTTGTGTCGTTTTGATGCAGTTTGTTGTTGTATGTCGTGTCGGTGTCGAGTAAAGCGGTGGGGCTTGGGAGTTTGTGACCGGTGTTATTCGTGATCACTAATGTGGCGCTGACGCTTTTTTTTTTTTTATACCGCCATTACCCCGAACATTGAAACTTCACGGGCCCGTGGCACTGCATTATGCTGAATCGCGAGCTTCTTCTTTGTTGTCGTTTTTCTGGTAGCACTCGTGGATACTGCAAGCTTTTAAACAGTGTGCACCGTCTCACCTTCATCCGCGGTGACGTGCTCGACCTGTTGAAACTTATTGTTTCCGTCATTTTGGAGTATGCAAGGCAGTTATCTCGCTGCTCTGTTTTCGGTTATAAAAGCAAGGCAAACCGCTCGTAGTTCCCACCCTCAGTACACGTTGGACATCTTCCAAACTTTGACACCGGATCACTGGATGAACGAGGATTTACATTTACTTCAGAGGTCACTCGCGCCGCTTCCTCACCGTCGAGTCGCAGGATCAGCTGGCGACAAGCCACGGATGAAAGGCTTGAGCATCAACAGCCCAAGTGCACTCGGTGCCGATGCGGGCGATGCGGGTTTCTGTCAACCGGTAGCTTAGCACAAACCGTGACCGTTCCAGCTCTTCGTCATGCCACGGTGTTGCAGAGAGCAGGGTATAATACAACTACACGGACCACCGAAGCGAACGCACTGTTATCGTAAATCTTGGCTTGTGATTGCGCCTTTGTAGATCATCTTATTCCTTTTGCTGGAGAGAGACGCAAACGACGGGCAAAACAAAATCGTTTGCATATTCCGCATATCTCGCAAAAGCATTTACCCAGTCACCTTGCGAAAAGCGCAAAACACGGAGTCCGCACCGTCCTGACTTCCCCCGTATTTTACCTGCTTTAGAGCAGTTTGTACCTGCTAGTAGGTATGTCTACTGAAACTGCAACTTGAAATTAGGGGCAGTGCCAGAGAGAAAAGAGACAAAGTCGGGAAAGCTTGCTCGCTCTCCCAATTTCTCAACTCTCAAATATTGTACCATAATAAATGCACCAACGCCTCTTCCCAAAGTAAAGAAAAAGCACTATGTTCACTACGTAAAAAATGGTCTCAGTTCATGCATCTGTGGGCAGGTAGGAAATCTTGCCCTAATTTATTCACACCGCATGATGAGCGCAACAAAGTCACACGAATCACACGAGATTTACAGAAAAATATCGGTGGTGACTTAAGTTTCCCTGAAATTCTGTATAATCGGTCGTTTGCAGGACCGAATCATCTACTCGAGCGGTGTGCGTCGCTGTGCAAACACGTCGCTGAGCAAATTCAGTCCAACAACACGAAGCAAAAAAACGGCAGATTTAGGACAACAATCAGAAGCCCATTGTACAATTAAAACGACATACTTTTGTTGAAAACGCCCGGAGCTTTTTACTCACGGTATGCGTCGGGAATCTCCCACATTTTGAAACGGAACGAAGGAAGATTTACTTTTAAAAACGCTCGCTGCGTCCTCCCGGACCAGCTGGACCGGATCAGCTGACGACGACGGGACTGTGCCCGTTGAACCTCTACTCTACAAGAACCACTTTGAGGTCCGTGTTAGTGTGGGTTTCTATCTCCAAGCACCGCACCACACACCACAAACGTTTCGGCTCTTTCTCGCATCGCCGTGTTGCCCCAAACAGAACGAGATCGCCGAAGTCAACGCAGCGCTGTCGTGAACCTTGGCTTGTGGTTGCGCACTCGGGGACCCTGTGACTCCCTTCGCTTTCAAAGCACACACGACGATTACGAATGATACTTTCCGTCTTCCGGGAACATCACAGGGGCACTTCTCCGGTCACGTCTTCGCTATGTGCTCGCAAACTGCGAAGCTCTATGCGAAGCTTCTCGCGTCCTGTCAAACCAAAACAAGCTTCTCCCGTCCTGTCAAACCAAAACAAGCTTCTCCCGTCCCGTCAAACCAAAACAAGCTCCTCGCGTCCCGTCAAACCAAAACAATAGCGGCGCCATGCGTTGTTGCCAGATTTTCTCCGGTCAAACAAAAACAACGAAAGCAAACCGGCTCTAGCTTCCAGCGTACATCGGCGTTGCGCTTGCGCCGCGGCCAGATCGCTTGCAGGTGAAGGTTGAAGCCAAAACGAAACCAACTGCGATGTCACGTGGTCAGATCGAGGACACGCTTTTTATATCCACGTTAACTGTTTAAAACGAATAATTAGACCCATAACTTTATTTGTGGTGTGTAAGAAACTATTATGAAGACCCCTAAACCAAATTCAGTCATGGGCGACATAAGGGAAGCCGCATCAAGGTATATGTACATTGGCCGCATTGCCATCGAGCAGAAAATGGCAGCGAGCACGGTAAGCGCGGGTTTCCCCAACGTCCTGCGACATGGCGCAATTGCTTTAGGTGCATATCCATCTCCGAGACATGTTTCTTTCCGCTGCATTTGTCTCAACGGTCCTTTCTAAGTGTGTCCCCAAGCATTCCGGTGCTTCGATAGCCGGCAATGCTGCGGTCGTCGCCGGGGGTGATGCGTGTTTTCGAGGTCGGCTACACGGTTGTGCGTGTATGACCGAACCAAAACTCGTTTTTTACAACCTCGCATGATTTGTGAACGAGTTATCCGTTACTCAACGTGTAAATTTATGGTAATTTGTGTAAATAGCGTGTTTTTCACCCCAAATACTCACCAAATACACGGTACTTGCTAACAGTGTACAACTAGCGGAAGTGAAGTGTTGGGCGGATGTCCTTCACAAGAATATATAAAAAATGATTTGCGCAAGGATAATTTTCATTGATTATTGAATACATAATGATAAAATCCTAATAATTTGTTTTTCTATCTGATTCAAGCTAGTCGGACTGCTCATACAGTGGTCGAGCATGAAAATAACAAAAATTTTAACTTTTTCATGGCCGGTTTAAGATTTATTGTTAATACATCGTTGTTTTTCGCAACGGATTAATTTTACAGATTTTGCCTCCATACTTTTTAAATGCAAGCAGTTCTTACATACGGCTGTCCATTGTGCCGTGTTTTGTGTCTTCTTCTATAAATCTGTAACGGTCAGCGACCAAAGAGCTCACCCGCACACGTCCAGCTTATAAACGCCGCGGGGAAAAAGGATGTTAGTAGGAAGTGTCGGGCGCAGTGCCGGTGTTGTGTTTGTGTATGTGTCGGTGCTGTGTCCTACGTGGTACTCGTGTTGCCTGTGATGTATATAGGGTTGCTGTCTACTCGTGATAGTCCTCAGCGTATGAACAGACTCCTGATTGTTTTTTTCCACTTGCTGCTAGAAATCTCACTAGGTGGCTCAAGTTACCGCCCGACTTCAAATAGTTTGCTCGAGTTATTTATCTATGTAAGTTCGGTAGTCGTTTTTCTGTCTAGCGGTTCCGTGTTCCGTCGTAGCTGCCGACGCCACCGACCGCCGACGACGCACGTACGTACCTTTGCACATAGCTACGTCCGCCGCTTGGAGACTGTTTACTGTGTATAAAAGACATCGAACGAGAACAAACGCGTCCTGTGTGCTTTCAATTCGGCTGAAAGGCGCGCGGCTTGCTGGGCTCGTCTCTCGCCTGTTCTCGGCTGCTGGCCGCCATGTTTCATAAGGAACGCGCTGAACCATGTTTCTCGGAAGGCAGACACGGTGTAGCGTGTTAAGTTTACACGGCTCCTCGTGTGTAGGCGAATAACACACATGGCTGCGTGTAAAACGAACACGTTTCGACGTGTCCGCTATGGGACAACGGTTTACACGTCTGGGCGTGTTATTTTTGCTAACAGTGTAGTTTTGTGTCTTGCCACTTGGAGGCGTCAACGTGTTACAATCTCGCTTAGGCGAAGTACCCGAGTGCTGTAGTATATTGCAGAGCAAGTTTCAAGTGAACGGCCGCCGAAAAAACGCGACGAGGGCGGTGGGTATGATGACATTGATAAGGACGAAGACGCCGCCACGCCGCTAAATCACTAGTGGCCATGATGGCCGAGAAGCAATTCGGCTCAGAGTCGTATTTGTACGACCCCGTACGAAAATGTCAGATCGGAGAGGTTCCAGTTTGAATCCAGGCGGTTCTAAACTTGTGGACAGTTCCGATCCGCGCGATTCTGGGTGCAACCAGTCGGATCCAGTGAGACGCAACGCACTGGAATCGCACGGTGATGAGTGGATCCGATCCGCTCCCCTTGTTCCAGTAGGGTCTGCTCCCAGCCAGCGGGCGCGCACATGCGTGACTAGGGGGGGGGGGGGGTTGGAGGTCGGCGGGGAACTTCCGCGGTTCTCGCAGGTCACGTGTTAGGGACAGGCGCATCCGCTACGCAGGCGCTGCGAGCGGGCGTTCTCCGCGCGCGCGCCTGGCTTTGTCTGTTGCAGTCGGCGGCGTCGGACTGTCGGTCGGCGCTCGCCTGGCGGCGACGTTCGTGCTGCGGGCGCACGGATACTGACGCGCCCATCGTTGCCCTGGATGGATACTCACTGACCTCGACTTTTAATATTTATATAGTGTGAAACTGCCGACCCATTGCACTTTGGCTCGGCACCTGGATCCGCTTGCGCTGGTGTGCTTGGTGACAATACTTGGACAACTCGGATACCGCTTGCCCGCCGGAACTTCCCGATGCACTCAACACTGGACACTGTGCTTGTGAGTGCTGTGTGTGTGTGTTCCGTGCACCGTGTTTGGAGACGACGCCAACGACGCGCGCCTTGCTTTTTCTGTTGCAGTCGGCGGCAGCGCTCCGAGAGTTTAAGCAGTTTAGGTTCTCCGCTCCCGTCGGACTGTCGGTCGGCGCTCGCCCGGCGGCGACGTTCGTACTGCGGGCGCACGGATACTGACGCGCCTATCGTTGCCCTAGATGGATACTCACTGACCTCGGCTTTAAATCGTTATATAGTGTGAAGCTGCCGACCTATTGCACTTTGGCTCGGCACCTGGATGCGCTTGCGCTGGTGTGCTTGGTGACAATACTTGGACAACTCGGATACCGCTTGCCCGCCGGAACTTCCCGATGCACTCAACACTGGACACTGTGCTTGTGCGTGCTGTGTCTGTGTGTTCCGTTCACCGTATTTGGTGACGACGCCAACGACGCGCGCCTTGCTTTGTCTGTTGCAGTCGGCGGCAGCGCTCCGAGAGTTTAGGCAGTTTAGGTTCTCCGCTCCCGTCGGACTGTCGGTCGGCGCTCGCCCGGCGGCGACGTTCGTGCTGCGGGCGCACGGATACTGACGCGCCTATCGTTGCCCTAGATGGATACTCACTGACCTCAGCTTTGAATCTTTATATAGTGTGAAGCTGCCGACCCATTGCACTTTGACTCGGCACCTGGATGCGCTTGCGCTGATGTGCTTGGTGACAATACTTGGACAACTCGGATACCGCTTGCTCGCCGGAACTTCCCGAAGCACTCAACACTGGACACTGTGCTTGTGCGTGCTGTGTGTGTGTGTTCCGTGCACCGTGTTTGGTGACGACGCCAACGACGCGCGCCTTGCTTTGCCTGTTAATGTCGGCGGCAGCGCTCCGAGAGTTTAGGCAGTTTAGGTTCTCCGCTCCCGTCCGACTGTCGGTCGGCGCTCGCCCGGCGGCGACGTTCGTGCTGCGGGCGCACAGATACTGACGCGCCCATCGTTGCCCTAGATGGATACTCACTTACCTCGGCTTTGAATCTTTATATAGTGTGAAGTTTCCGACCCATTGCACTTTGGCTCGGCATTTGGATGCGCTTCGCGCTGGTGTGCTTGGTGACAATCCTTGGACAACTCGGATAGCGCTTGCCCGCCGGAACTTCTCGGTGCACTCAACACTGGATACTGTGGTTGTGCGTGCTGTGTGTGTGTTCCGTGCACCGTGTTTGGTGACGACGCCTGGACGAACGTGTGCGCTGCCGCAATTACCGCTGCGCTTACCACTGGACTCTACAAAAGTATTTCGCGCGATGCCCTCAGCCGTTACAAGCGAGAGATCGTCGCGATTTCAGACCCAGTCCGCCTGGGTCTGAAATCGCGACGATCTCTCGGTTGTAACGGCTAAGGGCATAGCACGAAATTCTTCTGTAGAGTCCAGTGGTAAGCGCAGCGGGAATTCCGGCGGTGCACCGCCTGGGTCTAAAATTGGGGCTGGAACTGCGCGGTTCCAGGCTGGATACGAACTGGTGCCACAATTTTGGGTCTAGGCGGAACCGGCATTTTTCATTCCGGCTTGTATCTGGCATTTTCGTACGGGACCCGTCTGCCTTGTCTTCGTCGTCCGCAACAGGTAACAGAGCTTATTAACGAAACGATCTTGCAGCAAAACCTAAGAAGACATCTGTATTCACCAAGTAAAATTATCGCAAGTTGTTCGTACGCTACAGTGACATCCTACGACCACGCCTACGACAGCTACAAAGCCTTACGCACTTTTCATAATCAAATCTTCAGGGTGTCGCAAAAAAAAATTTACAGGGTTTTTTTCACCGCAAGAATAAACTAGGCATCGCTGAACGCTCATTCTCCGCCCAAAGGTAGCGCTAGAGGTCACAACCAGGTGCCAAAGTTTCAGCCCGATACGATAACTTAATCAAAAGTCATAAGTGATTTTCTGAAAGTTTTATTGGGAAAATGGGGCCTGACGGAGGTTTCGAATACATGGGGCTCTATAACCGAAAACGGGCAAAAATGGGCTCCATTTCTCCATTGAAATTTTCAGGAAATCACTTATAACTTTTGAATAAGGAATCGGGTCGGGTTGAAACTTCGGCATCTGGTTTTGACCTCGAGCGCTACCTTTGGGTGGAGAAGGAGCGTTCTGCGACGCCTAGTTTATTTTTGCGGTGAAAAAAACCCTGTAATATTTTTTTTGTGTGTGTGTGACACCCTGTACATCGCCAGTAACATCGCTCGCTTACGTCGTCGCGACGACCAACGTGCATTTCTATGTGCTCTCTGTGAGCGTCCCAACTAGAGGGAAAAAAAGGTACTTGAAACTGAACGTTGCGGCGGAGACAAACGCTAGAACTACGGTTACCTGAAAAAGCTACAGCGACAACGATCTCACCGACCAAGCGCCCACCAAAGATTATTTAAGAACGCTAGGCTTAGCAAAACACTTCGACGACCCGGAACAAGACCATCTGCACACGACCGGCTGGCTTCATGAATGGAATACGCCCACGCGACCTTTGTGGATCCTTCTCGTGCGAATAGTTTGAACCCTGACCTCTATTTCGGGGTAAGAAGGACAGTCTTTCCCCTCGCCGTGGCTAACTTCTTTTCAGATGCAGCGGTGGCGAATGCTCTCGTCGAAAAGGGACGCACTCCTCGATGCAATCTCCTTTTTTTTGTGTTATAGAGCTCAAATAAACGCCACATGGATTGCCCTCGCAACATGGGTACGTACACGTTTTTTAGGTGTCCATTTTATTCCGACATGATGGTACGCCAACACATGTCGAGTTAGAGCAGTTTTTGGGAGTGACTCAATGCCGGTTCAATTTTTCTCTGCCGAGCGTCACGTCAGCATCGACTTGCGATGGTCTAGAGGCCCAGCGGTTCATAAAATAGGTTGTAAAAGATCGTTCCCGAAGCGGTTACCAAGAACGCGGTGTCAGTGCGGTTCCGCTCCCAGTACGAACAGGTATTTACGTGGATCTTGCTGACACTCTTTTACTTCAAACGTATCTCTCCCTGGACGTTGGCTTTCTCCCGCATCCCCGAAGCCACGAAAAACGCCGCAAAGATTTTTTTACATGCTCTCTGCTTTGCAGAGCCGTACGTGCCGTCTCCTTTTAGCAACGATGGTAGTTGTGTTTACTTCTTAGCGATCGAGGTCGTTATCAGTTGCAGTCGACCAAGGCGGCTATCCCTTCATCAGAAAAGGTGGGCATTCGGGCCCATTTAAATAGACATTTCGTAGCGTGAATATTACATCGCACGTACACAATTCCCAAAACACCTTGAACAAGCGTTGCCCGAAAGAGCATCCGATACTAAAATGAACGGTGGGAAACTCTGTTGTTACTTTCTTCAACAAAGCGCCTCGGTACTACGTTCAGGCCTATAAGTAATCTCTATGAGTGACCGTACTTCCCGTCGTGACGCTGCTCTTACGAACATGTCATTTCACGACATTATATCGAAGTTTCACAAATATCCACGAGGTGGTTTTTGGTTATCGTTTTATTCAGTTTAAAATACGTTTTCTCGCGTTATCCTACGGAATATTGGTATTGGTTAAGTCCTATTTTCACCCTCTTCATGTTCAATCGAGCAAAGAGATGGGCTCTAGAATTTGGTTTCCGTACCCCTTTAAAAAGCCACTCAAATAAAAAAGAAAGATTCAAACAGTCTGGTTGGGACGCGCGTATCGAGAAATAAATTTTACGCGAAAAAAAAATCGTTAGAGCAATATTGCCGGGCGAGATATATTTTAAATTCTGCGCGCAAAGTCCAAGACGTCACGGAATGGTCCTACACTCTTTCCACCTCAACGGGATTGCCAAGCCAATCCATCTCTCATCCACGCGACAAAAATGCCGAGAAAGAAAACAAGTGGAAAGGAGGTAACTACCGACAAAATCGAGTGTCGCGCCGTCAACATTGCTCTAAAAAAACTGTTTTTCGCGTAAAATTCATTTTTTCGACACGCGTGTCCCACCCAGACTGTTTAAAAAAAAACTTTTTTTCTTTTCAGTGTTTTTCTTAAGTCGCGGTTGCACTGCTAAGATATCATACAAAGAACAGAGTGCAGACACTGTGTCTGAGACGTGGTTCTCTCTAGTATGACGGTCCCAGTGGTCAAACAAAGACTGTCTAAGACATGCTCGAAGCATTCATTCGCGTGAGACAAATATCTCTCGAAGATGCTTCAGGCGTGTCCACGGATAATTACGTCCTCATATCTGCAGGGACCAGCATGCCTTTTGTGTGATTGTGATGTTCGAGTAGGCTGGACCGCGCTTGTCCGGGCACAGACGTAACCGAGCTGCCCAGGAGAGCTACATCATTCGAGCAAAACTTGAAAGCGCTTGTTTTACAAACGGAGAAGAGCAATAAACAAACAAAAATTAACGAGCAATTACCTTATAAATTCAATTCTCTATGGCTACCAACTGCGATTTAAAAAAAAAATGATCAAAAACGCTACGCCTGCATTTTTACGGTGGTTCTTCAACTTCAAATCGTTCTTTTTATTGCTCTTTGCATATGTCCGTCTGGCCACCCCTAGATTAGATGTTCGGAAATTACCCAAAAGAAGAAACGTGCAATTACAGTACAGAAATTATGCGTAGCTCTTTGTTAGAACACTTCAGGTTACGGCGGTTGCGCAGTCCACGCAATATTCTCTGGTTCTCACGTCTTCTTTACCTCGGGCACTTTGCCCACTTTAATCGCGGAATTTGTTCAGTTGCTTTGGGCCAACACGTGGTCCTTTGTGTAGCAATAACATCAACCCTGTCACAAATAAACATATTCGAAATGCACCTTCTAGAGCAGTGGTTCTCAACCATCGATGTTTCGCGGACCCCTTGTGGATCGGCGGAGGTGATGGAGGACCCCGTTCGTGGTGAGACGAGAGGAAAGGTAGAGGATAATTATAATAACGATTTAATAAATGGATATAACTAAGGGCTAGTGTGAAGTAGACCTCTCTTATTGAGATATACACGAGAAAACCGTCACGAAAACTGAAACATTTTATCTCGGCCTGACAAAAGACAACTTTTATGGCCGGGCTCGACTCATGAGACAGGGCCTCGCGGACCCTTAGAATGCCTTCGCGGACCCCAAAGGCTCCGCGGACCCCCTTTTCAGAACCACTGTTCTAGAGGAACATATATGCCGCGCGGTGAGTGCCATCTCTCTAGTTGGTACATGCCGCGACACCACTGAATCATTTGCCGAAATTTTTAGCACGAAAGTAACGCCAGCAGCTTCGGCAAACGACGATATTAATGTAAAGCGTCTTCTTAGATCACCCATAAATAGCTCCCATGGCATGCAGTTATGGTGGCAGTCGGCACCCCTATAGTGATGAATCTGTGATGCGCCCAGTGACGAGATTCCGCAACGACTGACGCCAGGACGAAGTAACCCTACCTCCTGGCGCGCCTTCGATTGATATGCGGGTACATCATGAATAGACAAGACCTTTACAAAGCACCGTGGCCGAGGTCTGCACTACAAGGCGCTCGCTGGCACACTCTTCTGTGGGCAGAGAGGACTGCACTAGGTCGTGCTCAACGCACCTGCCATGGGCGCCGATTGCCCTCATTGTTTAATAAACGCCTGCTTCTCTCCATAACGGTAGCTGTACTGTGACGTTGCACAGGGCTGCTCAGTTTTCTTTTTTACAGCGATACCTGTTAGTGGGGCACTTCGAGGTTTCGCGCTGTCGACCGCGCTCTATATCGACGCGGGCTATTTTCGGCACTCCGCAAAAACATTCCACGGGCCGCTCATAACGAGATAACAAGCAAGCAAGATAACATGCATGGCCATGCATGGTAGCAAGATAACACGCATGATCAGTAAGACGGTCCCCGCCGGGCAATCTGCCAGCGGACTGGGATGGGTGCTCATGTGACCCAGAATTAGCAGAGAACTGTTCTTGGGAGATACGCCGATAAAGCTGCCTTAGTGTTTTACGATGCATTCTGTATCAAAAGGCAAGCGCGTTAGTGCCTCGTCAATGCGCCTGACAGATAGGGTTTTATTTTCTAAACGAATAGCCACAAAGGTAGTATTAATAGTGAGTTTGTATCAATAAACCTTAATTTGAGAGTTCATTTCGTCTCTTGTTCACTTCCTTGTCCTCGTTTATTCGAAGCTTCTTGTTTAGCAGGTGTGAATAAGTGTACCGAAGTTAGGTACAGGTCCCCTCAATGTAAAACGAAACACCGGAGCGGCGACCGAACTGCATCGAAGCGCTATCTATAGCAGCGCCGGCTGTAACTGATAGGGGCCGTCTGCGCATGCGTGCGTGCCGTTCGCAGTGTCCTTCGTCTTTCTTGTTTGATCCTCGCATTATCGGCGTCTCAAGCTTCCAAACGCTGTTCCGATAAACACCGCTAGGTGTTCGGCTCGCACGGGAAGATAACGCTGAGGGCAAGTGGGAAAGGGCCAGTGTTGGCGATGAGCACCGCCCCTTCTGCTATTAGGCGGCGATTTTAGGAAAAGCGTTGCGCCGCTCGAACCACCGATAACGCGTGGGTTGGAAGAAAAAAACGGAGGCCCCCGCGGAAGGCACGTTCGCATGTGCACATGAAGCCTATCAGTTCAAGCCTGCGCTGCTGGAGAGCGCGGCGATGCAGTTCGGTCGCCGCTCCGGCGCTCCGTTTTACTTTGAAGGAACCTGTACAAACCCACGCTCCCCTTTTACCCAGACAGCTGAAATGCACCCTCATTGCTTCCAAAGCTCCAAGGAATTTTCGTCCGGCAAGTTACTCGGTTTGACACGACAAGCAACTGCGGACCCTCTGGTGCGCTACTCGCACCTTTACATTTCATTCAGCCCATCTTCTCCGAAATGACACCGTAGAGGCTCTGACATCTCACCTCAAGTTATCGCTGTCTTTCACCTTACGGGTTGCGTAAGTGTTCAGATTTTGCTCTTGACGGCGTGTCTGCCTAGGTTAAAGCTGCTCACCCGATTCCTGTGACTGACTTTTCGCCATAGTCTGTATCCCTGCTTGGCCAAAAGCACCAACCTCTACAATAACAAGCCGATCATATTCAGTGTAATGGCCTCAGTATTTGAAAAAAAAAGCAATTACCACATATAGATTTACATGCCTTGTCTAATCACCCATAACACACTGGCAGGATATTTTAGTAAAGTATTCTGTACAGGAAAAAACACACTTTGATTGATACAGATCAAGTTTATATAAAGTAAATGCACAATACCGAGAAACACCTGCAGATGTTTGTTCTTTTATTGTCGACATTGCTACAGGCAAATTTGAGAGTACTTACAAACTGACTCAAGTTGACTAGTGCATGCAGTCATGCACCCCTAGAATATTCGGATACTCAGTGGAATAGTTTTTGTGTGTTGTCTCACTAATTGAGTTAACCAGTTCCAATGCACAAGTGCTCTATGGTATATAGCTTAGTTAAGAAAACTGATTTGTTTGTCATTTACTAGGCACAAAAAGCCTGTGCCACAATTAAACATAGTGAAACTCGGTCACGTCTAGATACTATTAGAAGAAAGAAGTACTGTCGCTTTTTAATTTAATAATGTGAGCAAGCACAAACGATTTCATAGCTTCAAAATCTACATACATCCGCGCGCCGCCTAGACTCTTATACCATACTACGAACGTTGAAATCATTCAAATATTAGGCACACGTTGAACCAAGTACTTTAATTACAAATACCAATGGGATAATCTTAAAAATAAATGTAAATTTAATAGAAAAAGACACGCAGTTGTTGCTTTTTCTGGCATTGCTAATCAGTTCCGGTTAGTTTCCCAGGTTACCCACGCTGTAAGCAGTTATGCATTTTTATCGTCTGCCCTGGGCAGAGGCGGCTGAGCTGCATCACTGACATTTCGGGCTCTGCTCATAACGTCCTCAATCCAGGGAACGTATCTGGCCACGTTAGTGTAGACGCCGGGTATTTTTCCGTCACATTTTATGCCCCAACTGACGATTCCCACTTGGGTCCACACGGTCTCGTCGTCGACGACGCCCTGCATTAGCGGGCCCCCGCTGTCTCCTTCACAGGCGTCACCCTTGGCTGAAACAGAGAAGAGAGCGTAAGCCTCAATCCGCAGAAAAACGGGACCTTGCGTGGTATCTACTGCGAGAGTCGCTCGATCCCTGCCCCCGAGCAGGCCGTAGGCCTCATACGCGACAGCGAGAATCGCCTGACTTCTAGCCGGAGCGCACCGTATTGGGACAAGGGCTGCCCAGAAAGAACAGAGCAGATTGCGTGTTTCCTCACAGAAGATGAAGTGTTCTCTAACATCACGGCACATGCCGTACTCCGGCCTGCTTTCGTACATTATTTTTTTCGCAAGGGGGAACCGGCCCGGTGGGGGGGGGGAACCCTCTCACTGTTTTTTTTTTTTTCGTTTTTTTTTCTTTTTTTCTTTTTTTTTTTTACAGAAGATTCAAGCTTGTTTATCACGTTGGTGCAGAAAGCCATTCACACGCTCTGCTCGCTGTAGTGAAGGCCTCCACCTTTGTTATCGGTCCCAATCTCCTGAAAACGAAAACGGGGAAGAGGCGACAACAAGGGGGCGAAGGGAAAAACCGTGCTGTTTGCATGGTTTTATATATATGCTCTAAATAAACTAAAAACGGACGCGCACAAAACAACTTTCGCGGCATATGTCGTGAGATAAAAAACACGGGGGATGCAGTGTACTGTTTTGGACACCCCTTCAGAGAGAAATCGCCGTTTTGCTGGCCCCATCCCAATGTATTAAGAAGACCGCGAAATCTCTTTCAGGAAAACGACCCTTCCTCGTTTTGGGATGGCGGTCATGCAAAAGGGAGCCCTCGGTTCGGCTTATGCAAAGACGGATCGCGGCTCAAAATTGTCATCTGTCATTGACATGCTCGCGATTTCATTTGGCTCTGAGGTCAGCTAGCACTTCAAACTCCCTGTGCTTGTGGCTCACTCGAAAGCAGTGTCTTTTTGTTAACCCCTGTTTCCTAAAAAATATGCTGTTGGGTACAGATATATTTAGTTTGGCATCGAATTGACGACCCCAGCACTGTGATTAGTTGTTTTTCTGGTAGCCATCGGCCATGCTCCATCGTGAAGCTGTACCTCATCATGCTGAGACATATTTGCTAAGCCTGAGTGTAAAGTCGCCCCCGGGTTTTCTGGTTAAGAATGGTGTCAGAGGATCGTGATCTGTCTAGATGTGAAAAGTTAGCCCCGTGAGGTAGTCTCAGCTTTCCGCCAGCCCAGGCAATCGCAAGTGCTTCGTTTTCGAACTGCGAGTACCCTTTTTCTATGTCAGTTAACAATATTGAAATGTAGGCGACTGCCCGGATTGTTTAATCTTCCTGGAGCTATACTATAGCGGACTTTATTAGCAATAACACGGCAGCGGTGGCCGTTCCGTACCCCCAGCGCCACAGTACTTCCGATGTTTGATCCACTGGCTTTTGTGGGTGCCTCTTTTGGTAAGGAGATTCCCTGACTCGCGGAAAAGAGTCAGCCAAACATTAAACGAAAGGGACACACCGAACTAAGCACATTAGCACAGCATTTCTCACACAAGAAAAAAAAAAAACATGAACAGGCGTCTGTCCGATTAATAAATCTAATCTACCGAGATATGTATACAATCATCGGCAACAATTATGCTTAGCTCGGTATGTCTGTTGGTTGTTTGGCTGATTAGTTTCCGCGAGTCATGAAATTTCCGTACCGAAAGAGACACACACAGAGCCCCGTGAGGAAAACATAGGTAACTACTGTGGCGGCGTCTTCTTTGCACATAGCAGACAACAAGGGGGAGTGTGATCACAATCTGGAAGAGCAATTCCGCCGCACAGGGTAGGCGGGATACGCGCGGTGTTTCAGAGTGCTCCTGCTATGTGGCGCTAGGGGTAGGGCACGGCGACGGCTGCCATGTTATAGCTAATAGTGTCCGCGATAGTATACGAGAACAGCTCTAATGCCGCAGCTGGAGCTATCAGCCGCTAATATTATCGCTTTCATTGGGGAGGAGACTGACAGGACTGGTCTAGATGTCAGATTCGATTCTACTCTGTAGAAAGCTCGTTATTGAGGAGTCTCTAAGACGAATTCTACACCCTTATGAAGTAGCACCTGCAAGGGTTGAAGCAGGTCAGGTTTGGTATGAATCTTGCTATAAAGTTAACCATGCCTAGAAACCTTTTAGAGCGCAGCTGTTAGACGCCCGTTTCCGGGTTGAGCGGCGCCGCCGTCGCCGTCGGCGTAACCGCGCGTTGCACTATGGGATGTTTCCCACAATGACATCACGTCTGACGTAAAGAGGGTTAAATTATCCCGCTAAATTTGGCGGGAGATAAAGTGAGAAAATTTTACCGTTAAATTTAGCGGTGAACTTCTTTCGCAAAATTTAGCGGAAAGATTTCCCCGCTAATTTTAGCGGAAATATTTACCGCTAAATTTAGCGGACAAATGTTCTGCCAAATTTAGCGAGAAAATTTTATCCTCGAGACGTCACACGTGACGTCACGTCCAACGTCATGTGAAGTGATGTGATGTCACGTGAAATTTAGCGGGAAAACTTTTCCGCTAAATTTAGTGGAAAAATATCCCCGCTAAATTTAGCGGGCAAATTGACGTCACGTGATCTCAACACCAATTCAGTTTTCCCGCTAAATTTAGCGGGGAAACTTTTGCTAAATTTCCCGCTAAATTTAGAGGGAAATGGTTGGTAAATTTCCCGCTAAATTTAGCGGAAACATTTACCCGCTAAATTTAGCGAGGAACGTTTTGCTAAATTTAGCTGAAAATTTAGCGAAAATTGTCAGCTCAATGGGAGGGGAGCAGGAGAGGAGAAGGGGAAAGTACGGAGGAGAGGAGGAGCATACCCTCCCTTCCGTACCCTCCCCTCCTTCTTTTCAAGAGCTGCGCTCTAATTCGGCATTACAGAGAATTGTAAACGTCTCATTTTTTTAGCTCAGCGGTGTTCTGAGGAGGCATGTTTAATATACTGGAGATATCTTCTGTCTGGGCTTTCACCTCTGTGATCAGTCAGGTGTCCCAAAAACAGACTTTTTTCTTGAACGAGCACGCACTTCTTGGCGCCTATAGTGATCCCGTTTTCTTGCAGTCTTGTGAAAACTCTTTGGAGACGAATGTTATGTTCCCTTCCTGTGCTAGCCCAAATAAAGATATCGTCGGTATGGCATGTGATTCCTATAAGCCCGTCAATAATTTGATGCACTACTCCTTGAAAGACCACGAGACGCCAGACTAGACGATTAAATTTGTACCGACAGAAGGGTGTGATGAAAGTCGTTAGCATTGTAGACTCTGGGTGCAACTCGATTTGGTAAACCTGGGCCGGCTTGCTAGAACACCGTCTCAGCTGAGACTGGGTGAAAGAAAGTACTGCAAAGGCTGGGGCGCGTGAGCGTCTTGAGACGCAGCTTGAGTCCCGCTCAGCTCGTGCGCTGGCTTTGGCAGTGCTTTCTTTCACCCAGTCTCAGCTGAGACGCTGCTTCTAGCAAGCCGGCCCTGGAGTATTATCAAGATGAGAGAATACGTTTGCCTGTTCAGGGCTGTTCTACGCTCCGAATTGGCATCGCCATTATTTTTTTTGAACCACCACAATGAGGGAGCACCATTATGTTGGTTCCTGAGCTTCGGTTATAATGCCTTCCTCCATTTTCGGAAGATTTTGTTCGACTGCTTTCTGGAGTGGTACTGGTATACGTAGTGGCGACGACAAAGGAACTGGATAAGCATCCGATTTTAGTTTTATTTCTCATCAGTAAACAGCCTCACCCATGCCTTTAAAAATCGAGGGATATTCTTTGATTGGATTCAGAGCTCGTGGAGTTGACACTTCGTTTGCTCCTTGAAGTATGTTAGAAGCTTCTATGAGGTCCAAGTCGAGAAGTGGCTCGTTGACGTATTTTGTGACATAAAACGCTCTCGTCTTATGCGCGTCTTCGAAAGTTACTGGTGCCTGCAGCATGCAGAAAACATAAAGGCGGACTTAGTTCGTCCAAGAAGGACCCGTCCTTCTCGGGCTGTTGGATACCGGCCTGATCGTGTAGGTTTGAGAGCAGGTGCTCTGATTACAGAGGCATCAGCACCAATGTCTTAGAACGAAAGTTCACCTCTTCACTCCTGACACGGGCCGAGACTCGCCAAGGTGTCCATCTGCTGGATGACGTCCCATTTTCTATGAAGTTGACGTCTTCGCAAAGCTGCTTGGGAGCTGTCGTGCGCTCGTAGATATGACTCAAAATGCTCGACTTTGATGTGTAGACATTTGCAAAATGATCCGACTTCACGCATCTGTGGCAAATGCTTTTCGATGCTGGGCAGTCCTTTCGTGAATGAATGACGTGGTCTCCGCATCAATAGCGCGCTAAAAGGTATTTTGCAGCCGCCACCTCCTTCTCTGCTAACATCGTTTGCTTTCCAAAGACTTTGAGGTGATCGACTTGAACTTGATCAAATGGTTTTGCATCCTCCTTTCGGAGGACATGTTTTGCTTTGCGACGATATCAGTTTATTTTGTGAGGAGGACTACTCTCTCGAGTATCACTTCACTCTCTAGTTGAAGTTTCATGGACACTCTTTTATCACGAACGCCAACACAATACGGTCGCGAAGAAGGTTATTGTTGAGATGGCCGTACTCACACGTCTTGCTAGGCATATAGAGTGCCGTGATAAAGTCTGCGACAGGTTCGCCATATTTTTGGATACTACTGTGTAACACAGCTCAGTCGCAGTCATAGACTGTGTTCTTTCTAACGATGAAGTATGCATCAAAAGCTTGAATGACAGATGACTAGCTGTCAGCTGTGGAGGTCGGAATGTAGAGCGTCACTGAGATGCATTCTGCCTTTGGTGCCATCAGGTAAATCAGGAAGTTTACCTGATCAGCCTGAGGCTTGAAATGTAACGAACAAAAACGTTCCCAGCGGCGTTTGCATGTCCTGCATTGTTCTGGTTCAAACGAGAACTGTACAGGAACTCTAAGTTGATATTGCATCGAAGGGATGGCTTGCGTCGATGCAATAGCTTGCTCGGGAGTCGACATGAAAACAGGACTGAGCGCTCAGGCCTAGTCCCGTAACAGTGGAGCGTTGTAGCCCAAAAGACTTGATTACCCTTTGTCAACTCGGCTCTTCACATACGAATGCGACGATAGCTCATTAGTACCAAAAGTTCTGACACCATGTTTTGTGATAGATGTGTTTACTCAGCTGTGTACCCATGAGATGATGTGATGGATATAGTTTGTAATGAACCAGCCCGACGCCCGCCTAGAGAAGGAAGACCGAGCTCTTTATCCGCTTCGTCGTATTTTGACTGGGATAGACAATAGGCAGATCGACCCTTAGTTTTTCCATGCATCTGGTGGAGGGTGCTCTTAGTTCAGGTGGCGCATAGGGCAGGGTTTTCTATTGAAACAGATTGCTTTACACCATTATCTTATTGTGACGCTGGGCGCGCTTCCCTTCATCACCACCCCGATATAAGCTTTCGCGCTGATTGTTTCTGTGTCACCAAGAGAGAGGAAACGCGCTTTCCTGGCCGTTCCATTCCACCTCGTTCTGCACACTCTTTCTGCACCACCTGTTTCTGCTCCTTTTTTTTTTTGTCCTTTCTATCCTTCTCTGTTCCGCGCGCTTTCTCTCACCTACTGCTTCGGATCCTCTCCTTCCTGCGTGCTGGGTCAGTAGCTCAGTCAGCAGCGTACTCGGCTTCCACGCCGGAGACCGGGGTTCCATCCCTGGCACCGGTTGCCGTTTTATTCAAGGTAGTTTAGCGGTTACGGACTGACCGAAGTACATATTTCGTGATTACGCGGCTTCTGAGGTTTGTTGGCTCTATAACGCTACCGCTTTAATAACGAAAAGGTTTGAGAGCAGTGCCCGATGTTAAAATGAATTCTCAATGCATAAACAAAAAGATTCATAAAAACCCGTATACATACTGCACGGCTGTCTTAAATCTGCAGTGCTAGCAAGCGTGATTTTTGTTTTGTTACTTTATTTAACCCACTCAAGGCCTATTGCAGCCGTCGCTAATATGAAGGTTGGGTTTCGCATGGCTCTAGAAGCACTGCACTCCTCTTCTACCCATAAAAAATATATAATGAGGTGCTCTAGGATTGGTCACTGTTTCAAGGAAACTTTTTACTAAATCAAGATACTGTTCAAGATACGAAATGTATATAATTTGAATACATTGACTAGAGCTCGTTATTGTCCTCGCTCTGTTCGCTTGTCGAATAAGATGAATTGCCAAAAGGGCGACACCTATTGCGTGCCATTTTATTAGAAAAAAAGGTACTCGATGCAATAAATCGCAGTGACTATATTAGACCGCAAAATGATGTTATATACAAATTCGTAAAAAAAAACGCACTTGGACTTTATGTCGATACCTCAAAATAATTATATAGGGTAGAACTTAGAGCAAGGCGGGAACGTCACTCACCTTCAGCATACTTTGCGCACATCATGGAGCCGTCATATGTATAGTTTTCAAACGCCTTCCGGCAATTTTCCTGCGTCTGAATGCGTAGCTTGAGTTGTTTCAGCCTCAGAGCATCTGATCCTCCCTTCTTCTCAGCGCCCCAGCCGATCACAAAAGCGGTCTGGTTCGCAATGTAGAAGGGCAGCCGCTGCGACAGGCGGTCTAGAAAAATTCAGATGAACAATTAAATGAGCTTACGTTACATACATAGAGTCAATGTTTAAAGGGATTTCGGTTCAAACAAGATGGCATCGTCATAATCACTTTTTGAGATCAAATAACGTTCTCATTAAGAAGAACTTGTTCTAGAACTTTGGTTCTAGAATATTAAATTATAAATGAATTGCTAAGTGGCGAGCAAGTCGTCTGCTTCTTTTGCGGGGTTGCGGTGACGTCGGAAAGACGCTGAGCTCCGATTGGCTCTGATCGAAGGATAAGGGGTAGACCTCAAACCAAGTTGCATTGATGTCTACCTACTATCCTTCCAATCGGAGCCAATCAGAGCTCGGCGTTCTGACGTCACCACAACCTCCGCAGAAGAAAGCAGACGAACTTTGCGCTCCGCAATGCTTGTTTTTCCAGTCTCTGGTGATTCTAAAGCCGCCTTGAAGTAGAATAACACTAAAATTAGACACTTCATTATGACCTATAGAATTAAGATGATGAGGACCTGGTCCGGGAACAAGTGTACGAATGTGACTTCTATGCGGATTCGTACGTGTTCGAACAATTGTTCCAGTTTATCCTATATACTGAATTTGGCATTTTTGACATTGAACCAAAGAAACCACATTTTCTGAATTGCAATTAAATGTGTCGTTTATTTTTCAATTAAAGTTGTTTGCTGTACTCGATTAGATTCAGCCATTCATAAATCTGAACACAAAACAGAGCTATTATTTTTACATAATTACAAAGCCTAGACGAACCAGGCTACGTCCAATGCTGCTTTTGGACAATCTACGCATGTCCATAACATTGTGTGACCTTTTAAAGGCGATACGAGGCGCCCGTTCAACTACAGCTTTTAATGTTTCATTGATATGTAGAACATTCGTAATTCATAACCAGGTAGATGTCTACCGAATGCTTCTACCAAAAGGTTCACTTTTAAATATTCATTTCTCGTTGGAGGATACTAATAATGATTGCCAACTATGACTGATATAGTGAAATGAGTCGTGAGTTGCAATTATCTCTCTTTACCATTGTATTAAACTATAAGCCCGTGGGATGGCACGGCTTATCGATATTGAGTTATTTACTAAAAGTATGAAATTTCGACGGTTAATAAACATCTCCCTTAGTGTTCTAGCTTTTTTTCCGAAGACCTTCTTTTCTGAGCATAAACGTCTTAACCTGCTGTACGGTATACCTTTTTTGTTCTTTATAGAATGGCAACTTTTATAGTGTAAAAACTGACGTCTTTCTACATAATGTTTTTCTATTATTATCTTCAGTCCTCGGTTTAACATCAAGAAAGCCTAGATCTGTATCAGAGTACCTGTATGTTAATTTAGTATGTAGGTTAGAACTGTTCGCACAATTAATAAATTCGAAAAACATTTGTAATTTTCCTTATTCTCAATTATAAATATGTCGTCCAGAAAACGTTTTGAAAGAGTGGTTTGGGTTGAAATTAAATTAGGAGACGTTCCTCCAAAGTCATCATATATATATATATATATATATATATATATATATATATATAATGGAAAAAAAATGAGATCGTATTGTTATGCTATGAATCTGTGAGTAGTGGGTATTTATAAATGTGAAATTATTAGGTTCCAAACTTAAATGCCTGAAAGCATTTAGCATATTCTTACTAAAGGCCAGCTCAGTGTTATCGACGCTATCCAGAGCAGCTCATATTCCTTCATGATGTGGTACATTAGTGTATATTGAGACTACGTCCATTTTCAATTGTAATACTTTGAAATAAAGTCTATTTGCATATATCTAAATAAAGTTTTAAAAAATTGAAAGAGTATTTTATGTGTTACCTGGCATTCGCTGCCGTACCTTTATATTCTTTTTTTTTACCTATTTCAGAAATAGTAGTTCTATCTCGGTGATTTGGCTTGAGTACTTTCATTAGCATATAAAAATGTACGTGTCTAAGACTTTCTTGTTGAAAATATTTAAAAATCTCCGTGTCTTTTCGTTTCTTTTCTTGTAGGCATTTAAATTCTCACTTAATATTCACCTCTAAACTACGTGTGGGATCCTTATCTAGCTTCCTATAATATTTAGTCCCATTCAGTTGTCTAGCTGTTTCCGTAAACAAGGAGAGTGTTAAATATCTCCTACAAGAAAATGCTAGACCCGGACATTTGTATATGCTAATGGAAGTGCACAAGCATATTCACCTTGGCAGACCCATTATTTCTGGAATGGGAACAGACACAAAGCCAGTGTTGTACACGTTCCTCAAAGAAAGGAACGAAAAATCGTTCCCCGTTCATTCTGATATTTGGAACGCGTTCCCGTTACAAGTTTCATATGTGAAAAAGGAACTCGTTCCCGTTACAGTTAAAAAAGTGAACGTATCATTACATATGCGTTACTTTTGTGTTTTGCGGATTACCATATTTAGTTCGATCGAGGAAAGTTTGCTTATTTTTTATATATATTCCATTAAATGGGAACATACGAATTTCAATGCAGTGATAGCAAAGCACCGGGAGAAGAAAACAAGCGGAAGCAGTGTTTTATTTGTTGATATATTCACCTTTAAAAATCTCAGTTTTAAACCATATTCCTGTTTACGGTGGGCGATTCAGACGAGTCAAATGTACTGTTACCCCACATTGCACGAGCGTTTTACAACAACCTCGCACCTTTCAATCTAACAAAGTCCCTTGTTCGAACTTAACCACGATTGCTTCTTAATGTTGCTGTCCTCAAGACGAGCAAGTGAAGAAGAGGGTAGGGCTTTCGGAAGGTCAGTCTTGGAAACTACAAGTCCTTCTTCATGAAGGTTGGATTCGTTGTTCAGTTTGAAGGTAGGGGACAAGAGGAGAAGGAATAAAGATTCATTTTTGTGTTTCTTTTAAGTGATCAATGTTCGGGATGCAAGGGTGTGCTCGATGTCTGGCAGACTTGGTAAGTAATCCGTTACTTTTTTAAGTCATTTTGTAATTGCCACGTTACTTTTTTCGGAAGTAATTTTTAATGTAATTTCGTTACAAAATATTGGTAATGGATTACTTTAATTACTCGTGACTTTTTAAAAATGTGAGCGTAATACAGTAACTAGAGCATACGTGCAGAACATTCAGCAGCATAACGAGAGCAAGTTCAACAAAATAGAAAACATTAGGAAGGGTAGAATATGCGAAAAGAAAACACGATTTTTTTGTATGACCGGTCACTAGAACAACTAGAAAAACGGGCAAGGCATGTAAAAATATACGAAAGACAAAGATCAAGTAAGGTAACGCCTAGAAAGTTCTCCGTCGCCTTCCATCGTGTTTTTCTTTTTTTCTTTCCCGGGCAGGAGAAAGCTCTTCGTGTTTATTTGTTTTTGTCTTTTACATTGTCGCACCCTTTCCTACTTCTTCGACGTCTCCCGCCACCTGCACAGGCATCAAACGCGGGTCCGTATTCCCTCGATTCGTGGGTTCACAACTCGCGTAACAGACGATGTAGCCTCACGCAAGGGGGTCGAATTCTCTTTGTCTTTGATGTGCGCTACTGTATTCTAGCACGCTCTTGAGGCACGGCTGAGAAGAGCCCGGCGCGATAGGAAGAGCATCGTCTTCAAGGGTACGGACGATACTTCTTTTGGTTTACTTGTCTGGGCATGGCGGTCGAGTCCACTCCTCACTTACAGTCAACTGTCAACATAAAAGGGGGAGGGGGTTAGGCCATCTAAGGAGTGCTGACAGAGAGAGAGAGAGAGAACACATAAAAGTGGCGGGATTCACTACTGTTTTGTGAGACCGATGGCCACCGCTTCTCTCGCTCTCTATGCCCTCCCCTCCGCTGGCCTCCACGAATATTGATATGAAAGTGAGAACCGATGAACGTTTGATAACCCGTAACCGCCACTTTTTCTCTGACTGGTCGAGCTTTCGGTCATGGAGTATCCGTCGTCTCCATGGCCATCTCTTAAAGAGATGTCCAAAATTCAGGGTGCTTGCCAAAAAACACACATTGTCATCAGCAAGAACGACAAACTCAAATCTACGGAAACACATCAAGGTAAGCTGTGACATATGCATTCTGCATTGACTATACATTGTAATGTTAGAAGCAAGTTTTTCTTTTCTTGTGAATAACAGGCGAAACACCCGAGCCAAACGGGAGCTTTCGTAGATCGCTTCTTTAGCTCCGAATCTCGTAGCGGAGGTAGACGCTGCTACTGAGCATGCGCACCACTAGCTTTGTCTGCACAATGCCAGGGATCATTTCCAGAGGCCGTAAGCTAGCGGGATGGCAGGTGTGGTTGCAGCTTTCGGTGCCTTGTCAGCGTACAGGTGAACGGAGTTCACCTACACTCTATCTCTTAAATACATTATTTTATTTTTACAAAAACTACCATAATACGGGCGTATGAGAAATGAAAAGTAGTGTTGCAAAACATTTTTGAAAAAAAATATTAAAATTGTTTCTATTCTTTTCTGGATAAGTGTACGAAAAAAGTAACGTGAAAGTGACTTGTAACGTAACGAGTAAATTCATCCGAGTAAATTCATCCTATGAGAGTTATTGTCTGAATCGTACTTCCAGTCGAAGGGGAGGCGTGTGTGCCCTAATTGAAAGAAATATGAAATGTGAGCTGTTATCTAACTTTTGCGTTGTCAACGAAGATTACGAAGTGTTATCTGTACTAACAAAAGATACACTTATTTCGGTAATTTATCGACCGCCCTGACGGCAATATTCAACGTTTCTTTGAGTTTTTTTGAAACGCTCTTAGGATTTAGAACAGATAGGGGCTTTCGTTTACTGATTGGAGGTGACTTTAATATTAATATGCATATAGATACGCCATCTAAGAACGATTTTGACACTCTACTCACTGCTTATGGCTGTTTCAATGTGATAACTAGACCTACGAGAATTACGGTGCATACCGAAACCTTAATTGATCTTTTTGTAACAAACGTTGACAGCAGTAGTGTGATATCTGCGATATTGAATTATCATATAAGTGACCACTTACCCATAGTAATTTGTATAAAAAACGAGCATGTCAGCCAAAGAAAAAGTGTCACTTATTTTCAAGACATTACCCCTGCCCGCCTAGAAAGTTTTCGTCAGTGTATTGAAAGCGAAAACTGGTCTGATGTTCTCAGTGATACAGATCCCGACAATGCGTATAATACATTTTTGGACAGGTTTAAAGTTGCATATGCAAGCAATTTTTCCTATAGGGCCTTTAAAACATCAAAGAGAATTCGAAAACCTTGGATTACCAAAAAGCATTTGTCTAAAATTAACACAAAAAATCGCCTCTTTCAAAAGTTTAATAAAACAAGAGATCAAGAGGATCTAAAAGAATTTAAGTTTTATAGCAACCAACTGACTAAGGAACTCCAAAAAGCCAAAGCTACCTATTATCAAAACAGCTTAAACTCGTCAAGCCAACGCACAGATATTGTCTGGAAAAAAATTTAATTCAGTTTGGCAACGAAATCGGCAGCATGATAGTATAGAAAATCTGATTATTGAAGGCAAGGAACTTGTAGGAACTGCATTGGCAAATGCGTTTAACGACCATTTTGTAAACTTAAATATCCACCCGTATAGTACAGAAGCCTGTGTTTATATTAAAAAAAAGTACCGAGAACACTATTTTTTTAGAACCAGTTACTGAGACTGAGTTATTTTCGGTGTTTATGAATTTAAATAATACTACATGCAGAGACGCAGACGATATTCAAGTAAAACCAGTTAAATACGTTCTAGACCTAATAGCACCTTGCATTACACATATATTTAACTTATGTATATCTATCGGTATATATCCTGCACGCATGCAGATTGCCAAGATATCTGTATTGCACAAGAAAGGTGACAAGAATGATCTAAATAACTATAGACCAGTTTCAATCCTTTCTGTATTTTCCAAGGGGCTTGAAAAACTTATCCATAGCCGTCTGGCTAAATACTTTGAAAAATACAACATGATTACACAATCCCAATTTGGCTTTCAGAAAAATAAATCAACAGAACTGGCACTACTCGAGGAAAAGTAATTTATTCTGCGCAATCTTGAAAACTGAAAGTTAGTACTGGGAATTTTTATCGATTTTACTAAAGCGTTTGACTATTTAAACCAAGGGTGGCCAAGCTGCGGCTCGCGAGCCGCATGCGGCTCTTCGCGTGTTAAAGTGCGGCTCGCAGCTCCCCCCCCCCCCCCCCCACTCCCCCGCCTCCCTCCCAGTCACACGAGAACTACGCAAAAAGATAAATGGAACGCCTTTTAAATCGAAAGACAGGTTGCGGTTTGACAGTTTTGTGCTACTTCTGCCAAGCTTACGTACATTTGGACTGCTTTCGACTGGGATAGATTGAAAGTAGGTCGAGTTTCGTTTATTCCTCTGAAGAAAAGTTTGCACCCCCCCCCCCCCCCCCCCGCGGCTCTTGGAAGTTTCGTGGTTTTGTTTGCGGCCCTTAGGCCAGGTTAGCCTGGCCACCCCTGATTTAAACCATGAACTACTACTAAAAAATCTTCAGTATTATGGAATTCGCGGTCAACCATTACGCCTTTTTCAGTCATATCTTGGTTATCGGAAGCACTATGTGTGCTGCAATAATTTTAATTCGACAATAAACAAAATTTCGTCAGGTGTACCTCAAGGTAGCATACTAGGACCATTTCTCTTTAACATCTACGTAAATGATATTGTGAACAGTGACCCATCATCAAAATTTATTATTTATGCAGACGACACGACCATACTTTTAGCTGATGATAGGGCAGATGAGCTTGTGTCTAGAGCTAACATCCTGTTAGATAAAATTACTACATGGACCAAGAGAAATGCTTTAAAAATTAATACCAATAAAACGAAGGCAATGTTGTTCCGTCCCAAAAATAAAACTGTCTCTTCCATAGGCTCTCTATTTCTAAATTCTGAGCGGATTGATTTGGTCGAGTCTTTCAAGACCCTTGGAGTTGTGTTTTCAAATAATATGTCATGGGATAGCCATATTGAATATATAAGTAAAAAGTTATCGCAGGTGATGGGCTTATTACATCGGAACCGGTATATACTTCCGACATCAGTAAAAATACTATTGTTTAAATCATTGTTTTTTTCTCAACTAAATTATTGTCACCTAGTATGGGGTACAACTACAGCAACAAATCTTTGTAAAATACATATGCTTCAGAAAAGAATAGTACGCATAATTGCTAATGTACCTTTTAATTCGCACACTGAAAATCTGTTCAGAATGTATAATATAGTATTAATTTACAAAATGTATAATTATAGACTTGCAGTAAAGTTTAGAAATGAATTGCTTACTGCTAATACTTACTTAACCCAATTGTCACATTTAAGAGAACATACACTCCATTATCGCTTTCGAAACCCTGAGCCCTGGAGCGTACCTACCTGTCGATTGAACTTCGGCAAGGAAATTTTATCATTCAGGCTACCTAAACTCCTAAACATTTTTTGTTCCAATAATATTTTTCCAGAGAATCTATCAATGAATGAAATACGTTCACTAATGTACGATTTTTGTTATGACTGATTTTATTTTCAACACTCGTTATCAGTGGTTACGTAGTGATGAAATTGTTTGATTTGTGTATGTGATGTGAATGTGTACTTCTTTTCTCTTTGATTTTGTTCATATTGTGCATTGAGTGCGCGAAGTGTTAGTTTGTATGTTTTTGTAGTTATTTTAAAGAGTCGCCGCTGTCGAATGTAACGGGGGCCGAGGGCTCGTCAAGCCGTTTAAACACGGCTTTTTTTCTCGGCCTCCGCAATTTTTTGAAATGGAAATAAAGTATTATTATTATTAATATGAATTATTTAATTAATCCACCCTTTTACCAGAAGAGTGAGTGTGCCCCCTGGGTGGAACCCCTAGTCCGGGGCCTCATTCAATATATGGGGGTTACTGGAACAAGTGAACGAAAACCTCTGAATCTATATAAAGGTCACATTCCTACTCTTGTTTCCGGACCTGACCTTCACCAACATTAAAATATCGATCGTAGGTCTTCACGCTTCCAGCAATTTTGTGTGCCTTCAATTACTCTGCCAAATTATTCAACCAAAATAACCAGGATTTTATCAGGAAACCAATTCGAAAACTCAGATTTTGACTTCACACACTTCCGTTTCGTCACTCAACTAAACCTGTGATGTAACAAAATACTACAGCCATTAAATTTTGAAGTTGCGTCTTCTTCAGTTCCCCTCCTTACCAACGTCGAACCACCCTCCTAAGAGGAAGAGGAAGCAACGGTTAGATGGCGAGGAGGTCGGAGGAAGGAGAGCCCAAAGGAGGCGGCCTCCTAATCCTGTTACATCGTCTCGTTTAGCGAGTGAGTTGTATTAGGAAAAGTTCCAGAGGCGCCTTATATGCTATATTCTTCAATTCTCTGGCGGCAATTTCGTGGACAGCTTCCACGAAGGGGTACCCGACATCTGTTACAAGGTTTTACAGCGATGTTACAGCGATAGCTGTTAGTGGGACACTTCGTGGTTTCGCGCCGTCGACCACGCTTCATATATCGACGCGGGCCATTTTTGGCACTCCGCCCAAACGTTCTGAGGGACGTTGATAAGAAGATAACAGGAAAGCGAGATAACATGCGTGGTCATGTATGATATTTAGATAACATGCATGATAATGTATTGTGTCTAGATAGCATGCATGGTCAGAAAAACAGTCCCCGTCGGGCAACCTGGCAGTGCACTGGGATAGGTGGCGTGAAGCCGCAATACCGGTCTTGCGGCTTCACGCCAACCACATGACCCTTGCCTAACATAACTACATTTTTTTTTTAGTAACAAGGAGTATTTCCTTTTTAGTTATGATGGATCAAATTAAGTCAGATATTTATTCAGCAGATATTTTTCATGTCCCAAGCATTCTTTTTCCCAGACTTCTTCGAGTAATTTTTTTATACACCGGTGAAAATAAACGAGGTAATTGAGGTTTTTAGCTGGACTGGCGAATTCCCACCGGGTCCCGAAACGTTTCCCGCTTGAACCTTTGATCGCCACAGAAGATGCAAACAATCAAGGAGGATTTCATTTCAAATCGTACAAAAAAAATGAATCGTATTTTAAAATCGTTTAAGAAATATTTAAATACTAGTGAAATTATTCACTAGGACAAAATTAAAAACCGTTCTAGTGTCATGTTTTTTTTAGTTCTTGAGTAACTTACTTCTAAATGACCAAAAGCTAATTTTGGGATCCCGGTGATCGGCGCAAATCATTTGACAGGTTCACCAGGCTCAGATACCTTTTGCACAAAAATCAACTTTTACGTGGCTTTTCGAACTACATTAAAATCGTCACATGTTCATAAAAAGTTGTTACTGTTTTATACATTTTTGTAAAACATCAAAAACCCAGCCTCCTTGACGATAGTGTACCTGGTATACACGATAATAATATTTGTCACCTTCAGTATTATGACTTAAATTATATATAAACTGAAATCTTAAACAGGCACCTATTTAAAAAGTATAATATTGTTATAGTCAAATAAACTTTTCTTAGAGAATAACAGATTTGAATACAAGAGGAAACTAAAAAATACATTTTTTTTTATTAATTTCGTGTTTTTTGTAGGAAAGCCCTCGGCATGGTCTAAAACACCCAATAAAATCAGATGTGATACTATGTTGTCCCAGATTGGAAAGGGCTCGACAAAGGTAAACTGAAATAAAAGTTTAATCGTCGAACTTGTGTCGACCAAAATAAAGAACGAGCATTGAGACAGCAGAAAAAGCGGGCGTCGATATGGCGGCGTAACAGCAAGCAGAGCGAGACTGACTCGACAAGGTCCCGCGCTGCTCCTTTTCTAGTGTGCGTCATTATCTCGAAAATTGGGAAAAGAAGGCTCGAGCGTAGCGCGCTCGGGGCGAGAATGAACAGGCACTTTTGAGAACAAGAAAGCAGGACGCAATGATAAAAGTTACGTCCGGAGCAAGAATAAACGCGAATCTTCTAGAACTCCGTGGCCGAGCGTTGCTTTCTTGGCGCTGCGGGCGGCATTATAGTCTCGATATATCAATTCGTACATTTAAAACTACGAAATGCTTTAAGCTTCACTTTCAGATGCGAAGCTTGGTCGTCGTCTTTTATATAACTATCAGTAATTAATTCATTCCTGTAACCTTGTGAAAGTCTTTTTGGCTTTAATTTAAGACGAAATTTAATAAATTAAACTTAATACATACACGGGATGTTACGTTTAATATATAAGGGTTTTCCAACACTTGCGTGATTTATTAACTTAAATCTGAAATTGCAATTAAAATAATTCTTTATATTGTCTCATGAGAATAAAAATCCTATATATACTTCCCTCCAAAGCTTTTATGCGTCATGATAGAGTACTTCGGGAAAACCAAAAATTTTCACCTGCCCTCAGCCCTAGCACGAATTTTAAACTTTTTCTAGATATCGCCTCTCCACGGACGTAAGTCTCGTAAGAATGTAGGCTTGTTTACACCTACTAATACTCCTTTTCATAAAAAAAATGACTTGCATAGACCGGGTGGAAGTACATAAAATTATACAAAATATCTCGGAACGTAAGCTCACGAGAACAGTTAACATGATCGAAAAGCGCCTTTAAAATCGGTTACAAGTTACAACATTACTCTCCATGCTCCGGTAACATAGCATTGAAGAATTCGTTCTTGTTTTGCGTGTTCATCCATAAGTGGCATGACCGAATGCCCTTAGTAAAACATGCAGCATTCCGTTCCTTTGCATTGGCGTAAAGGTAGAAGGCCATACGTGACATCCGTACTCTGACGGCATGCGGGGAGTAAACCAGTTGCGCGTCGTGGCGTGGGGAGACACGCTCAAGCAGCAAGCCTTCGTAAACAAACTCAGTGTTGACAGAACTTGAAACAACTCAACCCGTTGACAACTTCCTTCATCTAGTCGCCCCTCAAGTGTCTGGAATTATTCGTTTTTAAAAGTTACGCTGCACATCTGGCCACTGCAGCGACGCAAAATAATAAAAAAGAGCAGAAGGCATTTAGTTCTATCAACAACATTTGGTACGTTGTTCGTGAACGAAAGCTCGAAATAAAGAATGTCCCTTAATTTTCTGTTAAAATAATTTGCTAAAACTTAATAATGAGCCTTTAACACAATTTAAAGTTACTTTTTGGCCACCATAAACATTGTTGTGAACTTGCGTCACTAGATACTTTAAGGATTTGTATGTATAGTCACCTCAAGCTTGAAGCCGTCACTCGGTTACCCAGATGTTAATAAATTGCCGGCTACTCAAAGCTAAATCGGTCACTACACCAATTCAGTTCCCTGCTGATTGTATCCGGTAGAATTAACGTTTCCTGATATATACTACCAATTGAGTTTCCACTGCTATAATTAGGGGGAAATTTGATGTCACGTGACCTATACGCCAATTCACTTTCCCCGCTAAATTTAGCGAGGAATTTGATGTTACGTGACCTGACTTAACGAGACCTATAAAGCAAAGTTAGTTTCCCCGCCCAATGTACCGGGGAATTTCGTAAAAATATAGGTTCTTTTTAACTCTCCCAAACGACGGTTTAATGTATTCTAAATAGTTTTAAGCGAACGCACCTTAAATAATACATTTGATGCATTATTGTAGTTTGAAGCTAAAGAGATCTGCCCCTTTTTTTCCTTTTTTTTTGTTATATCCAGTGCCACAGCATCTCAGATACTACTTTCAAATAGCAATGCTTAAAACTGTTGATTCGCAATATCCAATTTACCGGAAATATTTTGATTCGGATTTTTTTTTTAATTTAGGTAAACAAGCTGTGCGTGTTTATAAAAAAATTCGTATATTAAACAAAACATCTTTATTTGTTTAGTTAAGCAGACACCAAGCAACACTACGAGCAAATGCCAATAAATAACACTCTGGCCGAAACAAATGGCTACGACCTACCTCCGCACCTTAGAATAGAAATTCAAATAAATTTATTTTCGAATGTAAGGATTTATATGTCCAAAACTATATTGCACCTTATTTCTCACTTTGGAAGTTTCAGAAGATGCCGAGGGCATTTCATAAAAATAAGAACAAAATTATTTTAGAAAATTACATTTTTGAGAAGTTAACAAAAGTTGTCCTCCAAACCATGTACATTATTGCCAACGAGACCAGGTTCTGTATTTGTTTTTAATAAATTAAAACAATTTTTTATGAACAGTTGGAGCAATATTATATATTTAAAATCCTGGTAAAAAGTATCCTTGTTGTGCGGAAGTTTATCTGAACCTGGTTCTGCTCCCAAACGCGCGACCTGTGACGATCGCCTAAATCCAAAAATTCGCTGTTGGTCCTTTAAAAGTCAAAAACTCGTGATCTAGAAATATAACGCAAAAATGGTTTTCAGTTTCCTCCTAGTAAGAAAATTGCCCAGACTCTATGTATATCTTGCAGGTTTCGAGACATTAACCTTCTTTCCCGCGCGATTGAAAACTAAATCACCGAAATATGATGTACAGGTTATTTGGTTCTCAGAATTACTTTAAAAGATCCGTAAAAGTACATAATATGGCCTGCGCAGGGGAGTGTCACGTCAGGGGATCATAATAAGGGGAGCTTACGGTGACGACAAAGCGGGTAATTAATTCAAATGTTGTTAATTATTATTAATTAGCGAAAATAAAGATATGGCTCCAATTATAAACTTGCTTAGCGTCAGCAAAAGCTACTAAATAAATACATTTTAGAAAGACCGGAAGTACGTCGGAAGCGCAGAGGTGTGTTAAATTTACCACTCGTGCCACAGGTGCAAGGCTGGCGGTGGGAAAATTCTCCGCGCAGTTTTCCGTTTTTTATCATCCGCGTTTTCGCCGCCTAGCCTCGAGCCTGTTGTACAAGTAATAACATCAGCTCATTATCCCGCTTCGAACTCGCTCGACGCCTTTCTTCACTTTACTGATTTAGTGGTCCACAATATATACAGATTAAAAAAAATTTAAACGTTTTGAATATACCAATATATATTTAAAGATATATATAGACTAGAATTATATGATCAAAGTATACTTACGGTATGTAAGTATACTTTGTTCATATAATTCTAGTCCACCATTAGTGTGGCTTGAACACCTTACAACTACAACTACTGACTTTCGAGTATACTTACAATACAGTCCGACTCTACATTGAGCTCTTTCAGTTATACTGGTCATGCCTAGAGTTACGCCTTGACTTTCGAAACTCCATTTTCCGAATGTCTAGAATTTGCCGCCATTTTGTTGTGTAGCGCAGAGCGGGTGCAATTGGCGGCCGTTCAAATTCAAAAATTCGACTTGCTAAGGTTTCGATATGCTGGCAAGATACTCAGGCCGTATATTTTTGCTCTTTCATTTTACTATTTTAACGCTTCTGAAGGACGCAAATCGTTTGCCTTGATTTCAGATAAAGATTTAGATAACTGGAAACGAATGATTTTAAATATCTAGCCCTTGCACTGAACCGCAGATTAGTTAGTGGCTCTCGGGTACTAGTATACCCTTGTAGTGTACTGCCTACAGTTGACATTATTGTCCTTCTTCCGGGTATTTATAACGAGTTGGCTCGTGCACTTACCATGAGATGGAGGCAAACAAATTGGTCTCGCAAACTCGTTGAAAGTAATAGTCTGGTTCAGGCGCAAAAGTGCTATGTCATTCTGGTGAGTTTTGTTATTGTAGTCTTCGTGTTGAATAATTTCTTCAATGAATACTTCTTGTTCATGGCTTGTATTCTTTCTATCCGTGAGTCCTGCAAAAAAAAACAAAAAAAAAAACAATGCAAGATAAGAAACAAAAAGCATTTCTAGCGTGTTTTGTTTGGAAGTTCCCGCTTATAGCCGATTCATACGACGAACCGAATCGCGATTTTCGTCCGCGGACCGTGTACCACGTGACCGACACGTCACCGATTCCTGCGATCCGTGCCTCGTCCGCTGACGCGTGGACTGATAAAGTCGAGCGCCTTTTTTACTCGCGTATTTTTGGCGGGAGAATGACTTGCAAAGCGTTTAGTCTGGCAAGGGTGCACACTCTTTTGGGGGTTTTTGTTTTTGGACGATTAAAACAAAAATGGCGCATCGTTGTGTTTTGTGCGTTCGCTCGTTCATTTCGTCGCGCGATTCTTTGTTCCACGCGTGAAATAAACTGCCGAAACTTTGTCCGGCTGACGCGACGGAGGTTCCGGTAGTCCCCCGGGTCCGTGTCAAGAAGCTCCTGTTAAAACTCGTCTAGCACACCGCGATAATTCTTGCACGTCCAATCAGGATTTCACCGAGCAAGACCTCTCCTGTGGCTGTGGTGTACTTGAGTGTTGTGCACGAGTGCGCAGTGCGTGAAGGCATCTCCAAACGTCCCTCCGCGAGCCCAGAACTTCGTCGCTACTACGCCGAACCCTTCTCAAGAAGGGCCATGCCTGTGTCGCTGTCATGCTTTGAGTTAGTAAAGCTAGTGGCGCTTCGCGCGAAGCATATCACGATGTTTTGTCCCGATCTGTATGCAACAGCGGCGTACGATTATTTATCGCGGTAGCAAACGTCGATCGCTCTCTTGGACAACGGTGCCACGGTGCGATGATGGAGTTTCGCGGCACTGTGGGGTAACGAGCAGGTTCGGTTCGTTTTCGCTGGCGTCTGCTCGTCGTCTTCTTCGTGTGGATGAGCTTGAGAGACGGACGAACTACGGGCCTGTCGACATGTGATCAATCCGTCCGCTGATCAGTCCGTCGTGTGAATCGGCCATTAAAGGCTCGTCTTAATCATACATATACGAGGGGGGAGCCAAAAGTAACCGGATTTAATTTCGGGGGGTGGGCTGTTCGTACTACCAGATTTCGCCGCTAGCAGCGCTTCGCGGCACCCTTTCTTAGTCACTTTGCCGACCGGCATCGTCTGCAAAAGTTCTCGCGGCATGTTGTAATTTATTCCTTCAAGCGCTTGAAAATCATTCCTCGTTTTTTGCAATCTCTGTTTGAAGCAACTTTCACACCCCCAAAACGTTTTCCTTTAAAGACTTTTTCATACGAGCGAACAGAAAACGTGACACGGGGCGAGGTCCGGTGAATAAGGGGGACGGGGGGGGGGGGGGCGGAGAAGTGGTGCTGTGCTATTTTCGCTAAAAAATTGTTGCACTCACAAAGCAGTGTGTGCGGGGTCATTGTCCTGAAGAACCACCCCTTCCCCCTTTGGATGTTTTAATGCGTTAGCATTAGTACCTACATGATAGCGAAAAGTTCACGACGTCCATTTGCGGACAAAAGGCGCTATCTCGGGGCGGAAGCTGATGCACCCGCGGGAAACGGGTGAACAGCGAAAGCAGTGTCAGGAAGCGGATTCCGCTGCTAAGCGTGCAAGGCTGAGGAACGTGACAGAGGTGTGGAAGCAGCGCCTAGCTCGGTTGGCCGAAATGCGGCGCAAGAGCCGGTGGGCGACAGAGGTTGGGGCGAAGCGGGCTCGGCGATCCCGTTTCGCCGGAAAAAAAATTAAAGATCCATTGGTGAATCCTTAAGGAATGCGTTAGAATTACCCTTGGCAAATGCCACACACATCAGCGTTAGCGTTTCCCAAAGAAGGACGAGTGTGGCGTCTGCCAGGGGTCATGCCAACGCATTCTTTAAGAATTCACCAATAGATCTTCCTTTAATTTTTGCCTTACTGAGTTAAGCAAGCCTCGCAAAACTCCCAGGAAATGCATCCGATTAACATTTTCACCAGAAGGAACAAACTCGAAGTAAGCAATGCCCGAATTTTCTTGAGGGTTTGATTAGTTGTTGAGGTTGAGGGTCGCCTAGAGTGAGGTTGGTCTTCGATCAATAATTGACCGGCCTTGAAGCGAGAAAACCACATTCTAGGAAATAGGGGGTGTATAGGGGTGCGTTGGACAAAATACTCGATAAAAATATTTAAGTTAAGTTACTTAATACCTGCTTCATAAAGTATTTAAAATACTACTCAAGTTACTTTCGCTATAAAGTATGTTGAGTAGAGTACAAATACGTACTTAGAAATGTAATTCGATTACTTTTGAAGGTACTTCCACATTGCGTAGTTTGTATCGACGTCAGTGACAACAACAATTATACAGTTGCGCAAATCTGGTTTACCAGAATGGTTTATTAACACGCAGCAACTTAAAACGACAAAACAATACATTGTACGGCTATTTTATGCAGTCCAACTATAAGGAGCAGGATATTGTCACGAATGACAAATGATGAGGTGGCGAATAAGTGGAGAAACTAAACGTTTAATGTGGCGAACTTGTGCCTAAAACAAAATAGAGAAAGGTTAGCGTCGCAGGCGTCGATGTCGGCGAAACAGCAGGATCGAGCCCTGGGGCGAGACTGACTCCTGACCAAATTAATTGTATTCTTTTGTATGTTTATACAGCCTTGATGTTGGTACGCCTCAAGGGGTGACCTGTCTCCTAGCTGTAGATGAGGAATTTAGCCAGTGCAGTACAACCGCTAACCTGTGGGTTTTTAACGCGCACCACGCAGTATTGATAACACGAACGCGTGCCGCGTTCGTGTTATCAATACTGCGTGGGGCGGTGGGGATCGAACCCAGGAGGTTTCAAGCTTTCGCTCCACGTTCCGAGCTGAGACCGCCACGCGGAGCACCTTTTGTACCCGCGTAGGTTTCTGGAACATTCGGCGTAGTACTTTCGGCGCATAGAACCTTCGTAACTCTATCAGACGACAAGGTTCTCGGCCTTACGAGAATGTCAAGTTGAAAGAATGAATAAAAGAGGAGTCCGCTCCTTGAAATCAAACCCGGAGCCTACGCGCGAGAGCCAAGCGCGGTAACCATTCGGCCACGCGCTCGCTCGGCAACGCGCGTGGCAGTATCACTTATACACGTTACAAAACATTTCTGGGAAAAAAGAAAGAGGTCGCTTTAGCTAGCTTTAGCTATAGTGACATCGCTGAATATCACGTCCTGCTGCGTACCTTAGACGCATCGTTTAACTACAATCTATATTTCCAATATGGGGAGTTTACTATAAAAAACATGGGATACGGATATAAGCGAATGGATAACAAAAAGAACCCACATAATAGCCACGGCTGTGGTCGCACCTTCGTCAAGTAGGTTGCGTTCAGAAAGGCACTCAACCTTGGGGGACGCTTTGTTGGCATTTTGAGAGGTCATCCAGCTCGTAGTTTGTTTCCTGTCTTGTTCTCTGATTATCAATGTTCACTTACAGACAGTGCTCGCGTGAGCAATAAGTGACGAACTGGCGACAAAAAGACGAACAAAACAAAACCTCGACGTTTTGCCGTAGCGGGGTCAAAAATACAACAAGCAAAACAATTTTTTTTTCGTGTGTGTGTGTCTACTTTTTATTTTTTTATTTGTTATTTTCTTAACACTGAAGTCTGCATTGTAGTCGTAGGTCATTTCCCGGTCCGCGTTTCGCCTCACTGTGGCAATCTTTACTGCCGTAAAACCACCCCTTTCGTTTCAGGATTTTTTGGGGGAAACTTTAGGAAACAAAAGGCGCCTTTGGAAAGGCGAGGGGAAAACCTTCATTGTACGAACTTTGGGCTTTAATATGAATCACAATCGGCAAAAAGCGATGTTTTTTTCACGAGCTCGATCAAAGTTACCGTAGATAATAGGAGCTAGCAACAGGATTTGGTTGCTCGAAATATTGTTGGCGTTTGCTCGTGCCACGCCCACGCCACTTCATACAGAAAAACTCGGAAAATGGCGGAATGTCAAAAAAGTATTTCAGATAATGAGTACAAGATACTCAGAAATGTAATTAAAATAGAGTATCAAATATGCTCGATCAAATGTATTTGCAAGATACCAAGATACTTCAAAAAGTATTTCAAATACAGTATCTTGAGTAGAGTATTTGAGATAGGCACAAGTTTGGGTACACCCCTTGTCTCATATATAACACCCCAAAACAACAATTCGACGTTCAGTCCACAGACGTCGAACCGACGGTACCAACTTTCAAGAGCGGCTTGATAGTCGACCGATACAACTTATTAAAATAGCTAATGTACGCATTAAAGGCTACAATAAGACAATCAAGTTCTTTTTTACCCTGCTGCAAAACCTCAGTGTTTTTTTTTTCAGTCTTTGATACGCACATTAGCTATTTAGTACGTTATATCCAACATCTAACAAACCGCTCGCAAAAGTTGGTATTGACAGCTCGACGTCAGTGGACTGAACGTCCAAATGTAGTTTTGGGGTGTTACATATGGGGCAAGGGGTGTACCCCTATACAGCCCCTATTTCTAAGAGTGCACGCGTAGACCTTTAATTTCTTAATACCATCTTTTTTTAAGCTGTCTGAAGCAGTACAAGACAGTTCCACCACCATTTTTACTAAATGAAGAAAACGTTCACGGCAGCACATTGCTCCTTCAAATCAGACATTGCCAAAAACGAGGAATGATTTTGAAGCGATTGGGGAAAAAATTTACAACATACCGCTAGAACTTTAGCGAGCGATTCCGCTTGGCACACAGACTCTGAAGGAGTGCCGCTGAGCGCTGTTAGCGGTGGGAGGTAGAACTACGAACAGAGCTCCAGATATTTATTCCGCAAACTTTTGGGTCCCCCCCTCATACAACGTAGAAATAGCACACAAATTGTACAGGTGCTAAGACACGTCCCATCATAACACGGCGATTTGTTTGGATTGAGTGATACACGACCGGCTTGCGGTCCTGTATTACTAGTGCGTGGTGCACGTTAAAAGACCCAAGGGCTAGCGGTTGTACAGCACTGGCTCAATTTCTCATCTACTGCTGAGACACCAGACACCCACTAAGGCAGGCAAACTTCCGACTGTATAAACGTACACACGCCAATTCGTTGAAATCATGACCGTAGCCAGTGAGTTAGGCCCAAGGGTGCACCGTCGAAATTTTCTACCCGCGGGGATGCAGCTCCTCATATCTAGTTGAATAACGACCAGGATTTAAGCGCGTTGGATATACATTCCGAGAACTGCTTTTGGAAGTACAGCCGCTCAGCCGAGCGAATCGGCGAGGTGACCCCGGTCCGGATGGTTCTGAATTCCGCTTTTAGGCCGTAGTTAATCGGCCTAATTATTATCAATAATAATAATGATAATATCAATAACAATAATACGATGAACAAAAATTTTAAAGGTTTTTACACTTCTCTGTAACGTGAAACTGGAACGCAACTCTTGGGATATTTTGATTTTGCGATATACCGTGGTAAACAATTTCAAAGAGAAATATATATACGGTGCGATCTACTTATAGCGATACCACAGATAAAGATCAGTTTCTATAGTTCCTAGTTTAGAAACAATCAGATTCTAGTCCAGACACAAAGATAATCGGTTACACAACGATTAAAATTTCGGGTTTTTTCGTTGTCATTATAAGTGGATTGCACTGGATATATATATGTTATTATCTTGATTTTTTTTTACTTGAAGAGAGGCGAGGGAGGAGGAGGAGGAGGAGGGTACGGTGGGGGCTCTGTTTGGGGCCGGCGAGAGGCGCCAATAAGCCGCATTTCATGAAGCCGTGGCCTGCGACGTCCCCTTAATGCCCTGGGCGCGGTGTTGCATTGTGGGACTCCACAGACCTACACACCAAATCAGTTTCCCCGTTAAATTGAGCGGAGAATCGAATTTGTGTATAGGTCTGTAACGCCCCGTAATGCAACCCGCGCCGTGTTACATTATGGGGCTTTTCGGCGCCCGTTCCCGCATAAGTGGTTACGCCGACTGTGACGCCGACTCCGACGCCGACTCCGCTATATTCGGGAAAGGGCGCCTAAGAGCTGCGCCCTAAAAGGGAGCATGTAAGTCCTTGGTTTCGTAAAAGTAAGGACTCTGTATAAAACAGAACTGAATATACGAAAACAAAATATGTTAAAAATATTTCGATCGGAGGCACCAGTTTCAGATAAAGGTCTATAGTTAGAAACTCCGGTCGGCAGAGCAGAGGTAGTTTAAATAGAGTTATTGTAGTGTTCGCTAGAGGTTCAGCTGGCGCTAGTGTGCTGTTGCAAATTGAAGCAGACAGCAACCAGTCGAAAGTTGACTTCCAGCAATGCATTCCTAGGGGGAAAAGCAAGTACGTTTTTCTTTCTCTGCCATAGGTTCTAAGAGCAACTATTACGAATAATTATAACGTAGTAAATAGTTTCGAACATTTCTCAATCATAGTTTGAAACATTTCGCAATGAAAATATTGGTCAGTTCAGTTTCTTTCTGTCATATTCATGTCGTTAAACACAGTGTGGAAACAGCATCATACATGCATTTATACTTTAAATATTGTGTTTCCTAACCTGAGAGATTTTTCTCGAATGTTTACTTTCATGCATTTTATGTGCACTGCCGGGCACTATTAGCGCGAACGTGACGTCGGCGCTTTTCTACAAGGGGGATTTACGTACCAAGCGAACGAAGGACATCTGTAAAACCAAAAGAGACTGCAAGAACTACGCAGTAACACTGGATCAGTAACTCTCTGTGCATGTAGACGATCAAAATAGAGTGAAGACCAAGTTACTATAGTCTGACTGGCAATAGGTATTGCTTTATGTGGTGGCCAAGTTCGTCTGCTTCATTGGCAGGGGTTGTGGTGACGTCAGAAATACGCCGAGCTCTAATTGGCTCTGATTGAGGCATAGTGGGTAGACCTCAAGAGAGCTCGGCGTTCTCACGTCACCACAACCCCTGCAAACGAAGCAGACGAACTTACGCTCCGCATTCTCCCTGGTCGTGCATATGCGCGAAGATGCTTCTTCTGCGTTCCAAACATCACCCGCGCGCTCGAAATCTTCGAAAATAGAAGAGAAGCCAGAAAACAGGTGCCAAATAAAAGCTGTGCGTCATAGAAAATAATAAAAAGAAACACATTTCATAGCCCACCTACATTATTCTTTATTTTTTATGTTTTTTTAATGTTTTAACCGCTCGTAAAGTTGCACAACGGGGTAATGTTCATATATGTGACAGGACTGTCATTATAGCAATATATAGTAAGCATCACCGGAATGCTGGCGAACATTGGACACACTCTACATTCCATTCAATTGCTATTTTGCTTAGATTCCTCGCTCGTGTTTACACAAGCTTCTGTGAAACACAGGTTTGGGCCTGAAATAAAGCGTAGGTTAACATCGTTCATTATTTAAGAAAAATGCTGTAACTAAAGCAATTACACTTTTAAATATTAATAAATGTGTATACCATTCAGCACGGCCCACACAACAAAAGTTATCGATTGTTTTCTCCGGTGAAAAGAGAAAATCCACGCGCGTTTTCAGGAATGCACAGGAGCACCACAAATGTAGAATGCTTGCTGTCTGCTTCAATTTGCATCCCGAAAGTCGCCTGGACATTAGCGCCAGTTGAACCTCTAGCGTACATTGTACAAACTTTGTGGTCCTCCCAAGGGCATATCCGGGTAGGTCAAATTTAAAATTGGAGAGGGAGGGGGAGGGTATATATTTTAGGGAGAGGCTCCAGGGGGATCTATATTTAAGGTTTGTTTATTGGTGCATGAAATTGTGGGGGTACGTTGGCTAGCCCGGGGGTGTGTTAGTATTGTACACAACCAACACGTGACACTGACACTGCTGAAGCAGGGCCCGTGCGCCGCCGCTTCACTTAACGCAAATCTGGTGGCACGCTACCCACACCAGGTGTAGGCAGACGCTCACTTGTTTGTGAACAGCGTCTATAATGTCATGAGTCTTTTCTTACCGAGACGAAGTTTAATGTCGTCCACGCTCTTCTTCCGATAGCCGCCCTCTTTTTTTGTGTGTAGGCAATGCGCAGCTGTTAGAAGCCATCGCGAAGAGATGATGGTCGCACCACAGAAGAACTGAAACAGATGAGGAATTAAAAACATTCAGGCAAACAAAGCGGGAAAAGCTCATCTGTCGATTCCCGCGTCCGAACATTCCTCCCCTCTCTTTATTTCCTAGCTTCGGAAATACTAACTGTCACCCATTAAAACTTGCGAACAAGTTTTACTTTAATGATCGTCGACATCTTAAAATCACTGAAATTGTTGAGGTAGCCTCTGGAAAGCTCGTTCTCTTTCCATCCCCTTCTACCGCTCCAGACTGCAGCTGCGAGTAGCGAAGTGGTGAGGTAGAACCTTAAGCTTCCCCCCTCCCTCCCATGATAGTTTTCACTCATATCAAAGCTCAACCCCACCTTTCTTTATAAGAAATCCAAACTGAAAAGTAGAATGGTGACCTCTGTCGTCACCTGAAATTACTGTGACCCGTTGTCCTGGACAAAATTTGTCAAGATAAACCGTGAACCCGGAGGTTTTTATTGTTTCTTTTTACTTCGATGTTGTGGTTGTTGTGCTGTATTCTCTTTCGATTAAAGAGTCGTCTGTTGTCAGTGCTTGTCCTATCTACTACTTTGGTCCTTGCGTTTTGCGCGCTAAATATTGTTTTCTTGGGTGAGCCTGCATTTGTCAATAGTTCAAGGTTTGAAAGGAAATTCTGATCAGGCCTATCCCTAAGGCCGCTGGCTCAAGCCTATTTGTAGAATGCCATTTTTATTTTATTTTGTTTTTCACCATCGTGGCGTTGGAAGTTTTAGTTTTTTTGAATAAATCCAAATTGCAAAAATATTTTACCGGCGGGTGTTTGTTTTAGGATTTTAGCTAATTTATCCGAAAACACGGAATCCTAGTTAGGATTAAATCCCTGCGGGTTAAAAACCCCCGCAGGGGTTTTTTCAGTATACGTCGAGCAAACGTGTACTGAAAAAACCCCGCAGGACATTTTTCCGGTCTATACAGGTTCACACCGACCAGCAATAGAAACTTTTAGGAAACTTATCGTGCTACCATTACCTTACTGCCGTTACCGTACTACCGTTACCATGGGCCCAGCTGCGCATGCGGAACTCGTACCGGCGTCACGTGCCTGAAATGCTGTACCGTGGCTGCCTTCCCGTGATACCGCGGCTCTGTGTTCACTGCAAGCGCCGACGACACGCTTACTGTTTCAGAATGCTGGAAAAGCTATCTAGAAATAATCGTAGAAGCAAATGTTGCTGGAAAAGCCATATTTAGTAGTAAGAGCTGCTTTTATATCAATACCGGCACGTCGCAGAACGGGGTTGTTGTTTTGTCTTTCCACAAATATAAAAAAAAAAAATATTTTGATGGCATCACGGCTTCCTCGATGGCTCTTTTCTGTTTAAAGCTTTTTGCAGTCAGTGCCTTCATCATGCGCTCACACAGCTACATGCTATTGCATGTAACACGTAGTTGCGTAAAAACTCTTCTGCTTTTAGGTCGAGAAAGCTCGCGTTGGTGGCGGAGCTTTGACTGCTCTTCGCTTCTCACCACGACTAGAGTGTTTTTTTTTTTCTTTTTGTGCCCCATAAAGAGAGAAAAACGCGTTATCATAACAAACGCCTATAAACAAGACAAAATGCCTTTATATTTAATCCGCTTCAATACTAAGAGTGATGACATAACGCAACAGTTGCCTTTATTTTGACAACAGGGCTCAAGATAATCCTGCTGGATAGAGTTGGGTCTAACCGCGGTTAGTGGCCGCAATCGGCGAGACGCCGCAGAGTCATGCATAGAGCCTCCCCTCAATGCCCGGCACCCTCACTTTCTGCGCGCTGATTACCTCGGCGGGCATCTTCAAACGATGCAAAGGGTCGTACTTCTCGAAGTGGAAGAGTCCTTCGAACGTTTCGTCTTGCGTTCTGGTGATGTTCAATAGATCACTGTCGCTGACCGACCATCTTGCCTCCTTTTATTCGTGTAAGATATGAAGATCCTCAAATTCTTGCCATGACAGCGCGTCGAGCAGTACCGGATCGTATAACGCGCAGTAAGTCATCGCAGATTTCTAGCACTTGAGGTTGGCAGCACGAAGACCGAACACAAGAAAAGGCAAGAAAGGGACGCGGCTGTTGTGTTGGCCTCCTTGAGCGCAATGCCGGATGCTCGCAACTCGGTGGAAGCTTTTCATGGCATATCAGAAGAAATAAAGAGGGCACACGCATGGATTTAATCATGTGCCCAAGGTGCGCGAGCACAAGTACGCCCGTATAGCTTTGACTTCATTGCCAAGAAACGCTGCCCCTGAGTATCAGGAGCCGGTTTATACAGATCCTTAGTTTGATCATCATTACACCTTATTGCGCCACCGTTTTTATAAATTAACTATCGCCGTCATTTTCTGTCGCAAGGGCATGCTCCAGTCGAGCTTCGGTACCACTATACGACTCCCCGGTACTTTAAAATCAATATTTGCAGGATTTGGACGGTACGCGGTCGCTCTTGCGCAGTCGGGACCACGATAACGGTAGTATGGTAACGGTAGTATAGCTAATGGTATTACGGTACGGGATTGCTAAAAGTTCCTATTATTTACATACAGGCAACCCTTGCGCGTATACCGGTATTCGATACACCAATACGGGTCGCCGAGTGTGGGATGCCGGCCGCCGACTTGGGTTTATCGGTCGCCGATAAAGGGCTACAGGCAACGCCGGTACGATGTTACCGGGAAACAAATCACATCGCTAGGTGGCGGATATTCTCATGCCAGCTACCGGCATCTTCGCACTGGGGACCAATACCCCGCTACGGTTGCCAATAACCACTTACCGATGGACTGTACCGGCAGGCCGGTGTATGTTATACTGGTGTGCCGGATTAGCCTTTCGAAATTCCACCCGGCATTGCCTCTATCGATCTATCACATGCAATGTCCACTTTCATTCCCTCTTAATGTTCTTAAAGGACAAAAGATAAAATGACTAACATATTTACGAGGTGCGCTGGGAAGCGACGGACGAAATCTCGAAGGCATATCTTAAAGGGACCATGAAAACAATTTGGAAGTTCAGTCTAACGATTCTGATAGATGTCCTGTGTATTCCTGGTAATGTTGACGAAGTTTTATCTAGAAGCTGCGTTCGCGCGCCATACAAATTAATTTAGCAGATCCAGCAATAATCACGCCGGGACCGATGAGTGCGACAGCCAAGACTGAGAAAAACACCAGCCTTTGAGCGACGTAGAGTGCGACAATCGATCCAGGCTCGTCAGACGATTGCTGGAAGAGAACGCCGCCCGCTCGTCTTTGTTTTCAATCATGTATTCTTTAAAAAAAAACATTTTCTTAATTTAGTAACAAAGAAGATCATGTATCTTTGTCAGAAAGGTTTACTGCAATAGAAATGAACTAGTATTTCAGTCCGAGGACGTGTGAACTGAATTAGCCGAGCGTCTTTTACTGGCACACGGCTAATATGGGGCGTGGACTGACTGAAAAGCTTGTAGTGTGACAACATAGCAGGTTTTTGTTTTGTTCTGCTAAGAAAAACAAAATAAATTTGGGTGAGTGTATGTATATATACAGCTTAGAACTTAGTCTGCCTCGAAGGGCGACTTGTCTTCCAGTTGTAGATGAGAAGTTTTGCCAGTGCGGTACAACTACTAGCCTGGGGTTTTTAACGTGCATCACGCAGTAGTGATACACAACCCTACGCCGGTACGATGCTCATCCAGATCGAAACGGGCAGGGGTGGGGACTGAATTCCCTAGGATCCCTGGGATCTGCTGCGCGAGCTTTCGCTCCCCGTGCTCCGAGGTGGTGGGCACTCTATAGCCTACTCGGCCACCGATCCCCCCTGAGAAAAGCAAAAAAGGCGCATTATTGTTTTCTTGTTTTTTTTTGTACGCTATTTTTTGGGGGAAGCCATTTTAGGTCTTGCGAGTGAAAGGAGTTGCAGGAACTGTTCCCCGCTTACGCGCCGTAGTTTTCGGTACTCCTTCGGGTCCATGTCAAAAAGCTTCTGTCAGACCTCGTGTAGCACGTCGCGATCTTTCCTGCCCACGAATCCAGCCTTTCATCCGACGAGACCTTTTTGCGCCTGTTGTACTGTATTGTTTCGCGCGAATATGCAGGAGCGAGACTGGCTTGTCTTTCTAGGGACCATCCGTGCTTTGTGTCAGCAGAGTGGCGACCAATTCAAGGAGCTTGGCAAGCGGCACAAGAATGCACGCATGTCCTGGTTACTCGCAGTCGCAACGCAGCACAATGCTCTCAAACCACAAAGCGCCGCTATAGACCTCCCCGCGTCAGCTGCGCTCATGAACGCTACATTCTACCGAAACCGACAGTTCATTGTTGACGTCACCTCCGTATTAGGAGAGGTTGTAGAACGTCATTTTCGGTTTCGTTAATTTATTTTTTCCGGAATAATAAGCGTCATTGAAACGAATAAAAAGATTGAGCATGATGCTAGGTCCCTGAAAAAAGGGAACACACCTTTTTCTGAAGAAAAAAGTTAAATCGTATTTATGGTCCTTTCAGCAGCTCCCAAAAATGCTACGGAGTTGGAGGGAACTTCGGTGTCTCAGGGTGCCCACACAACGTAGAAAATATTTTTTTGGTGTTAATGCAATTAAGGCAAAGGTGCAGCGAGCTGGACAAGAAGAACGATAATAAGCCCCGAAGAAGTGGAAGAATGGGGCAGAGTACAATCAGATATTTCCAAACACAGCTGGGAGACTGGTGCGCCAGGTCCAGGCGGATTTTTTTCAGTCGCGCACCACTCACCTAGCTGTGCTTAGAGCACGTGGTTTGGAGATATGTGTTTGTCCTTTGTCCTTTTCTTTTCTCCTTCTCCAGGGTTTACTATCGTTATGTTTTTGAGGCGTACAAATGATCTGATAAAGACATATTTGATCTCTAATGAATCTGAATTCTCGATCTGCGGTAAGCTCGAGTTATTATTGTTATTCCATATTGTTTGAAACAGAATCGCATGAGAAATTTTAACGTATCGTTCATGAGGACTTCTCATAATTCATGAGGACTTCTCATATTCATAATTCATAATCTCAAGGAAGTTATCAAATTTGAGCTTTAACATTATTTATATTTATTTATTTATTTATTTGTTTGTTTGATTGTTTTCATACTCTCAAGTCCTGGAGCCATTACAGAGAGGAGTGGGGGTGACATATGAAATCGTTGGCGTGTTTCCTGAAATAGGTGGCTTCGGAGATGGTAGCGATTGGGGCAGAGTGGTGGTTCCAGTCGTTTGGTGTTTTCCATGTTTGTACGACACGCTGGCGTTCCCAAAGGGGCCCTTCCATCCTATATCAGCGTCCTTTTTTGCGGTTTCCACGTCTCTTATGGGCCGGCTTGCTAGAACAGCGTCTCAGCTGAGACTGGGTGAAAGAAAGCACTGCAAAGGCTGGGGCGCGCGAGCGTCTTGAGACGCAGCTTGAGTCCCTCTCAGCTCGTGCGCTGGCTTTTTCAGTGCTTTCTTTCACCCAGTCTCAGCTGAGACGCCGTTTCTAGCAAGCCGGCCGTGGTTCCGGCAACACAGCGGGCACGGAGAGAGTAACTAAATATTAGCGTGTCATTTTGACCGGACGACGCGGAAACCTCCTCCTCCTACGGGGGCGCCCCGTGGTGCCGAACGCGCGCGGCATGTGACGAAATCGTGACGTTGCCGGTCCAGGTCAGCTTCTACCTTACGACCGGTCAGAACCGCTAAAAGATATTTTTTTTAGTCGAAATACAAAATATAAGTTGCGCGAACCGTTTCAATTTGTTATTAAAGTAGTTTTTGTTCACTATTTTAGATCAGAAAAGAAACTAATGCAGTTTAGAAAGTACGGAAACAAGAAATGACTCGTCGACATACCCGCCACCAAGCGGTGGAAAAGGCGGGGCAAACTAGAAAGGGGTAGTGGGATCAGGCTCTGACGCGCGCCACGCATTCCTGTAAAGCGGCGAGCGTGGAAAGGTCCCGGATGTACGCAACGGCGCTGCGGTCGTATGGGCTGGAGGATCCGACCGGTTCCGAGGATTCCGAGGGCCTTCAGAGAGCAGGTTTGGTTTGCGGTTTGGCCGTTTGGCGGTTTAACAGCGTGAAGTGGCTCTCGTTCTGAACTGATCTGTAGCCCATGTTTGCTGTCGTTTATGACCAATGAAGTGTCATGCCTAAAACGGCGAAAATGTTGAGCAAAAAAGTTTCAACAAAAAAGCGTTTAGTCGCGCAGCAAATGCATGGCGAGCCGCCCTGGCCGCCCGCTTCATTGAGCTTTCCAGCCCATGCTTAGTTGCGCCCTCTCGAGCCGTCAACACGGAGTGAGGCAGCCGTGAGCGCTCGCTGAGCTCACAACCCCTCCTCTAGTTCACGGCCACACAAGCCAGGACCAGGGACATCAAGAAGGGCATTTTTTGCTTGTTTTTGTAATTTGGAATAGCCTATAACTTTTAAAATAAAGCGAAATTATAAAATAAAGCGAAAAAGTTCAGTGCGCTCAGGTTCGGTGCAAATGACAAACCAGTCAAAAAGTCGTTGCAACGCCATTTTAAGCCGATGATCGGTGCGAGGTTACTCGTATGGTGCGCGAAGAAACAGCTTTCTTTGAGAATCAGGCTAGAATTGTAAATTTTATGAAAGAGTCATATACGAAGATATTTGCGGCGTAAGGCTAGGTCAGGTAAGTCCAGGGTTGATCTCATTGATGAATCACTAGCTGTAGGAGAATATTTGGATAGGATGAAACGGGCGGCGCGGTTTTGAATGGATTCAAGAGTGTTTGTTAATGTAACATGCCAAGGATCCCAAATTGAACACGAGTATTTAGGCTTTAGGTCTAAGTAGAGCTCGTATTGTAGTTTAACACGGGCAATAGTAAAAATAAACTGGCGGCGTAGAAATCCCAGCATACAATTAGCATTATTAAATACGCGGTCGATGTGCATGTTCCAAGAAAAGTTATGTGTTATTTGAATGCCAAGCAACTTGTATAAACCCCAGATGTTAACGATATATTATTAAGAACGTGCGCGACAGGGTTAATATTTTCAGCAGTCACTGAGACACGCACACTTTTGGATTTAGTAACTAACGTGAAGTTTCATTCGCCACTCAACGCACCAGCACGAAATAAGGTTAAATCAGACTGCAGCGTGGCACTGTCACGTGCATTGCAAATAACACGATCTAAAACACAATCATTCACGAACAGTCTAACAGGGGGAGTAATTTGTTTAGGGAGGTCATTGGCAAAAATTAGAAAAATAAAGGTTCCAGAACAGACCCCTCTGCTACCCGAGAAGCTACAGCAGTAGTAGAAAAATAGTATCCTCTAGATTGTAATCGGTTAAACAAAGAGCACTGATCTAACCCAATATGCTAGGATCTATATAATTGTGACTCAATTTAAAAGTCGCTCGTTCAGTTCCCCCATTGGACGTGGGTTACCACACAAACAGAAGTGCGTCGAAACCTGCGTAAACGTTTCTCAACCGCTTCACCGTGACCGTGACTTTTTCGGAGGTCCTTCGGGGTTCTGAATGCTCTGATTGGAATGAGAAATGTAACAACTCGTTCAAACTTCAGAATGAATTCAGCGAATAATCCTAGCCTTACACGCTTTAGAACAAATATAATTAACGTTAAAAGTAGGGCACCATGTTGGACACCACTGTGACCTAACTGCTATTAGCGGCGAGATGTTTTGGTGGCGCCCTCCTATGGTTCCCCCTTGTGACGTCATTACCTTGCAAACAACAAGTTCGATGGTGTTTGTAAATAGCATGGTGGAAGCTTGAAATCATTGCGCTCTCAAAGGAACACTGCCAACACCGTCAAAATTAAAGTTCTTTCATTCTTCTTATTTCCGTCGATGATAAATTCTTTTCTGACGTCATAGTCAGCGTTCGGCCAATCGTGGAAGGCCGACCACAGCGACGCTTTCGGTCACGCACGTCGCCAATAGTTCGCCTCACCTTGGCGTGAACTATTGTTATCCAAGCACGCTAAAATGCTAAAAGCGCGAGGTAGTTGCTTTGAATGAAGCCTCGGGGACTGAACGAGCGTTCGTGCAGCGAGTGCTCCAGTCAAGGGAGTCAAGGCTACCCGCTCGCGCTTGCACAGCCTTCGCAGTTTGTCTCTGCTAAGGTGAGACCACGGTAGAAGAGACACCTCTGGCCGCTCTTCCCACGGAAAGCGAGCGAAAAGATCGTGCTCGGAGCTAGCCCCGAACCAGGAGTAGTTGGTTCCGTGCCACCGCGGAGGGCGCTGCGGTATGCGGTCCCTCCTCGGCGGCCACGGTGTCGGCGGCGTAGCGTGCTCGCCTTTTTCGCGGTGTGGTGGTGTGGTGGTGCTGTGCGGCCAGTGGCTGGCCTCGTGTTTTGCTTTTCGCGTCTCCAGCTCGGCGCTCGCCTTCCCGCGGCGGAAACGGGAAGCGCTCTAGTGAGGGTACCCCGGTTCTCCTGCTCAGCGGGCACGGCGGAACTTCGCGCGATCATGGCTCGCGAAATGTCGTTTCCGGATGCAAACAACACTCTTCACTGTCCCAACGTAGTGCTGCAGCCGGTATGGGATTGTACACATCGCGACACTGTTAGCGCGAACACGACATCGGCGCATTTTCGCATTTTACTTCTAAAAAGTATTAGCGAGCACGAAATTTTATCGCTTACATTATAGAACTAAATGAGCTCTTTCCGTAGCAATAATAACTTGGACGACATCCCTTGGTTTCAAAGAGAAAAACTGGAAAAACCGGCGATCGCTTGTTCGCGCTAACAGTGTCGCGCTCTGTACCTTACTGGAGAGTTTTAGTATTGCGCATAGAAGCAAACGCAAGCGTTGTGCGCTTGCGTTCGAGTTGCGCGCCCCACGTTGTGCGTGCGCCTTATCGCCATGCCGTATCCAAGACCGCAATTTTCGGTTCCGCGCACGTGCAGTGTGGAGCACGCAAAGCTAGCACAAACGCACAGCGCTTGCGTTCGCTTGTATACGCAATACTAAAACTCACTACTGTTTCACCGGCTTCCAACGCCAACGAAACGTGCTGCAATGAGCAGACGCGCAAGCAGGTAGGCGTTCCTTCGAACTGAAAAGGCTGAGATTGGCAAAACGACGGAGCGTAGAAATGAAAGCAACTAGATGTTATAAAAAAATTAAAAATTAAAAAAAAATGTTTCTTTTTTCTTACTTTTGGGCATTTGGTTTGGAAGGATATTGGCGGCGATTTTGGACGTTTTGCCGATTGTCAAAAGTCGCGACTTTGATAGCAAAATATACTTTACCCACAATTAATGTAATTTTACGTAGATTTCTCACATCAGCTAGAATGTTTTCATTGATTTTACTCCTTTTGTTACTTGGTAATTAAAAATGCTGCAATTGGCACCAGTGATGATAATGAGCATAGGCGTAGACTATGGGGGGGGGGGGCATAGGGGCTCGTGCCCCCCCGGGCCATGATCCTTACCGAGACGCTGTTTACCTGGATTACTGCTTCAGAAGCACGGGGGCCTGGGTTCTACCCCCCCCCCCAACTTGGCAGCTGGCACAAGCATTTTGTTTTTCAGTTTTGTGCTCGCCGGCGCATGCGCTGTGGTACCGGCGAGCAACACACGGCTATGCTTGCACAATGATTGACATTGACACATGGCGACGGACAGATGGCGATATACATACGCTGTAAAATGTACCCCCTAAGATAAACTACTGATAACTGCCGATGTAAAAAAATTGCGCGGAAAAGCACCCCCCCCCCCCCCGGAGAACTTCTCAGCCTGCCCCCCCCCCCTCTCCCCCCCCCCCCCCCCGGGAAAATGGAAAGTCTACGCCGCTGATAATGAGCACACTTTTGATTGTCATATTTGTTCGCGTGTTTGAAATTAGATCATAAGCAACAAAATATATTAGAGCTTGAAAAATTACGTATTAAAATATCTGAATTTTAATGTAATTATTATTATGAATACAAATCGCGGCAATGTATGCCCCCAATTAACGCCAAGATCACAAAAATACGCCATTTAAACATAATAGTCTTTCCAGAAAGGTATAATTTTTTTTTTTAGCATATGAAAAACTCAGACATCGTTATCAAGATAGACAAACAGTCAAGCACTGGATGTAATATAAAGTTTTAAGCGTCACGCGTTGCTATAAAAAAACGCACACACACTTCAGCTGTCTGACTCAGATTGAGTCTTTGGGTTGTTGCAGTGAGAACAGCATTTATTAATTTATGCGTTTTGTGGAAATATCGTAAAAATTGGAATTATTCTATTATCTTGTGCTGGGAATAATGTTAAACCAATTAATCATCTAAATACCCAAACACCCATTAAAAGGCCCGCAGTTCATTATTTCCCATGACAATTATCTGAGCGAGAAAAGGCAGTGAGAACGCAAAAATGTCAGCACTGACTTTTTCAACAATTACAACAATTACAAATATCAGCCTGGATCAAACATGTATGTCACAAAATAAAGTTTCCGCGAACAACTTCTCTAACTAAATAATTACGATGTGAGACACATCTTGAGTTATGAAAAAATCCGAAATTAAGACCTATATCGAGAAAGTAAATCCAAAAAAAGAGGTTAGTTTCGGTTTCGCTCTAGAATTATAACGCGCATCCTTGCGTAAATATTACGCTAAACACCGTTCTTGTTTTCAGGGTAAAGAGGTGACCTGCGCTCATAACACCCTAGCTTCCTCGTATTACCAGAAATAATTTGTGTCGCTCAGTGAGCCAGCACACTAGACAGGCTCAACAGCGGCATGCATCTCTGACCCTCACTAAAACCGCCATTTTGGAAAATGAGTGGCGCCACCTATAGTTAGTTGGAGTCGCGATCAGCGCTGTGTCGATCACAGGTGCCACGATCGTGCACGGAGGTGAGCCTTAACCCGAAGAAGAAGAAGAAGAAAGAGAACATAGATCACTGATCTCAATGACAATTGCAGGATCGCGTTTGCCCGCTCCGCGAATGCGGTCACTGGCGGCCATCTTTTTGGTAGAGTTATATCACCTCTAGCCAAGATACAGCTGCTGAAGCCACCTGGCAGCCACCATCATCCATCCATGGCAGACGGCGTTTTGGCAGTTGCAGTGGCAGGCTGCCATCAAAATAGCGTGGGTGATATTCTGTGATTGATTGAAATTGTTTGACGAAACATGTTTTTAAAACCCGGCGTGAACGGTAGCCCGGTCTTTGAGGACCCGGTGAAAGTTTCACGAAATCGCGCAGCACCGGGGAAAAGCAGCACAGCACGCATCGAAAGTCGCATCAAAAAAAGCATCGAAAGCAGACGCCGGTACGTAGTCTGCTTTCGATGCGAGCTGCGCTGCTTTCCCCCGGTGCTGCGCTTTCGTAGAACTTTCGCCGGGTCCTCAAAGACGAGGCTACCGTTCACGCCGGGTTTCAAGAATCTGCTTCGTCGAGCAACTTCAATCAAGCACGAAATATCACCCACGGTACAGTGTACTAGATCTACGGCTATTTTATGGCAGCCTGCCGCCATTGCGCTGTCCGCCATATTACTATGATGGCTAGAGATGATATAACTCTACCAAAAAGATGGCCGACCGTGGCCGCATTCCCGTCCATAGGCGGTGCTGGTCAAACGCAATCCAGCAATTGTCATTGAGATCAGTGACATAGATTGACAGACTCTGGCGACTTGGTGGCCGCGTGGCGGCGGTAAGGTATAACAAGAAGCGGTGAGCGAGGGAATGCGGTACCACCGCTGGGAGAAACAACCGAAGTGGTCTATTTGGGAGGGACCCCAGAGCCGTACTGAGAGAGTTTGGCCAATGGGCGGAGCTTGTTGGCCGCTAGAACAAGCGGATTTCGCGGTAACACAATATGGCGTTACTTCTTTGTCTTGTTCATTCCTGAGAAATCGCGTAGAGCTCCTATGAGTCAGAGCCACAATATGGCGGACGGAAGTAGTCATCCCCCGGTTGTCAGACTACGCTGCTGTGGTTGTCAGGCTGTCAAAATCTCCTTAAGAAGGCCAAACTCTCTCAGTATAAACGGCTCTGAGGGACCCGATACTTAGGCGCCATCTATCCCCGTGCGAGTGAAGCGCGCTCGGTGCGCCGAACATAACGTGGCCGCCGCGTCGGACAGAGAGCCATTACCTAAATGTGTTTCTTCCACCGTGGGTACAACCGGAAGTGGTGAGCGAGGGAATGCGAGACCATCGCTGTGAGAAACAACCGGAGCAGTCGGTTTGGGAGGGACCAGATACTTGGGCGCCATCTATTTCCGTGCGGGTGAAGCGAGCGGTGCGCCGAACATAATGCTGCGTCGGACAGAGAGTCATTACCTAAATGTTTCTTCCACGGTGGGTGAGACGAAGTATAGTCGCAACATTTTGAATTTTGGCACAATATACTCCGTTCACCCTTGAGCTGAGACTGCAGCCAATGCCACAAGCACGAGAGCTCGAGGTCGTTGCTTTGAAGCGTTCTTATGCAGAATGACCGCTTGCGCTAGAAATTCGCAACTTTCAGCGATGGTGGTACCGCGGTGTGAGAATCGTGCTCCCTAGCTCCTGGATGATCTGCTTCACAATAAAGGTGCTTTCCTACTCCTTCCTGGCGGGAAAAAATAAAGTAAGGCTCCAACACTGCTCGCAGAAAGCAAAACTAGAATTACTTACGCGTCGCAGACCCCGCCTCGTACCGCTGTTCTGCGACGATCATCCAGATGACAGCCATTTTGGTAAGCGCCAGCGCGCCCTCTATAGGCCGTGAAAGTTGCGAATACATGCATCAAAGCCAGGAGCGCCGGCAAGCTCTCGCTTGTAGCTTTGGCTGCACTCCTGGCTTAAAGATGAAGAGAGTATTGGGGAGAGGATTGGACTGTCACGCCTCTATAGCGGCTCTCGATCATCAGCTGTGGGGGAAAACACAGCGAATTTTTCTGTTTGTTTCTGATCAGAGAAATCGCAGATGACGATACGAAGGCCACTCCTCGTGCGACGAGCACTGGTCAGAGCGAAGTGCTCGTGCCCAGACCGTGCTGGCGATGTTCCGTTTCTTTGTATGTGGTGTTAGTAAGTACCGAGCTCTGGGGACAACAAGCTCGATAAAGGCCGGTTCTCACATGCAGCGAAGCGCTGATGTAGCGCTACTCACGTGTCGCCAGCTACGCATCGTCTTCCATGAGCAACAGTTTTGACGGTGCGATTCAAAGCTGGTGAACGCTTTCATCAGCATGCGCTTAGCGCGAGGTGAGCGCTATGCTCGTAGCGCTCCGCTGCATGTGTGACCAGGCCTTAAAGCGCCTCCTGTAGTTCAATCTTCTGGCCAATAATAAAGCTCTTGAAATGGCCGTTCAAATAGACCGAATATGTGAGACGTGTGCGCTGGACACGCCTATTGAAGTCATTGTGAAAGCGTTTTTGAGGTACAATAATATTGACATATTTCACTGTCTCGCAAAGTCGCCCCGCAAGAATTGTTAATGAATGTCAATAGGCAAACAGTTAATAAAATAATCTTGCACACGGGACTGAGATCAATTGTGATGTGTTGCAGCAGACCAAGATATAAAAAGAAAGGTCTGCTCTACACGCAAAATGTATGGCGCAAACAACACAGAGGCGATGCGACTTCAATGTAAAAATTGCGGTGACGTACTACCGCGGGTACTTATGACTAAGTAGGCCTTCTATGTGCTTTGTGTACTTATGCATTGCCCGCTATGGGTTTTGTCTACTCTGTGTTGCCTTGGCCTGCGTGTAACGGTCTTTTGTTACACTGGAGCGTAACGCTTTTTGTATTAAATCCATCCCCTAAGACCATTCTGTGTTAATATTAACGTGTTTTAAAATTTCACAAAAAAGATAATCTTAGAAATGAATATATTAAAGACAAACAACACTGTTGTTATTGCTAGACGATAAAGATTTTTTTCTCTTGTCAAGTATTTAAAGATAAACCATGATGATCACATCAAGTAGAATCAGCACGTTGGCCATGTCAGCGAGCATTTTAAACCACTAACAGCTCACATTTACTATATACGACGGTGTGTGCATGCCCCATTCAGTTTTAAAGTACATATTCTGCACTCCGAAAACGTAGACACGGAAAGGCGGTATAACAGTGCATAGATGGCAACACAAACAATGAAATGATTAAAAAATAACCTTTCCGTCGGCTGCTGCTCGCATCTCGACCATCCAGGGCCAGGAATCAACGGCCTCTTGACCTCCGTAGATGCGGGCCTGAGGGCTATCATCTGGGATCTCCAGTCCTGTCTCGGCCGTGTGCTTGCTGCTCCGGCCACACACCGAATAGTCTACGTTAAGAAAAACGCTACAGACGTAACCGCGTCCATTCACACGAAATCGCACGGCAACGAATGTTGACGTCAACGGTTCAAAACAGAATCGTGGATTAAAAAGGCGCAGAGTTAGTAAACCAGGAAATACGCGGCCTATTCTTGTCTTCCGTTTTGAATGTCGTACGAAGTAACTATCATTAAAATATAACGCTGGAGCGCATGCGCTGCTATAAATATTCATAGTGAAATGCATGAAAGTGCCAATGATAAATGCTGCGGTAGAAGCATTTCTTTTTTCATCTTTCAGGTTTCAGTGCCTAGTTTGTAGATATCATCGCACCAGTACTTCGTACGCGATTTAAGTTATATGCAGTTAATTGTCTACAATATATCTTTATGGAATGAGCCCTTGAAGTTAAGTAATTATTTCTTAATTGTAACACTATTATTATTGACTTTGGTGGATATCAGGGTAACGATATGACTTAGTTATTATCCAATTAATTATAAAAAAAAAACTGTTGTTATCTTCTCAAATATTTATTTTAGGTGGAAGGTGTACGCAATAATTGAGCAAAGTGAACCCTACGAGAGTGGAACTATCTCGTGCGGAGTTTGTCAATAAATGGCTTTATTACGGACAAATTATAAAAAAATATTGCATAAATATGATTATGTTGAAGAAAACGAAGAATGAATGAAAAAAGCGACATAGAAAACATAAGTTTTAATACCAAACGTGGAGCCGCAGCTCATCGTCAAAATAGCTTATTCCACGTGTGCGATTTCCAGAAAAGAAATCATGCTTCGCTTACTTCAGCTTCAAAAATTGAAGTCTTCAGATAGTGAAACTAAGGGCACATGAGCGCAGGAAATCGCACCCCGGCAAAACACCAATGCACGCTGCAGGAGCGGGTGGTAGCTAAACGCTGGAGCACATGTCAGAAAAAGCGAACCGAAACTAGAAGGGATATTACAGCTACTTTTTTTTTTTTAAGAAGGAAAAAGGCGGAAGCAGTTGTGTAACAAAACACTGACTACGGCGAGCAAGTTGAATAGATGACGTATTTGCATCAGTGTTGGACGAAATACTCGATCAAGCTATTTAACTTAAGTTACTAAATACCAGCTTCATAAAGTATTTAAAATACTACTCAAGTGACTTTCACTGTAAAATATCTTGAGTAGAGTACAAATACTTAGAAATGTAATTCAATAACTTTTGATGATACTTCCACATTGCGTATCGACGTCAGTGACATTAGTGGCCAGCATTTTTATCGACGTCAGTTACAAACACAATTATACAGTTACGCAAATCTGGTTTATCAGATTGGCTTAATAGCACGCAACAGCACAAAGCGGCAAATAGAAAAAAAAATTATTAAAAAAACTTTGTAGGGCTATCATATGCAGTCCAACTATAAGGAGCAGGATATCACTTACAGATGTTACAAAACATTTCTGAGACAAAAAAGAAAAGAGGACGCTTCAGCTATAGTGACATCGCTCAATATCACGTCCTGCGAAGCACGTTAAACGCATCGTTTAACTACGTTTCCTATTCCCTATATGGGGAGTTCACTACAAAGTAACTTGATATACGGAAATTAGTGAATGGATAACAAAAAGAGCCAACATAATAGCCACGGCACTGGTAGGTTTTCAAGTAGGCTGCGTTCAGAAAGGCATTCAACTTTGGGGGACGCTTCATCGGCATTTTGAGAGGTCATCCTGCTCGCGGTCCGTTTTCTGTCCTCTTCTCTGCTTACCAATGTTCGCTTACAGACAGTGTCCGAGAGAGGAATGAGTACCGGACTAAAGAAAAAAAAACAAAAAGAAAAACCTCAACGCTTTTCCGTAACGAAGTAAAATATACAACAAGCAAACTAAAAAGTGTATTTTTTGTGTTCACTTTTCATTTCCTTCTGTTGTTATTTTCTTGACACTCAAGTCTGCACTGTAGTCGTGGGTCGTTTTTAATTCTGCGTTCCGCCTCAGTGTGGCAACCTTTACTTCCGTAAAACCACGCCTTTTGTATGAAGCTTTTTCGGGGGAAACTCTAGGAAACCAAAGGAGCCTTTGGGAAGGCAAGGGGAAAACCTTCCTTTTATGAAATTTGTCGTGAAAGATGAGTCACAATCGGCACAAATGCGATGTTTTCACGAGCTCAATCTAATTCACCTTAGCTTATCGGAGCTAGAAACAGGATTTGTTTGCCGAAAGAACGTTCAAGTTAACTCGATCGAGCCGCGCCCACGCCACTTCATACCGAAAAACTCAGAAAATGGCGGAACGTCGAAAACGTTTTTGAGATAATGAGTACAAGATACTTACAAACGTAATTGAAGTACAGTATCAAATACTCTCAACCAAAAGTATTTATAAGATACCAAGATACTTGAAAAGGTATTTGAAATACAGTATCTTGAGTAGAGTATTTGAGATAGGTACAAGTCTGATTTGCACGCGCGAAGGAGGGGCGAAGAAAGAACGAGAGAAAACTCGCTGAAGACACCTAAGCCTGCTTGCGTGTAGGAATGCAAACGCATTCCTACACGCAGCGCATTCTTACAAGCAGCGCGCCACGTCTTCCTTTCATGCATGGCGCTCCGGTGGTGACATCACGCTCCCCCACTGCGCATGCGCGGCAAAGCTTGCCTGCTTCACGACGGCTTGCGTGACAAAGCATCTGCGTCGCTGTGCTTTTCTTTGTGTTTTATTGCTGAGGCGCGTCCGCTTTGAACTTGAGCGCCCCCGCCGCCTACCGTGACGAAGCATCTGCGTGGATGTGCTTTTCTTCGTGTTTTATTTCTGAGGCGCATGCTTGATGACGTAGTTTTATTACATCTTTCGGGGACAACGTCGACGGCTTTTCGCGTAATGGGACAAGTAAGGCTTTCGCCTTAATATATACTGTGTGAGACCGAGCCCTGCCACGGTGAAAACGGTGTTCAGTTTAGCGTGCATGCCCGATATCAATAAGGGCACACGATACAAAGTATGCTTAAAATGGCAGGATGGGCTTCCAAAACCCGAATTAATGTAGCGTATTTTACGGACAACAGCCCGCGGACAATACATGTTTAAGCGTTGAAGTTTTACACGGTTCGGACTTGTTCCAGGGGCAGATTATACAGGGCGATACAAGGAGACGCTGCAGGCTCTTTAAATCGACCGGAAAATTCGGTTTCTTAACCTATCGCGCTACGACTTTGTGCAGCGTTGCCCACAGACGGTGCATTTTTTTTTTTTTTGTAAAATTTGCAAAGAGCGAACTTACCTGAGGAAAAAGTAAAAAAAGAAAAAGGCTTAGCTCCTCTGGAAACGCAGCGACGCCACCGGTCTGCAAACAACACGGCGCCGTTTCGCACGGGAGACAAGAGATGGCGCAAGCGGTCGTGACGCCAACTGCCGCCAACGAACGAGCATAGGACGCCGAGAGCCGGCGTCTTTTCTTTAGCAGACGATCTTTTCGAATCAAAAGCGGCGCGAGCTTTTTTCATATCAGTTGTTGTTTTTGCTTCTGCGACTGTCGCCCCCTGCGGAACGCGCGCCGCTTTTAAGTCGAAAAGATCGTCTGCTCAAGAAAAGACGCCGGCTCTCGGCGCCGTATGCTCGTTCGTTGGCGGCGTTCGTTGCGCCATTTCTTTCTCCCGTGCGAAACGACGCCGTGTTGTTTGCAGACCGATGGCGTCGCTGCGTTTCCATAGGAGCTAAGCCTTTTTCTTTCTTTACTTTTTCCTCAGGTATAGTTCGCTCTTTGCAAATTTTACAAAAACAAATTTACCATCTGTGGGCAACGCTGCACGAACTCGTAGCGCGATAGGTTAAGAAACCGAATTTTCCGGTCGATTTAAAGAGCCAGGCGTCTCCTTGTATCACACTGTACAAGGATACTTTGTTTTCAAGGTCGATCAATACTAACGAGAAGTGAAGAATTTTCTGAATCACAGATTAAGTTAATGCTTTCTGTTTGATATAAGATTACTTGCGCGTTAATAAGGCAGGCATTTTTCAAGGCATGTGAAATAGAAGGATAGTTTTGTGTGCGCAATATACACCAGGTACAAACTATGCAAAAAAACAAATTGGGTTGTGTGCATGTTTATACAGTCTAGAACTTGGTCTGCCTCAACGGGCGACGAGTCTCCCGGCTGTAAATGAGAAATTTAGCCAATGCAGTACAACCGCTAGCCTGGGGTCTTAAACGTGCGTCACGCAGTAGTGATACCGCACAGCGGTATGATGCTCATCCAGATCGGAACGGGCAGGGGTGGCGATTGAACCCAGAATCTCTGGTTTCTGCAGCGCGACCTTTCGCTCCACGTGCTCTGAGCTGGTGTGCGCTAGCCCACTCGGCCACTAATCCCCGTACAAACTATGCATAGACTATGGTCTGTGGATTGTTGTTTTGTTTATTGTTTTTAGAGCGCAGCTCTCAGGTGCCCGTTTCCGGCTTGAGCGGCCTCGGCGTCGCCGTCGCCGTCGGCGTAATCGTAAGGTCACGTGACCCCCAACAGGTCACGTGACCCCCCACAGGTCACGTGACCCAGTGAGGGGAGGAGGAGAAAGGAGGGGTATACCCTCTTCTCAGTACCCTTCCTTCCTCCTCCTCAAGAGCTGCGCTCCAATTCGGCGTTAATGGGAGTTGTAAACGGCTTTCTTTTTTTGTTTTTTTGTTTTTTATTTAGCCGAAATACGTTCCTGCGCACAATACACCGGGTGCGCACTACGGTCCCGAAAATACTGCGATTGCGGTGTTGGTTGATGTGAAGCTTTTCATTTTTTACCGAAATACACTCTCTTTACAGCGCAATAAAGGTTTTCCGTATTATAAAAAAATTAAAATATATATAAATAAGTAACATTTTTGGAACGCAAAGTTTGATAAAGAGCACTGGAGACTTGACGTTCAGACAAAATGCTGCACAGCCGAACAAGACTTGTCCAAACCAGTGAAGATATTTGTAGGACGAAAACGCGATATGAATCCAGAAGGAAGGTTTCGTTATAATCAAAGTATGTCCTATTTCCAATATCAAATTTGCATCGACTTCTTGAATTGACTTGCTGAGAACCGAAATTGAAGAAACTTGCTCACCGAATTGAAAACCAAGAACCCTCGGTGGTAGGGATGAACATACCTGTGGTGCCGTTGGTTAAGTGGTCAGCCAACCACTGCATTACTGCGTAATTGCGCAGGATGAACACATGTTCCGTATCCGTCGCAAGTTGTTTGAGCGCACTGTGATCAGGGCTACCGGTGAGCCCAATACAGTAAATATCTGCGTAGTGACGTTTCCGAAGCTTCTCGACATCTTTGGCAGGACTGCCACCCAAGTTTGCCTTGCCTGTAAAAGTAAGTTGAGTATCATTACAAACTGAGCAACAGTTGTTAAAGGTGTTCCACCTTCGATTTGTGTCAAAAGCTACACTACAAAGCCCTAGCGGTGCCTATGTATGTCCAAAGAGCTCCGTAGCGAAACAAAAAAACAAAGAAATCTCATCACACAACTCCCACAAAGCCTTCATTTTGCAATATGTAATAGTGCATGTTCATGATCTCTTAAATTCAAATATCTGCTCACATCACAAATTTAGCTTCCATGTGATATTCAGACTTCATCTGAAACTAATACAATTATTGCTGTTAACGTTGTAGGAAGATTCTAGGCGTGAAAGCCTATTCCAACCCCAGAATTAGTTGGTTCTATTTGCGTCTGCTACCTTAATAATAGGCTAAAGTGCTCTTGTAAATGTTACTCACCGTCAGTGATAAAAAAGATGCTGTACTTGAGTTTAAATCCGACCTTGCTCAAATGAAAGTCCACAATCTCCAAGTTAGTCGTGATGGCCTCGACGGCCGCTTTGATCGCCGTACCGCCAACTGTTAAAAAGAAAACATATGTTTAAGCGCCTAGGCATTCACTTATCAATGATTACACTTGTACAGAAGCTTGTTATGATGAAGGCGAGTTTGGTGATTGATTACAGGGAGTAACCGAGCAGAGGAAAACAGATTTGCCCTTGTTTTGTTTTTTCTTCGTGTGCCTCCTCTGCTGTTGTTGTTGCTGTTGTTTGCACCGCTGCTGCCCATGATTAAAATTGTAAGATATGATCATACTTTGATTGGGTAATCAGTATAAATATTTTCGAAAATGAGACGAACTTCAACAGCCGTCGCTTGTGCTACTAAAATTGATGCTGCTCTCATCGGGTGCGCAACTGAAATATCATGTATTGGTTGCTCCTTCACCTCAACATCAACGAGATATGTTGCTCCTGACCCTCAAAAGCATGGCACCTGTGACTCCAGTTCTCACGAACTTCCCTACAGCTTAAGAAGCGCAGGGTGTGGCGAATCAAGGTAGCCTCATTGTTGCTTCGCACCGCGACCAATGAGATTGTTACTTTCGCCCATGACAACGCCAAAGTGCCAATCACAAAGCAAAGAGCGTGAGCATGATAAGCAGCTCACTGCGTTGCTGAAGTTATCAGTCACTATAGCGGGCGTGCACTCTAAAAATGTCTGTGCGTCTACTTTCACGCACAACACTCGGAGAGCCAATCACCGCAACTTACGGAGGCAGCTCAGCGAATGGCGATGCCGAAACATGTGTTTAGATCCAAAAGCGCAGGCTGAGTTGTGACATTAAGCAATGCGAAACGTCACGCTTGAATTGCTTAGTGTCACAACTCAGACTGCGTTTTTTGGTCTAAACATATGTTTCGGCATCGTCATTCGCTCAGCTGCCTCCGTAAGTTGCGGTGATTGGCTCTCCGAGTGTTGAGCGTGAAAGTAGACGCACAGACGTTTTTTAGAGTGTGATCTAAGAAACTGTACTGGGTCCCTGAATAAATTACATACACTCGTCCGCGTTGCAAGTTACTACTGCAGTTAAATACAAAAATGCACTAAGGAGGTTGTCGCTGATTAACCTAATTTTAAGCTGTGATGCGAAGAAGCAATTTTTTTCTTCAGAAATCACTATATGTGAATGAGTCTCGCGAAAAAGACTTAAATGAGAGGACATGGACAATAGCTACCAAAATCCGACGTTCTTTTTTTTACTTACGAACTGACCTTACATTTTAGCAATTTTGGTTGGTTGGGAAAACTTCACGACCCAAGAGTCGAGCTAAATATTTTCTCTAACGTAGCTGCAAGCACTCTATGGAGTAAACTTTGATCATTGTGCCGGACATCGTCGGTAACAAGATCCACTGGCTGATTCAGTTTCTAAACTGTTTAAAACGGCAGCGGTGGCGGCTTCACTTCAATGGAGTTATATGAATTGTATCAAATTTCGCGTCGTTATAGCTAATGCACAAGAGCCTGACTTATTTTTTTTCTCTCGTGTTGTTTTTAATACGTTAGCAATAGAACGCTCGCTTTCCCGAAAACCCGCCGGCGTCGGTCAGTGCGTCCGTTTGTCAGTGCCTTGCATGACGTAGCCAGGAGAGTGGGTGGGTGAGGAGTCGTCCTATTTACAGATTCAATGTGACGGCGGCGGCGAGAGATGAAGAGGGTGACGCGTGCTGACGTCAGCGTTTCGGACCAATACGAGCGTCGCATGTCTGGCACGGAGCCATGGATAAGAGCAGAGGCCGCGCCACTTCGGAAGGCGGCCTTGCTCAGTTACCGCTCCTGCAATTGACGGGGTTCTTTCCACGAGTGACCAAATCCAAGAGCGACGACGGAAGAAAGCAGAGGCCACGCGTCAGCGGCGTCAGGCCGAGACAGAAGATCGTAAGCGTTGTTTGGTTCTTGCCGCAGGGGGAAGGCGACGGAAGCGCGAAGCGGAAAGTAAAGAGGAAAGACATTAACAAACGACAGGAAAGCGGTGATACATGAATGGCAAGGGGACCTAAACGAGTGAAAAAAGGTGAATAGGGGATGAAAAAGAACCAGTGCTAACGTATTTCCATCAGGTGAATCCCATTGATCGTCGAACAATTTCTTCTTTTCAAACAAGCGCCATTTGTAGTGCACATGTTTGAGCTCTACAACGCCTGAACCCCGTCTTTTTTGCAGCGATCGCTGTTATGGGCTCTTTCCACCACTGAAAATGACATCCGTTGTTAATGTTGTAGCTATTGATGTTGTAGCTGTAGCTGTTATTGATGTTGTACTGGCGTACACTCTTAATCTGGGGCCGGCAAACATCACGGCCATAGCCGTGACGTTCAAAGTTTTCAGGACTTAGCCGCAAACTGATCCGGCCCCGTCAAAATAGCCGTGTACAACGTCACGGCTGGAGTGGGCCCCTCCACTCTTTAATGGTGCGAATGGCTATAGGTGGCTCCGTAGGCGGCCCTGTAATATTTGGCGGCCCGTTTGTGCTGGGCCGGCAAAAACGGGCCGGCTATGCGCATAATAGCGGGGGAAAAAAAAACACTCTGCTCTCCGCTAGATGGCGGCAGCTGCGGCCGCCCAGCGTGACCCGCGGGCGCAGCCAGCGGGCACGCATGCGCATAAATTTCTCTTCTCGGTGTGCAAGGACGACGAATTTTGACGATTCTTTTGACGATTCTTTGACGACGAAAGTACGATTTTAATCGGAAGCATCTGCGGGTGACGTTTGTTTTCATATCATGGTGATGGCAGCCTATGTTAGAGTGTGCGTCGAAGCCGCGGGACAGTGAGTTAGTTCCTTAGGATGCTCACGTCGAAGGATATCAAAGGAATTCAACGCGGGCGGTGTAACCATGAGGGAACACGTGAATGCGATGGCGTCGCACGGCCCGCTGATCTGGCGGCATGACCAGCTCGACCAGCATGACCACCACTTCTGGGCCAACTTAGCTGGTGCTGTTACTGCGGGCACAGTCCTCTTCAGCACAACCGACTGGGTAATTATGTAGCTTACTGGCTAATAACGAAATAGAGTCAAGTGTTGAAAGAGTTCCTAACGAGTAAGTTTTGTTCTCGCCAACAGAGGACATCTTGAACCCTGTCCTGAACGATACAGGTATCTACAGGGTGATTCAAGGAGAGGCCAGGCACTTTAAATCGACCGCAAAATTCAGTTTTTTAACCTATCGTGCTACGATTTTGTGCAGCGTTGCCCACAGATGGTGCATTTTTTTTTGTAAAATTTGCAAAGAGCGAACTTACGTGAGGAAAAAGTAAAGAAAGAAAAAGGCTTACCTCCTATTGAAATGCGGCGAAGCCACCGGTCTTCAAACAATATGGCGCCGTTTCGCACGGGAGTCAAGAGATGGCGCAAGCGGTCGCGACGCCAATAACCGCCAACGAACGAGCATACGGCGCCGAGAGCCGGCGTCTTTAGCAGACGAACTTTTCGACTCAAAAGCGGCGCGCGTTCCGCAGGCGGCGACAGTCGCAGAAACAAAAACAACAACTGATATGAAAAAAGCTCGCGCCGCTTTTGATTCGAAAAGATCGTCTGCTAAAGACGCCGGCTCTCGGCGCCGTATGCTCGTTCGTTGGCGGCATTCGTTGCACCATCTCTTGTCTCCCGTGCGAAACGGCGCCGTGTTGTTTAAAGACTGGTGGCGTCGCTGCGTTTCCATAGGAGCTAAGCCTTTTTCTTTCTTTACTTTTTCCTCAGGTAAGTTCGCTCTTTGCAAATTTTACGCAAAAAAGGCACCATCTGTGGGCAACGCTGCACAAAGTCGTAGCGCGATAGGTTAAGAAACCGAATTTTGCGGTCGATTTAAGGAGCCTGGCCTCTCCTTGAATCACCCAGTATACACAATATTTTTTGTATTCTAAGAAGCACGTTTGGAATCGCCTCTTTTCATAATATTCGGATACCGGCTGGCGCCGGCGGTGGAAAGCGGGAAACAGGTTTACAGTTCACCTTAGCATGGACTTACTACAACGGCTACAAGCGCGGACTCTTCGCGTTTGACGCCGGCTCGGCTGCGCACAAGCACTCGTGGAGGGTGACTATTTGTAAAGTAATTGGGTCACAGTCGCAGCCCTTACGGTTTGCCCATGGTAAGGTGAGGCAAAGAAGGCTAAGTGCCAATGCCTCAACGGTGGCCACCTGCATTTTACAGTGACAAGCTGTAAATAGTTTATAGGGGGGTACTTTTCTCTTGCCGAAGTGTCCGCCGATACAGCACGGCGTATACGGCGCACTCATCAGCTTGCCGTCTGTCTTGGCCGGCGTCGACGATCGCGTTGATGAAAGGAGGACGGCCACACAAGGAACATTTGTACTGAAATTGATGATGAATGTAACATCTAAAATACACTACGTTTGTCCTTGTGTGTGCCCCTCATTTACTCACGCGCCCGTCGACGTCGGCCGAAGCGTTTTTTCTGTGTGAATGAGCCTGCAGGGGAGACTCGCGTCCCTGCGCCAGACGTCCAAGCGTGACATGTGAGGGCAATCTCCGTGCACCGCATCGCAGCCTACGAAGTACCGCTGTCCGCAGTGAACGTGCGCCACACTGATTGCTTTAAATTTTAAAGCATGTTGAGCTCCAATCGGTACGCGCCCGGAAGCGAGAAAAACAGGCAGCAGTTCTACGCACCCCCAAGCAAAGAGAATATACTCGGGTGTCTGCGTCTCAGATGGCTTCATTCCAGCTGTCGCTGCCCACCATCTTACGCAGAAATCTTACCAATTTTTTTATAAGTTTGTGCTCATGATGTAACGAAGTATACATGTGAGATCTTATTTCAGGCACAAAGTTGGGGTCGAATTTGGATTATTTATAAAAAAAAAAAAAAGTTTCTGTTGGTGCAACTGCGTGAACCGCAAGTTGCACACATTTTTGTCCTCTTGTTATTAGCAATTGAAACGTCTAAGGCGGAAACTGACCTTTTTCAACCTATTGGAGGCAGCATGCCCGACTCCTTCGCGTTTCCCTACATCTTAAGCTACTGAATATAACTTTTTGGTGACACTCTAACAATAGGGTTTTATTATTAGGCTAACTGAATTTAAGAAATGTATTGTATTAAGCAATATTTTTGCAAAAATGTCAAACTATCTTTTCTAGAATATTTGACGCAGTTTAGCAAGGTCTTTACCCTGGCCTGACCATACTTCTAAATTTAGTAATTACAGAAAGTTAATTATTCAAAATCTTTGACATCATAATTATCCGAACGTCAAATGTTAAGAATTTTCATATTAAACAAAATTAGCTTTTTATGTGCGACGTGTAGTTTTTGAGCAACGATTTAGCCGGTGTTTTCACGACGCAGCCTGTATGGTATAGCCATGGACCTGTAGATCCTGGCAAGTGGAAAGCCTCAGCTCCCCTCCCTGGTTGCGTCAAAATATACTGTTTTGTTCCCACTCTTCAAACTGCCGCCAGAGCTGCAGGGTCCATTCATATGACGTCAGACTGCATTTTAATGTCGAGTAACTACACACAAGCATGGCCGCCGAAAGCAAATGCGTTTATCTTGGCGAATTTGTTTTGCCTTATTTTGTTTTCTGCAGAGTTTACGAATAAACGTTAAGTTAGCGGCCATGTTTGTGGCCGATGACTCAGCATCTGAATAGACTAACGTCCAGCAAGCTACTTTCTAAAAAACCCTGTTGCTTGCTAAATTTTAAAACGTAATTAGGATACCTGACCTGTTCTCTCTCATTTATTTTCTTACACTAAAATGCTGATAATTCTTAATCGCAGCAGCATCATGCCTTGACGACAGAGGCAACTGGCCTTCGGACATGCCGCGGAGACCCGTCTTGAGGCATGAAGCTCCGGCTGACTGCAACACACTGGGTTCGGAGAGCGCACCTGCAACTGCGGCGGGTCCTAGTCAGACTTGTGCCTATCTCAAATACTCTACTCAAGATACTGTATTTTAAATACTTTTTGAAGTATCTTGGTATCTTGCAAATACTTTTGATCGAGAGTATTTGATACTCTATCTTAATTACATTTTTGAGTATCTTATACTCATTAGCTCAAATACATTTTTGACATTCCGCCATTTTTCGAGTTTTTCGGTATGAAGTAGCGTGGGCGTGGCACGATCAAACGTGAACATTCTCTCGAGCAACCAAATCCTGGTGCTAGCTCCGATTAGGTACGGTGGCTTTGATTGAGCTCGTAAAAACATCGCTTTTTCCCGATTTTGATTCATATTTCATATTTCAGCCCAAAGCTCGTACAATGAAGGTTTTCCCCACGCCTTCCCAAAGACGCCTTTTGTTTCCTAGAGTTTGCCCCGAAAAACTCCTCAAACAAAAGCGGTGGTTTTACGGAAGTAAAGATTGCCACACTGAGGCTCAACGCAGACCGGGAAACGACCTACGACAACAATGCAGACTTGAGCTTCAAAAAAATAACAAATAGAGAAAAAATGAGAAGTATACACAAAAATAATACATTTTTTTTTGCTTGTATATTTGACACGCCAGTGCAAAACGTCGAGGTTTTTTTTTCTTTCTTTTCTTTGTGTTGCTATTCCGGCACTTATTGCTCTCGCGAACACTGTCTGTAAACGATCATTGTTAAGCAGAGAACAGGACAGGAAATGAACTAAGAGCCGGATGACCACTCAAAATGTCAACAAAGCGTCCCCCAACGTTGAGTGCGTTTCTGAACGCAACCTACTTGAAGGTGCGACCACTGCCATGGCTATTACGTAGGTTCTTTTTGTTATCACTCATATCCGTATCCCAAGTTCGTTTATAGTGAACTCAGGGAATATGGATTGTAGTTAAACAATGCGTCTAGGGTGCGCCGCAGGACGTGATATTCAGCGATGTCACAAACGGCGAGGCTCTCTGTCCCGTTTGTTGTCCCCACACCTCGGTGTTTACCCAACACAAGGCCTGTGTACGTGCTTACAGGCCTTGTGGGAATGTCCATGACGTTAAGTGCCGGATCTCTCCCGAAAGCAGTCGTCAGAGGATGCGAGCTTGAGCTTGACCCACTTCGGCTTTTGTGCTTAGCTGAGGACCGTGCATGCTGCATTGTTCATGCAAGCCAGAGTGGTAATTCAAAAGAGCCCCTCCTCCCCCTCACCGGAGAACACGAACTCTAGCCGAACGCCGACGCCGCATTCGGTCATGTCAGCCGAGAGCCGAGTCATTGTTTTTGTTGTCCCCATCCGTGTAGTTCTAAAGTTAACCGCTTGGGGCGCCACGGTCTAATCTTCTCCCCAAAGGGGCCTTTCTTTTTGTCATAGAGATGTTTTGTAACATTATTAGTGATATTGCCACGCGCGTTGCAGAGCGAATGCGTGTCCGAAAGGTTGCCGCGCTTGGCTCTCGCGTGGAGGCTCTAGGTTCGATTCCAGGGAGCGGACTCCTCTTTTTATTTATTCTTTCAACTTGACGTTCTCGCAAGTTGAAAACCTTGTCGTGTGATCGAGTTACGAATGTTCTACGCGCCGAACGTTCTACGCCAAATGTTCCAGAAATCCATGTGGGTGCAAAAGGTGCTCCGTGTGGCGGTCCAGAGTCAGTCTCGCCCCAGCGCTCGATCCAAGCCTTTCCGGAAGGCCGCACCCTCTAGCAACCACTGCCCGGACATGGGCGGCTTTAATAAAGCTTTTTCTCTTTCTCGCTCTCTGCTGTTTCGCCGACATCGACGCCAGCGACGCTAGTCTTTCTCTATTTCATTTTGGGCACAAGTTCGCCCCATTAAACTTTTAGTTTTCAGTTATTCGCCGCCTCATAATTTTTCATTCGTGACAATATCCTGCTCCTTATAATATAACTGCATAAAATAAGCGTAGGATGCTTTTTTTTGCCGTTTTGTGTTGTTGCGTGCTAATAAACCATTCCGGTAAGCCAGATTTGGGCAGCTGTATAATTGTCATTGTCAATGACGTCGATACAAAATAAGCAATGCGGAAGTATCTTCAAAAGTAACTGAATTACATTTCTAAGTAATTGTACTCTACTCAAGATACTTTACAGTGAAAGTAACTTGAGTAGTATTTTAAATACTTTATGAGGCAGGTGTTTAGTAACTTAACTTAAATACCTTTATCGAGTATTTTGTCCAACACTGGTCCTAGTTCACCAAGTGTGTCAAGTGAAAGCAACGACCATGCTTCCACCAATGTTTCAGCAAGTGACACAAGTTTTCATATACTTTTCTATTTTATTGTTTGAATGTAGGTATTTGTGGCAACAAAGTACCACCTGTATCTTCCGCTGTGCATCTAATTTAAACAAATAAATGGATTGTTTACCTGCGGACTCACTGTTCTTTTAAATGTTTAGAATTAATCGGCCTTGCACTTGAAACAATTCCTGTATATTTACTTTCCCTTAGAGCACTCGGGAAGTCAATCGCTAAATTATACAAATTGAGCTTGGTAATGATTTTCCAATACATTTTGCGACTCAAAAATAAAGTTGCGACGTGACGTCTCACAAGAAGACGTCATTCTCAGTACCACGTCACAGCTTCGATTTTACGTTGAAATTTTCCCGTACTTCTCATTCGCGTGGCTTTCTTCATGGATCACAGTCCTGGACCCTCCGAGATACTCTGCGAGGAAGTGCACGACGGGACATTTTTATAGCCAGCAAAAAACGGGCCACTTAGGAAACGGGCCAGCTAGAAAACGGGCCAGCTAAAAAACGGGCCGGCAAGATCCAACTTGTCACGGCAAATTTTGGGGCCGCCTAAAAAGGGACAGCAAACGGGCTGGCAGTTTTAGGTGGCCCCAAAATTTGCCGTGACAAGTTGGATCTCATTTGTCACGGCTATAGGTGGCTCCCTAGGTGGCCCCAGATTAAGAGTGTAGTGGGGCGCAGGGTGTCCGTCGTCGATGTTGCCAAATCCTCCGAAAAGTTCGCCCGCCATCTGCGGGAATCGAACCTGGTAAAACATATAAAATAGCGCAAAAAAGACAAGGACAAGATGTAAAAAGGACAGGCGCTAACTTTCAACTAGTTTTATTCAGGAAAAGTAAACATATATATACACACGACACGTAAAGCAGAACCACGTACAAGTTGATTAATTTTTTACCCGATCATTCAAAAATTGAAATGCATTACTATGGAGCACAATAGAAGTGTCGCTGACACATGCCGTCCCCCTCTTTTTTTGATAAAGAATGCTACCAATAGCTCTCGAGCGACCGTCTCTGGGCTTCTCCCCAGTATCCTTATCTGCTGAAGTCGTGGAATAAAGCCATACGTGTTGCAATGTATAGCAAATGCGGCCATATTTATTTTTTACTGATAATGCGTGCTCCCGTGCTCGGTCATTGATGCACCACCCCGTCTGGCCGATGTATACCTTTCCACAACTCAGTGGGATTTCGAACTTTGCCCTGGCTAACGTCAAACCGCTAAAGATAAAAAGAAATGCTGTTTCTTTGTGTAACAGCCTAGAGCTGCAAAAACGGGCAAATGCTGTCAGCGATTCGAAAAACGTTACTTTAAATGCATTTTTAGTGTAAAAACGCATAAAGACGGTTTTCCGTTCAGAAGTATTGTTAGCGAGAAAGGTACTTGGCAACATAGGAGGTCAGCAAATATCTGCTAAAACACCTTAATGGACTTACTCTGGATAACCCCTTCGAGACCAGGAATTCGTTGGAAATGATTGAAGAATTAAGAATTAACAGTTTTGTTGGCTACGCTTTCTCTATTGATGTAGAGGATTTGTTTCATTCAGTGCCGCATGAAGAAATGTACCGTTCTGTCATCGGGTGTATCGAAGCAAGTGGCGTGGTGGCTTTCCGGAATGCTTCTGGTATTCCTCTAACAGCTTCATGGCATTACTGGAATTTTATCTAAGTAGCACGTGTGTGTCGTTCGATGACAAGCTGTTTATCCAAAGCAATGGCATTTGTATTGGGTCATGCGTTGCTCCGGTGATTTGTAGCATTTTTTTTTTTTGTCCGCTGTTGATCGTGAATTGAATCGTGTTTCAGTCGCCGACCATGTTCTTAAGGTTTTTAGATACGAGACGATTTTCTTGTACTTTTAAAAACTAAAACCTCTGTAACGCACTTTGATACAGTACAAAGTATCCTGTCAGCTTTTGAACAACATAGGAAAGGTTTACTTTTTACTCATGAGCTCCCTGACAAGAATCATTTGCAGTTTTTAGATATTAACATCACCATCAACGAGTGACGTGTGTGTTGGATGTATCGACCTCGCGCGAGGAAAGAGTTACTTCCTTTTGATTCAACTCATTCGAAGACGGTTAAGAGAGCTATTGCAACTTCGTGCCAGAAGTCTGCACTGCTGAAGTCTTGTGACCATCAGGCGGGTACTAGTTTTAAATATCAGATTTCTAAACTGGAATTGGCTGGTTTTCCGTGTTCGGTCTTGGTTTCTGTGGCGGAGACCGCCCTACAAAAAATGAAGGGGTGTAATGAACGACCCTCGCGGCCGCACCTGCACGCGGAGCGCTACCCCTTCTCCTACATCCCCGAGGGACACGACTTTCGCTGACAACCTCGAGCCACGATTATCTGCTCCGCTGCCCGAGTGAACACCCGTACCGTCAACAAAAGAGGAAGACAAGCTGTAGTCGATACCGGCTCAAGTAAGGTGCTGAAAAGGAAAGACGTTTTCCTCGAGGCGTCCAAGGAGGAACCAACGGCCACGGTGATCCCTGCTAAGCCGAAAGAGGGAGATGGGCCGTCAACGATAACTGCCCGATTATCGGCGTCCAAGGTCCTTTCCGTCCCGGCTAAGGAGAGGGACGGTATCCTCCGTGCGTTTGTGCCCTCTTGGAGTCAACAAAACAATTAACCTGTGTGTGCGTTTGTGCGCGCTCGTAGGCGGTGCCTGGATGTTTGGGGATGACTTTCTCGGGGTCACCTCGCCGTAGAATCCAGGAATAAAGGCTAAATCTCAAGCGTCTCTGAGGGAACGGCTGCCACTACACTGTTAGCAAGTCCCGTATATTTAGTGAGTATTTGGGGTGAAAAACACGCTATTTACACAAATTACCATAAATTTACACGTTGAGTAACGCATAATTCGTTCACAAATCATGCGAGGTTGTAAAAAACGTGTTTTGGTTCGGTCCTACACGGATAACCGTGTAGCCGACCTCAAAAACACGCCTCACCCCCGGCGACGACCACAGCATTGCCGGCTATCGAAGCACCGGAATGCTTGGGGACACACTTAGAAAGGACCGTCGAGACAAATGCCGCGGAAAGAAACATGTCTCGGAGACAGATATGCACCGAAAGCAATTGCGCCATGTCGCAAGACGTCGGCGAAACCCGCACTTACCATGCTCGCTGCCATTTTCTGGTCAATGGCAATGCGGCTTCCCTCATGTCGCCCATGTTTCTAGTTAGTTGAAGGGCCTTGATAAGAGTTTCTTACACACCACAAATAAATTTATGGGTCTAATTATTCGTTTTAAACAGTTAACATGAATATAAAAAGCGTGTCCTTGATCTGAACACGTGACATCGCAGTTGGTTTCGTTTTGGCTTCAACCTTCAACTGCAAGCGATCTGGCCACGGCGCAAGCGCAACGCCGATGTACGCTGGAAGCTAGAGCCGGTTTGCTTTCGTTGTTTTTGTTTGACCGGATCCGAAAATCTGGCAACAACGCAGTGGCGCCGCTATTGTTTTGGTTTGACGGGACGCGAGAAGCTTCGCATAGAGCTTCGCCGCTTCGCAGTTTGCGAGCACATAGCGAAGACGTGACCGGAGAAGTGCCCCTGTGATGTTCCCGGAAGACGGAAAGTATCATTCGTAATCGTCGTGTGTGCTTTGAAGCGAAGGGAATCACAGGGTCCACGAGTGCGCAACCACAAGCCAAGGTTCACGACAGCGCTGCGTTGACTTCGGCGATCTCGTTCTGTTTGGGGCAACACTGCGATGCGAGAAAGAGCCGAAACGTTCGTGGTGTGTGGTGCGGTGCTTGGAGGTAGACACCCACACTAAAACGGAGCTCAAATTGGTTGTTGTGGAGCTGAGTTTTAACGGGTTCAGTCCCGTCGTCGTCAGCTGATCCGGTCCAGCTGGTCCGGGAGGACGCAGCGAGCGTTTTTAAAAGTAAATCTTCCTTCGTTCCGTTTCAAAATGTGGAAGATTCCCGACGCATACCGTGAGTAAAAAGCTGCGGGCGTTTTCAACAAAATTATGTCGTTTTAATTGAACAATGGACTTCGGATTGTTGTCCTAAATCTGCCGTCTCCGTCGATGTGCAAATGCAGTCCAACAACACGAAGCTAAGTCACCACCGATATTTTCCTGTAAATCTCGTGTGACTCGTGTGAGTTTGTTGCGCTCATCATGCGGTGTGAATAAATTAGGGCAAGATTTCCTACCTGCCCACAGACGCATGAACTGAGACCATTTTTTGCGTAGTTAACATAGTGCTTTTTCTTTACTTTGGGAAGAGGCGTTGGTGCATTTATTATAGTACAATCTTTGAGAGTTCAGAAATTGGGAGAGCGAGCAAGCTTTCCCGACTTTGTCTCTTTTCTCTCTGGCACTGCCCCTAGTTTCAAGTTGCAGTTTCAGTAGACATACCTACTAGCAGGTACAAACTGCTCTAAAGCAGGTGAAAGACTGGGAAGTTAGGACGGTGCAGACTCTGTGTTTTGCGCTTTTCGCAATTGACTGGGTAAATGCTTTTGCGAGGTATGCAGAATAGCAAACGATTTTCTTATGCCCGTCGTTTGCGTCTGCAGCAAAACAAATAAGATGAGCTACAAAGGCACAATCAAAGGCCAAGATTTGCGGTAACAGTGCGTTCGCTTCGGTGGTCCGTGTAGATGTATTATACCCTGCTTTCTGCAACACCGTGTCATGACGAAGAGCTGGAACGGTCACGGTTTGTGCTGGGCAACCAGTTGACAGAAACCCGCATCGCCCGCATCGGCACCGAGTGCACTTGGGCTCTTGATGCTCAAGCCTTTCATCCGCGGCTTGTCGCCAGCTGATCCTGCTGCTCGACGGTGAGGATGCGGCGAGAGTGACCTCTGAAGTAAATGTAAATCCTCGTTCATCCAGGTATCCGGTGTCAAAGTGTGGAAGATGTCCGACGTGTACTGAGGGCGGGAACTACGAGCGGTTTGCCTTGCTTTTATAACCGAAACCAGAGCAGCGAGATAACTGCCTTGCGTAGTCCAAAATGACGGAAGCAGTAAGTTTTAACAGGTCGAGCACGTCACCGCGGATGTAGGCGAGACGGTGCACACTGTTTAAACGCTTGCAGTATCCACGAGTGCTAATAGAAAAACGACGTCAACAGAGAAGGAGCTCAAGATTCAGCATAATGCAGTGCCACGCGTGAATTTTAATGTTCGGGGTAACGGCGGTATAAAACAAATATTTAAACAAAAACGCATCAGCGCCACATTAGTGATCACGAATAACACCGGTCACAAACTCCCAAGCCCCACCGCTCCACTCGACACCGACACGACATACGACAACAAACTGCATCAAAACGCCCCAAAAGTGAAGGCGTCTGCTCCCGTATACGCGTACTACAACTAGCGGTAGTGAAGTGTTGGGCGGATGTCCTTCACAAGAATATATAAAAAAATGCTTTGCGCACGGATGATTTTTATTGATTATTGAATACATAATGATAAAATCCTAATAATTTGTTTTTCTATCTGATTTAAGCTAGTCGGACTGCTCATAACACTGGTCGAGCATGAAAATAACAAAAACTGTAACTTTTTCATGGCCGGTTTAAGATTTATTGTTAATACATCGTTGTTTTTCGCAACGGACTAACTTTACAGATTTTGCCTCAATACTTTTTAAATGCAAGCAGTTCTTACATACGGCTGTCGATTGTGCCATGTTTTGTGTCTTCTTCTATAAATCTTTAACGGTCAGCGACCAAAGAGCTCACCCGCACATGTCAAGCTTATATACGGCGCGGGGAGCAAAAGGTGTTAGTAGCAAGTGTCGGGCGCAGTGTCGGAGTTGTGTTTGTGTATGTGTCGGTGCTGTGTCCATGTGTTACTCGTGTTGTCTGTGATGTATGTAAGGGTTGCTGTCTGCTCGTGATAGTTATCTGCGTATTAAAAGACTCCTGATTGTTTTTTTGTTTTTTTCACTGGCTGCTAGCAATCTCACTAGGTGGCGCAAGTTAACACCCGACTACAAATTGTTTGAGTTATTTATCCATGTAAGTTCGGTATTCGTTTTTTTGTCTAGCGGTTCCGTCGTTGCTGCCGACGCCACCGACCGCCGACGACGCACGTTCGTACCTTTGCACATAGCTACGTCCGCCGCTTTGAGACTGTTTACTGTGTATAAAAGACATCGAACGAGAACAAACGCGTCCTGTGTGCTTTCAATTCGGCTGAAAGGCGCGCGGCTCGCTGGGCTCGTCTTTCTTTCTTTCTTTCTTTCTTTATTGGTTTTGCAGGCCATGGCCGGCAGGGCGGAAGAGGAAAAAGGCATTTCTGCCTGACGAGCCCTCTCCGCCCGTTACAGCTGTACAGCATTGTTTGAAGACAAACACAAACAGCTGACAATGATTTACGCAACCCAGAAACATTGCACCATAAACTATGATGCCCGTAACAACTGTAGCGCAATCTAGGAAAAAAAAACAAAAAAACATAGTCATAGGCCATAACACAGCACGTTTGTCTCCCTTCCAAAACAATAATAAAACGTAAAAGCAATAAAAGCAATCTCATACCGCGTACACACCAACACAAAACATCAATAGAAAACAAATAAACGCAACCCAAAAATCAGTGAACACACTATTCGTCAAAGGCAAAGCCATTACAGATCAAATATCGCCCGACAGATTAGGCACCTACAAAAACTACAACATAATTCAGGCACACAAATAGCTACTTACGCGTCAACACAGTCGGCAGATAAAAGCAAACAGATAAAAACAATCACATACGCATACACACCAACACAAAGCGACGCATCAATATAAAAGAATCGAAATCGACGCAAACCAGAAAAACACATTACCCACTAAAAGCAATACCGTTACACATCAGAAAACGCTTGACGTCGGTTTTGAATTGCACAAAGCTGCTCAAATAATTCCATTCTGCTTCCAAGGCATTACGAAGACAGGTTATCTGGTAGTCGAGTTTCTGTTTTCCGTAGTTAGTTCCGATTCGAGGCATCTGCCATTTGGTGTGCCGGAGGGAGTAACCGCGATCGTCCTGAGTTTCATTGAATTCCATATAGAGTTTATTTCTGTGTAGGAATTGCGCTAATTTAAAATAATATACCTGATCTGCTTTTAGCATGTTATGTAAGGTGTAATGTTTCTCGCAGTCAAAGTCCTGCAGATTTCCAGAGTAATTAGCATACATTCGTAGAACTCTATTTTGTAGTACTGAAAGCTGATTATAGTTTCCAATGGTCGTAGTACCCCATACCAAAATGCCATATGAAAGATAAGAATAGAACAGTGAGTGATAAAGGCACTTTTTCAGCCAGAGCGGTATTAAATTTGTTATTCTGTACATACACCCAAGAGACCTTGATAGCTGTGTCTTGATATGCCTTACATGTGTATTCCATGTTAGTTCTTCGTTAAACCAAACCCCAAGAAATTTTTGTTCTGGTACTTGTTCTAAGATTGCATTGTTAAATTTAATAATGACGGCGTCGTTATCACGTTTATTGATAGGCCTAAATATTACGTATTTGGTTTTAGACTCGTTGAGTTGCAGTTTATTTGCTATTAGCCAATGGGACAAATTCATCAAGTATTTATGTTTTCGAGATGATGTTTAGTCTTTCCAGTAAAGAAAACGCTCGTGTCATCTGCATACATGACAATGTTTGGTGAGCCCGGAATATTGACTAGATCGTTAATATATACTAAGAATAATAAAGGACCTAATATGGATCCCTGCGGGACGCCATATTTTATTGGCAACTTGTTTGACGACACATTTTCAACTTTAACATATTGATATCGATTTTCAAGATAATTCTTTAGGAGCTGTAAAGCAATACCACGTATACCACAGTGATCAAGCCTTCTTAACAAAATATCGTGCTGTACCGTATCAAACGCTTTCTTAAAGGGTAACTGCAAAGAAAAAAAAGTTTTTTTTTTAAATAGCCTAATTGGGACAGCCATGTCAAAAAACAATTTTTCCGCGAGAAAAAAAAATTTTTACAGAAATATTTATTGCGTGAGACTGATTTTAGTTTGCGGCAATTTCGTCCGTTTTAAATCGCGCGCCAGGAAGTTGTGATTATGTGACGTCAATCCCAATAGGTTCTCATTGGCTAAGAGTTTGATTGACAGCTTAGATCTTGGTTGTTAAACCTTTGTTATATGTTGCAATTTCCTTTTGAGCGGCATATTTTTACGTTTAAAGAATAACCCATGTGAGGAAAGTTACTATTCTTTACAAAAGGTTTACAAAACGGACACTTCCGTTTGGATTCATACCATAACTGCCATAACAAACAAAAGCTTCGCCATTCTTTCATGGCCGCCGAAGTCACTGCTCCCGCCTGTCTTGCCTCGTTTCGCCGAAGTGATCAGTGTTTCGTGCTGACCCAGGTGCTTGAGTGAGGCTTCTTGAAGTGAAGTAGTGTGTGTCTAGCAGCTGTCGCAGGTGTTAGTGATAGGAAGCGACGCGGGGTTTTGGCTTTCATAGCGCGGTTCTTTCGTTTTCCTCTTTGCTTGCTTAGCGTGTTTTCTTTTTGCTTGCTTGCGTACGCGTGCAAATGCCGACTTTTCAGAGAAGTGAGATGAGTGATCCCGACAGCGAGCCTTCCAGCAGCCACGTCGCCCCGAAATGAATGCTATTTGGCTGGAGGCAGTGAAGCGTTCGCGTAGCGACAAACGTGTCCAGTTACGTTCTCGTCATATCGCTCCGGAGGCCGTCGAGATTCGCACTGGGTGCATCGATCGTCCGCGACTAGACACACATAATAAAAAAAAAACACTGTGTTCACTACGTAAAAAATGGTCTCAGTTCATGCATCTGTGGGCAGGTACGAAATCTTGCCCAAATTTATTCACACCGCACGATGAGCGCAACACGTCGCTGTGCAAACGCAGTCCAACAATACGAAGCATAAAAACGGCAGATTTAGGACGATTCGGAGTTCATTGTTCAATTAAAACGACGTAATTTTGTTGAAAACGCCCGCAGCTTTTTACTCACGGTATGCGTCGGGAATCTTCCACATTTTGAAACAGAACGAAGGAAGATTCACTATTAAAAAGGCTCGCTGCATCCTCCCGGACCAGTTTGACTGGATCAGCTGACGACGACGAGACTGAACCCATTAAATCAACACCACAATAACCAATTTGCGCTCCGTGTTATCTACTTCGAAGCACCGCACCACGCACACCACGAACGTTTCAGTTCTTTGTCGCCTTCGCCGTGTTGCACCGAACAGAACGAGATCGCCGAAGTCAACGCAGCGCTGTCGTGACCTTGGCTTGTGTGGTAGCGCACGCGTGGACCCTGTGACTCCCTTCGCTTTCAAAGCCCACACGACGATTACGAATGATACTTTCCGTCTTCCGCGAACATCACAGGGGCACTTCTCCGGTCACATCTTCGCTGAGTTCGCAGACCGCGCAGCCAGCGCAGCTTCTGGTTTTAAGTGCGTTGTTGCCAGATCTCACCGGAAGTCGAGACGCTGCGTGAGGAGTGAGGGGCGGGGCGTACTTCTCCTCCGCGGGGGTCGAAAGAGCGGGAGTTTCAAATGTGGAGAGGTTCTGGCTCCGACTAATTACGTCCTGTGGCGTAAATATTGCTAAAAAAAAATATTTTTTTCGCGGAACATTTGTTTTGTGACATGCTTGTCCCAATTAGGCTGTTTAAAAAAACACTTTTTTTTCTTTGCAGTTACCCTTTAAGGTCTAAAAATAGGCCTAGTGTGAATAACCTATTTTCTATATTTTCTATAATCTTATCTTTTATTTGAAGAAGAGCCTGGTCTGTAGATTTCTCCTTCTGAAAGCCAAACTGTGCCGCAGTTATTGTACTATGCTTAAAAAAGAAATTTCCTAGTCTGTGTGCGATGGCACGCTCAAATAGTTTCGATAGAACTGGTAAAACTGAAACAGGCCTGTAGTTTTGAAGCACAGTATCATCCCCGCCTTTGTGAATTGGAGTCACTCTGGCAACTTTGAGTTGGTCAGGAAATATCCCAGTTAAGAACATCTGATTAATTATAAAGGAGACAATTGGACTAAGCGTTAATGACACATACTTAATAGGATGAGCTTTTATATCATCAAAGCCAGCAGCAGCGCAATTTTTTTAAGTTTGCGATCATTGCATCCACTTCTTTCGGTGTTGTTGGAAAGAACATAATAGAAGTTAAAGATTTTGTTGTGAAATCTGTTGGACTGGCTTCCGCCATGTTTGGTAGTTCGGTACACATACCCACAGTTGTAAAGTACTCATTCATTTTTTCCACAAGCTCTTGACCAGTGAACCTTAAGTCGCCTATCTTGATTTCTTGCACAGGGGTGTGCGTGCTACCTCTTCCAGACAAACTGTTAACCACTTCCCAAACTTTTTTAGGTTCGTTATAAATATTTGAAAACTTTCGTACGTAATAATCTCTTTTTGCCTTTTTTAAACGTGCATTCAGCTTATTTCTCATTTTTTTGTATTCAGCTAGAACGTCGCGATTGCGGTGTTTAATAAAAAGTCGATACATTCTATCTTTCTTTTTTATTTCTTTAAATAGGGTAGCATCAATCCATGGTTTCCTTATCTTTTTGTTTTGGACACGGGATGTAACCAAAGGAAAGGCTGTGTCATAGCATAGCTGAAGTTTAGAATGAAAGATATTATAAGCCCTATTTACATCTTCCTGTTCGAAAACGCACTGCCAGTTCATTTGTGTGACCAAGTCACGAAAGTGTAGGAGCGAGTCATCGTTTATTTTTCTTAACACGTGCTTGCTTTCATTATGGTCATTGTAAGCACGTTTTATAGTTGTTAAGCAAAAAATAGGCATGTGATCACTAATATCGTGAGCTATAACGCCAGGCATTACATCGGCGACATTTATATTTGTAACACAAACATCAAGTGATGTCGCACTCGTCGCAGTTACTCGAGTCGGCACTGTTATTACGTTGGTGCAATTGTAAGCAAGCAGCAGATTTTGAAACCGCCTTGCCGCTAATTCATCAGAGATGGTATCTATGTTTACATCGCCCATGATCACAAAGGGCAAAACCAGAGCACCCAGAGAAGCTAACATGTTTTCGAAAAGTACAAGAAAGGATGACACGTTTCCGGTAGGTGGTCTGTACACAACAGCAATAATTGTCCTTCCTGTGTTAACCACCATGCATTCGACGTCTGTATTGATTACTGATAATTCGTCTATAACACTGATTGGGTTAGTTTTCTTTACGTAGATCGCTATTCCACCGCCTCTTTTAGTGTCCGTAACCATACCCGTTGCCTTGTAGCCCAGCAGCGGCGGTAATTGGTCGTTACTACTGAGCCAAGTTTCTGTGAAAATGAGGGCATCGAAACTATGTTCTAAAGAAGTCAGGAATAGTTCAAGTGAATCTAGCTTAGTTCTCATGCTGCGCATGTTCATATGGAGGTAAGAAAAGCAGGTCTTGTATTTTTGTGAAGTTAGTTGAAAGGCAGGTATGTCGCAGCATTTGCATTGATCGAATGGGCTCGCAGCCATTTTAAAGGAGCCGACGCTTAAACGAACCCGTTAAATAGGCGTGTTACGCGGTCATTTTTTCCACATCGTCTTGGCATTCAATCTTTATTGTATTAGCGACGTCGTTTTTTCGAGCATAAACGTTTCCCCCGGCGGACCATACGTATTTCCAGCCAGAAATGCGTTTGCGTGCAAGTGCTGCGCCCATGAGCTGCTTTTTCTGTCGTGTCAGGTGTTCGTTCACGTACACTGGATGCCTTTCCTTCGTGAGACCCAATACGGAGGTATCAAGCCTCTTCTTTGCTTTCGCCAAAACTGCGTTTCGCGTTGTTCGGCGAATAAAACGTACGATAACGTTTACATTGTTACATTGCAACACATGTGGCTGTGCCCCGCGACTTCAGCAGATAAGGATACTGGGGAGAAGCTGAAAGACGGTCGCTCGAGAGCTATTTGAAGCATTCTTTATGAAAACAAAAAATGGGACGGCATGTGTCAACGACACTTCTATTGTGCTTCATATAATGAATTTCAGTTTTTGAATGATTGGGTAAAAAATTAATGAACTTGTACGTCGTTCTGCTTTACCTGTCGTGTGTATATATATGTTTGCTTTTCCTGAATAAAACTAGTTGAAAGTTAGCGCCTGTACTTTATACTTCTTGTCCTTGTCGTTTTTGCGCTATTTTTTATATTCTACTAAGATGAACCAACTAGCCCAACAACGTACCCTACTCATCGAACCTGGGTTCGCTGCATGCGAAGCGGAGGCGTTACCACGGGAGCTACGCCACCGCAACCCGCTTTATACTTAGGCATTTTGTAGTCGTCAATGCCCACTGCCTGCGCTCTCTGGAAAAATGCAACGAGCCAGCGAAAACCAAATGCCGTCGTAGCACTGTCGATGCCAAGACCTCGTGCCGGGAAACGCGCTTTCACGCAGTCCGGAACAAAGCAGAAACAAAAGCGTTCGAAACAAAATAGTAAGATGTCTATTTTGTTTCGAACACTTTTGTTCACCACCGATGGCCAACGAATTCTCCGTGACGTGACGCAGCTGTCGCTGTTACTGTACTGTGGATTCACACAGCACTGCTCAAGTTTTTTTGTTTTGCGAGCTTGGGCAGTGTAGTAAATAATTTCTAAAAAGAACAGCACTTCAGCCATCGAATCCAGCTTCTCTCTCAAAACCACAATCAGCGACCTATTTGGATCTTCGATTGCGCTGTGGAACTGAGCATGATGTCTTACCATGCTCACTGCAACGACACCTGCCTTTTTTTTTTTTTTTTTTACGAACATTGTTAGTTTTGCCCAGCTTTCTGCGTAGATGGCCGCGATAAGCTCGCCCAACTACTTTGCGGGAGAGTAGTCGCTACAAATTTTAAGAGCGTAGGTTTACAAAGCGTGTTAAAGGGACACTGACAGGGTATTTATGCTCGCCGAGGTTTTTAGTTGTACGTGACATATGGGAGCCAAACTACCCAGAACAGAATTTGCGGCTCGAAATTCGGTTTCTTTCCGCCCGAAAACCGTCAGTCGAGAACTGGCCGCTTTGAGTCGCGCTCACTCTTTTCTCCGTGGTCACGGGCCGTTTTCTAAGGTTTAGACGCGACCACCAAATTTAATCAAAGTCGTAGGTCATTGAAGGCACACAGTCAATACTAAAAATAGAAAAAAATATGAAACTCATTTTTGTGGCTTCCAAAAAGCTGCAAATACGTTGATTGAAAAAAAAAAAAAAAGGTTGCACAGACAACCGGAAGCATTCTGTGCGTTCACTACATACTTCTTAACATGGCGTCGTTTCGCGTTTCGTGGGACTCGCGGGTGGCAGCGGACGACGGGCGCGGGACATCTACCGTGAACTGTCGTTCACGGTACCGGCGAATTCTGTCTTCCTTCGAAAGAGAAATTTTGGACCGATCAAAAGAATTGATATTCATCCCGTATACGATACGCCCGAGCAGCAAGCCGATTGCACGAAGACGTCGCCGAGCCGTCGTCCCTTCTCGTGGCTAAGGACATCGCCCGCTCAAACGTCAAGCACGAAGTGCGTACTTTGAGTTGAATACGCACGCGTACGGTTTCTTTAGGTGCGATTGTGGCCAATGCGTGGTGCTGCCCGACTTCAAACCGGGAGGGCATGTACTGGAGGGAAATCGGCAGCAAACTTTCCGACATAAAGTCGACAGGCTGCATTACTACGAATGAAAGAGTTCCTTCAGTGGCTCAGCGCAGAGACGTCCGCTTCACACGCGGTGGGCACGGGTTCGACCCCTAGTGTGGCCGTACCTTTTTTTTAACATTTTGATATTTACTTTTCTTTTTTTTTTACAATTATCACTGAAAAAAACAATTGTTGTGGACGATACGTCGCTGAACTAAATGGAATGGGATTCCATTTTCGAAACCTCTGCCGCACAATGCCACTTTCATTTCAGGACATGTGAGGCAGCTCTTCACGCAACATCTTGGGAGTATTTTTTCCGGAGCCGTTCACGGGAAGTCACCACGGGCACTCACTACTAATTGCCAACACTGAAATGTACAAAACAACTCATCTTGAAGTACAGAACAGCGAGCGGAACAAACGTAACTGCAAAGGAATCGCACGGCGAACGGATCCCGCAACGCATTTCGTCTGCTACGCGCGGAAGAAAAACAAAAATCGCTCGGTCGGGTGTAGCCACGTGACTTCCGCCACTCACTCTCTCCTCTCCACTTCTCCGTGCGGTCCGGGGGTTTCGGTTTCGGTTTCGAGCAGTTGCGTTTTGTTTGTTTTTCTTATTGAAAGAAATACGTGACTCTGTAGCAAAATATTAATTGGGTAGTATTCGGACACCATAATACATCGCCCGGCAAAAAAAAAAAAAAATTGGGGGGGGGGGGGGGGGGGGGGGTGTCAGTGTCTCGTTAAGTAATCTTTCAAAGTCTATACCTCTATACGGTACTCCAGCCAGGCTCGTAAGCTTCAATTACAGACTTTTGGCGTAGAACTACGTCTTTCTCCGCGCTTGTAAGGGGGTGCATAGTTCGGGTGCTCGATGTCACGAAAACTTAGTCCCGGAAGTGACACCACTCAGATAACGCCGGCGAGTAGCGCTCATTGCACGCGCGCGTCTTTTCTTATCTGCTGGCTCGCTCCTTTGCTCGTTTCAACGTGACGCGCTCGCAACTGATTCAAACGGCAACTGATACAAACGGCGATAGACGCCGCTCCGGAAGCCGCGATTCCACAATCTTCGCTTATCGCCCTTGAGAAGCGGTCAAGTTCGTGTGCTCTGCGGCGCAGCCAGTTCACGCCTTAGTTCACGCAACTCTCGCACGCGACTCGGCGAATCGTTAACCCCTTTTTCTCTCATTTCTTGCGCCACCTAAGGTGACTGGATCGTTGGAAAGTAGCGCTCCCCGTATGGTCGCCATTTTGGCTCATGAAATGAGCAATTCCCCCTTGACCTCTCCGTTCTTGGTGAGCCAATCTAAATGCGCTGGTGATGGGTAGCTTTATATTGAAAGTTAAATTTCCCTACGAATGAACATCACCAGTGTTTCCGTGGGAACAAGCTTTTTAGCACTTTATAAAACACAAAATTGCCTCAATCTCGCTGATTATTATCTCTCTCTCTCTCTCTCTCTATATATATATATATATATATATATATATATATATATATATATATATATATATATATATATATATATATATTTTAGTTTGAAGTAAGTTTAATTTGTTTTAGCTTGTCTGCGGTTTTCGTGGTTGTATGTTGTTGATTTTTTGTCTTAAACTTCAACGTCTCGTGCTACCGACGCGTACGATTTTCTGGAAATTATTTTTTTCTAAATATCCCCTCGTGCACGTACCTGTCTTCTCCGTTGCCACGGCGTCCAATGCGAGCAGAGCAGCGTCCGTCGATTTGACACTCAGTGGGTTGAGCAAGAACATTGCCGTGTTGTTGAACCGAACGGCGCCCACGCGGTGTCCATCCTCGGTGACGTTAATCTAAATAGAAAGGCATTCGATACAAAGTAATTGGCAGTGGCAGTGTACGACCGACAAATACTTTTATCATACTCGATTAAATATATTACTTCGCATAATTCCATCATTGCTATTAACCGTGTTCCGAATTTGTTTTTTTCTAGTGTCAGGCATTCTGCACTCGTGCTTTTTTGTGAGTGTACGTTGTTTTATTCGAATGTGCAGTCAAAATAAGTATGTTGTTCGTGGACAATATAAAACTATATATTCGTTTTATTGCGTTTCTTTTTATCATTTCTTAAATATTATTTCGGTTCCCAACATCGATCAAAAAGGTACTAAAGAATGGAGCTAAAGAGGGAACCGTTTCGGAAGGCACTCATTTTTTCTGTCTATTTATTCTTACCCTCGCACATTCAATGGAACAATACTTCGTTTCACTATGCAGGCGCAAACTGAGGAAGAGGAGGAAATGAGAAGGGACGTCAGACACCTGGCTCTAGTGGGGGTGCTTAGTGGGTAGACGGACAGCTAGCTGCCTTTCTCTGTACTCTCTGCTCGAACGCGATTGAGCGCGAGCACCCAATGCCGGACGCAGGGCGTTCGGCGTTCAAACACGTTTGATGATAGAGTAGAGACAAAGGCTTTGCGTCTACCAACTTGGCATCGCAACCAGAGCTCGGCGTTCTGACGTCCCTCTCGTCTCCTCCTCTCCCTCGGATTTTTCCCGGCAGGAGAGTAGCCATCGCTATGAGCCAAATGGACCAATCAAGCAGCTTTAAACGTAGTGCCCCAGGACAGCGACTAGGAGGTACCTCGGTTGACCGCTAGTTCGCGAGGTTGGTGGTCAAAAGGCTCAACTTTGGGAAGGCCTAGGCACCGAGGAATTAAACGCGATCACTACGTCATAGTTCGGAAAGGAGCTCGGTCATTCGAGCTCGGGATTGGGTTCAATCATTGCGGCCGAGGCCGTCTCAGACTTGCGAAAATTCTCTGTAAGGCGGCGCCACCTGTTAAACCAAACTTCATTTCCCGTTGGGTATTTGTCGCAGAACGTGCGCCGTGACCTTCCGCCTTTTGCTGGTGTCTGCTGTGTGTTCATAAAAGTAAAATCCTCGAATGATTTTACTGTCTCGTGCACGCGCACGTGACAGCACAGTGCCACCTTGCGATCTGTTTGCGCAGAACTGCAGCGGGGCTATCGCCATGCTGAAAAACAACGGTGCACGCGATACATGGCGACAGTGGTGGCGTAAGAAAACTGACTGGTCATATCGGTCTATTTGTACAATAGTAACAATACACGATGAACACAAACGAGAACCGACATACTTAAGTTATTGCAGTAATGAAATTAACTGTGCTATTTAGATACACGAGTCGCATTGGACGTACAACTTTTAAAACAAAGAAGCGTAGCTGTTTAGAAGAAAGTGTGTCCTGGTGGCTGTCTTTGTCCATACAGCTGTTGGGCAACTTAAGAACTATACTCGGGGACAACTTTTCTTGGCAGTGAAGTCAAAGGTCCAGGCACGTGTGCCCTTTCCCCTTTTGAGCCGTGATTAAAGCTCTGCGCGCGCTGTTCTCAGAAATGCCAAGAAAACTGGTCCCCGAGAATAGTGTATGCTATTTCCTAGTTCCTCTGCCTATAAATTGCTACCCATAATTCGGTCTTCATTTAAGAACCTTCGAACATTCCGTAGGGTGGCTCGGGTAAATGAGATTTTTCCGTTCTATGCAGCAGTTCTCTTAAATTTAGTTTCGTTTCTGTTTTACATTGTAACATGGTCTATATTCAGATACATCGTGGACTTTTTTTAATTTGGGGAGTGTGGAACGTGGTCTTGGTGTGAGAATTATAGGGTGCATTGAAGATGACACTCAACTCTTTAGGTAGAGAAATATTGTTAAGAGTGGATGCCTTGGCTATAGCCGAAACCAGGCTGCAATATTTCTGTGGCAATATAACGAAGCCAGGGTCTCCAAACACTAGCTCGCAGAAATCTTCCCACCGGCACGCGGCCCGCTTCCAATAGACCTAATGTTAGCGGCGCAAAAAGGAGTGCACGTAAAGAGACGGCGCCGAAACGCGCTCCAAATGCTCAAACTAAAATACCAGAAAGAACGAGAGAAACTGCATCGTAACACGGGTCCACTTGACATATTATTAATTGAACATTATCATCACTAGCATTACCATTCTTAGTACCCTGCTCGCTGTCTCTGTAACTGTGTTTAAATTCCGTGGCGTTCTCGTGTACATTGCGCTTAGTGTCGTCTGTCTCAACTGTCACATTTTGTCAGTATTAGTTGTAGCATACTCATTTGGCCCTTGCGCTACGCGAATGTGCCAAAGTTTCCATGGGCTTTGATTCATGCCTGTTTAGTTTTTTTGGTCGCGAGTGTTGTGTAATGTCATAATTAGCCGAATATTAAATTTTAATTTGAGGTATATCTGTAATAATCCAGCTTAGAATTTCTTAATTAATTACTCTAACATTCATTTCTGTGTTTACATGCTTATCTAGGCTTATTTGCTTGACATCTCTCTTTTTTTTATATATAATTACTATTAACGCGATAGCGTTTATGAGCTCGTGACACAGGAACATTCGGCGTCGGCGTCGGCGGGACCGGAAAATTTCGGCATGCACCTGGTGACGTCATGCGCGACGTCACGTTTGACGTAACGAGGGTTAAATTTGGCGGGAAAATGTTCCGCTAAATTCAGTGTGAAAATTTTCTTCTAAATTGAGCGGCTCGATAGGGTCATGACGTCACAGTCACGTGTGACGTCACGTCGTCACGCCAGATGACCTTGCGCGGGCATTTTAAACAACCCACAACGCTCACGTGTGACTTCACGTGACACGTGGCGCTACCGACTAGATTACACACACACGCTTGCAAGCCTTGGGAACGAGCGCGGGTTTATATGAAAAGACTTCGCGAACGGGGCCCGACAATGATATCGCGTTCCACTCTTAAAGGCGAAGCTTTAAGGGGCCCTGCAATCATATTTAAGCGCCTATCTTTTTTTGCGGTTTCCACGTCTCTTGGGGTTCGGGCAAGCCAGCGGGCACGTAGAGGGTAACTAAATATCAGTGCGTCATATTTTAACCGGACGACGCGGAAACCTCCTCCACCTACGGGGACGACCCGCGGTGCCGAAAGCTCGCGATATGTGAAGTCTTTGGTCCTGGCCACTGATCTCTATTGTAGTAGGCTGGATCGCGGACCGCGGCCTCGGCAGCTGGGGCCGAGTGTCGCCACCGGCGGCCATTGATTGACACCAGCCAATGCATGGGACTCTATGGGAAGAACGAGAAAAAGTGACGTTTTCCCCTGTTTCTAAGCTGTTGTCGACACTGAAACTTTTTGGATGCTTTTCGATAAGCCCGTCAAATAGCTTGCGTACCAAACATTAAAACTGACAGCCCTCGCAGTTCTTATAAATAAATATTTTGTGGTCGAGAGTGACTCCGCTGTAGTGCAGCTCAATGAGGCGAGAGTTAGAGTTACCGCGGAGTCGGTGGCGGTTTCGTTGAGTTGGGCTTAGCAGACGACAAGCTCGAAGGCTTTGCTACGCGGAGTTCGCTCACTCCCGGAAAGCCGCTGTCGAGATGGAACTTCTTTGTCATTCATTAACTTCTGGGCTTCCCTAAGGACGGCCTTATTGACGGCAAGTTCCTTTCTTTACTCCACTACGAAGAGCAAGCTTGCCAGCTCAGCGGTAGGTGCTCCGGTACGTTTGATTTTTTTATTCGGCGACCGGACGCTTGACAAATACCGATTCGATCTCCAAACACCCGACATAAGGATCGCAGCGCACCATAAAATACTCGCCTCCGAGCACAGCGTACATGCTTCAATATTCTTACTTTTGTGCGTTTCTCCCATAGACCTGCGTGTATTGCCTGGTGTCAAGCAATGGCCGCCGGGGGCGACACCGATGGGCTCCTGATCCGCGATCCAGTCTACTAAAATAGAGATCAGTGGTCCTGGCCTTACTACAGGTCACAGTTACTAAAAGCTTCTTTTTAGTCGAAATACAAAATATAAGTGGCGCGAACCATTTCAATTATTTATGAAAGTAGTTTTTGTTCAGTATTTTAGATCTGAAAAGAAACGAATGCAGTTTATAAAGTACGGAAACAAGAAATGGCCCGTTCACATACCCGCCGTCAAGCGGTGGAAAAGCCGGCGCATACTAGAAAGGGGTAGTGGGCAGGCACGTAGCCAGGATTTTGTTTCGGGGGGGGGGGGGGGGGGGGGGGGGGGCCGCCCATGACAAAATGCTGTATGAAAGGGAGGGGGGAGAGGAGGTCCCAGCAAAATGGAAGATTTCGGGGGGGCCCGGGCCCCATGGGCCCCCCCCCCCCCACCCCCCCCCTGGATACGTGCCTGGTAGTGGGATCAGGCAACGACGAACGGCGAGCGTAGAAAGGTCCCGGATGTACAGAGCGCGACACTGTTAGCGCGAACAAGCGATCGCCGGTTTTTTCAGTTTTTCTATTTGAAACCAAGGGATGTCATCCAAGTTATTATTGCTACGGAAAAAGCGCATTTAGTTCTACAATGTAAGCGATAAAATTTCGTGCTCGCTAATACTATTTAGAAGTAAAATGCGAAAATGCGCAGATGTCGTGTTCACGCTAACAGTGTCGCGATGTGTACGCTGCGGCGCTGCGGTCGTATACAGGCTCGAGGATCCGACCGGTTCCGAGCTTTTGAATGCCTTCGGCGAGCAGGTATGGCTTGCGGTTTGGCCGTTTGCCGGTATGGCAGCGCAAAGTGGCTCCCGTTCTGAACTGATCTTTACCCCGTGTTTGCTGTCGTTTGTAGCCAATGAAGTGTCATGCCGAATTAGTGTTTAATCGCGCAGCGAATGGAATGCGAGCCACCCTAGCCGCCCGCTTCATACAGCCTATCCAGCACAGGCTTTTGTGGCGCCCTCTCGAGCCGTCGACACGGAGTGCGGCAGCCGTGAGCGCTCGCTGAGTTCACTACCCTCCTCTAGTTCACGGCCACTCAAGCGACCAAGGACGTCATAAAGGAGGTTATGTTTTTGCTTGTTTTTGTAATTTTAATTTGCCTATAACTTTTAGAATAAAGGGAAATTCGAGAAAAGAAAAGTTTCATTAAGCCACTACGTTCAGTGCGTTCAGGTTCCGTACAAATTTAAAGCCAGTAAAAAGATCCTTGCAGGGCCCCTTTAAATGTCCCTAAGTTTTTTTGTTTTTGTTTTTTCTCCCGGCTTTCGAGACTGCGACAGATCGCTAATCGGGCTCTTTAGCAAAAATGTTTGGAGGCCCCTGTAGTAAAGCAATATAATGCCATAATATCCATGTCAACCTTCTCTGATTGGTAGTGGAAGTCTTGCACTAATTTACAATTATCTAAAACAAATACAATAAATTACGTTGTCAATGTAACACCTTTTGCTCTGTTTTAATCATTCTTTTCAAGGGATAGACTGCGATACACTGTGATATCAGTATATCATCGATACAGTGACACTGATACACTTACACAGATGCACTGTGTAAGTGTATTTGTCACAATTATCGCAGTCTATTATTTAGGATTTTCTCAAAGATCAGTGAAATGATCATTGGTGAAGCTTCAAATACCGATCAAGGCAACACTTTGGCAGACTATATGCTCACGCAAAATTTACAAAGAGAAATTTGTAGAACAGAGGTTTTCAGAGTGTGTTAGTTTAGTTTTCGCGGCAATAAATTTTGATATGTTGGGAGCGAAGGTTCAGATCGGAACATAAAGACTGCTCGAAGTGCTTTTACAGTTGTATGTGATGTAAAAATCCCATCGCGGCTCACATACTACACATACTGCGAAGTTGAGCGTGAACAGAAAGTTTTGATCGCGGCTGCCATCAGTGTCGAAGACTCCGACGGAGCGAGCGATCGTCTCGAAACCGCTTCCTCGAAACGCGGAAGGTAAGAGAGGAAGCTGAAGCGCAAGATGCCGGGGGCCAAGTCTGCGACTGAGTGCAACTGGACGCCGCGCAGCCAGGTACCGTGGGCCAAGTATGTCACAGACCCATCAATCATGGCGGCCTTCCCGAACGGGGTGGATCCGAGGGTTCCGCAAATAAATCGACTTATCACGAAACTATGCGTCATTTTCACAACAAATTTTAGCAAAAAGAGAGAAACATACAATGGTTCCTAGCCGTATAGTTATCTCATGTTGTAATTTTGGCTTGCCTTTGCCTCTTTAAAGGTTATGACGGATAGAAACGCAAAAGTTATGGCGTTACGTAGGCCGACTCATTGAGTTTCATTTTATTACAGATGGTGCTGCGATCGCCTGTTTTTCTATGTCGTCAATAAAAACAAAGCATTTTTTTTGTGGTATCACCAAAGTAATTGCCAATTATAGTGGCAATTACTTTGGCCGACGAGATCCATGAACATTTCATGCGCCATTCGACGAGTTGACTTCAGAGAGCCCCGTTGAAAAGCGGTAAGCACGGCGTTGACAGTCCCTTCATTGCCACAAGGCTTTCAAGCTCCGTGCATGTTACCCAAACTGCCAGTGTCTATAAACCTTGCATACTACACGTCAATTCTCTTAAAATCTGTCGCTTTCTGCCTATACCCCCGTCTTAACTATCGTTCAGCCCTCACCCAAGCTCCCCACCATGGGACTCACTGCCACGTCTACATATCCTTCCCCTACCGCGAAACATGTGTCCGGAGGACCACTCCTTTCGAAAGGAACATCGTGTCAAACGTCTCACGAAGCAAGGGGAACCGCCGGATACAGACCTTTACTTCACTGATGCCAGCTATTACCCTGACCGATGTCGCACAGCAGTGACTAACAATACCTACTCTCATACCACTCTGCATGAAGGTGTACCCTCTCCTACGGCTGCCGAAACACTTGCCATCGCCGCGGCCTTCACCATCCCCACACATCATCACGATCAGATTCTCATACGCTTCGACAGTCAAGGAGCTTGTCGACAGTTTCGGAACAACACGCTCCCTCCCCATACACACGCCCTCATCTAACAACACCAAACGACTCACCCTCATTTGAATGTCACCATCCAATGGATATCAGGCCATCAGGGCATGGGAGGAAATTCAAGAGCGCATGCGCTCTCCCGCGCTGAAGGAAATCCGGGGCCTCCTACCCTCTGGCCCGAGTCCTACGACCCACGTGAACACCGCAAGCAACTCCACAAAGCTCGGGCGGGTATCCTCAAAGAACTGCGTATGACCGCCTCGACTCTACCACATCTGCCTCCACACTTGGAAGTCACCCTTCCAACATACACATGATGCGTGATCGTCCACACACGAAACCCCTCATATCTGCCGCTTCACACCAACTGCCCCCCGACCTACGCCCAAACTCCTGGGAGAGCTGGACAACCCCACCTAAAAATCACCAACCCCTCCTACTGCCACTTCCAATGCAGCACGTTCACGATGTACTTGGGGAAGAGTGGTAGGAATATATTGGAGCACCGGACTATAGGCGTGCTAAAATTAATATTTTGTTCCTCTCTCTCTCTCTCTTTCTTTGACGGGCGATTTACTTTCGCTGTACAACAAAACACACTGAGCTTTATTCTTCATTCCCTACTTGTTCAAACAGGTGATCGTAGCGCCACCTACAACAAAACAAAAACTCGACGAGTCGGCCTACGCAACAGCACAACTACAGTTTTCCTACCAATCATAGTTTTTTTTTTGTTTTTTTTAAGAAACATTTTTTGGGGCAAAGACAGTCTGTTCATCCTGTATTTCGTCCAGCGGGATCCACACAGAGCATCTATGATTCATCTTGCTCATCTCTATACTCTGCTGCAGGGCAAGAAAAGCAATGCGAGCTCTTCCGACAAAGCCCTGCACTCTCTCCACTTTAGCAGAGCGAACGCTGGAGAGGAGTTGAGCGGACTCTCCTCATTTCCAGTCTTTTCTCCAGCGTCCAATCTGCTAAAGGGGAAAGAGTGCAGGGCTTTTCGGGAGGAGCTTGTCCCGGGTTTCTTACCCGGCAGCAGAGTATAGCCTTTCGAGTTGGTCTTGTTCGCCACACTACCTTTCTAGTGATCGCCTTCGCCAGTGCAACTCCGGTCTTGAGGTTGTTGAGCCCGATGCTCGCAGAGGCGTCAAAGGCAAAGTACACGATGTGACGGACACCTCGCTCGTTCACGTTGATCGACCTCTCGAGCTGTTCGTCGTTCTTGTTCAACTTGGCGGATTCCTCGGCAAGGCGCGTCAGCTGGTTCCTCAAGCTTCCGTCAACACTCCAAGGCTTGTCGAAGTAGAACCTGCCTGGAATAAAGAAAGAACGTGTCCGTTAGTTCCAGCCTGATTCCCCGTCTAAAATACGGTCAGCATACGAATAATCGTTTTTCTAATAACGCCTTAATAATCGTGTTCATATTCCGGATTGCGGGACATTATATGTTCTCTAGTTTTCATGCGGAATAAAAACAAAGTATTTATGTACACCATGAAATTCGAATTGAGGTGCCTGCAATAAGTTCGACATTCTTGCAATCCTCGGGAATGTTACAGGTACTCATTACTGTGAACAGAAATTCAAGACATTGCAAAAGGAATCCATAGAGCCCAAGTCAAAGACGTATGTCGACACTAGGTATAAAAGGCGTGTGCTATATACATCAGTATAGATGTCGTCATACATCCGTCCACATGCAATGCACGTACTTCACGTAGTACATGTAGTATTCTTAGATTTCGTAATACTGCCGTCCTTAAGTTTTCCTGAGAATATGACTACTGCAGCCACATGACATCGCGCGGGGACTTGAAACAATCCAAAACGCTCACGTGAGACGTCACGTCACGCGTGGAATGAAAGTGATTGAAAACCATGACACGTAAAAATTATAAAGTGGAAATGATTTCATTTTATTAAGTAATTCATTTGACTTAAAGTAAAATTTGAAGAGTATAGGGCGGGATTCGAACCCACTACCCTTCGGTTGCGAGCCCAACACGCTACTGACTAGGCCACGCAAGGGACTTTGACTTTTTTTTTTTTTTTTGTTTCTTTGGTGTGTCAAAACACGGAAAACACACCAAACACAACAAAACAAGGATTCCAGCACCAAGAGCCCTACCTTGGGCCCGGTTGTGGCGCTAAAACTTTTTATACCCATCAGCGTATCTAGCAGACCAATCCACTCAAGCAGGGTCTTTTTTTTTTTTTTTTTTTTTCAGGGACACTTTTAACTTGAATTACAAGCTCAATGAGGAATACGCATAGATCCTTTTTCAGGGTTCGCTGCAAAACATTCCAATAAAAGACCGTGTCCCCAAGCCTGCACGAATACGTGCTCGATAGTTTCCGGCTGTAGGCAAAGCAGGGAGTTTACGCACTAAGGGACGTGCAACCCACGCTCCTGAAGCCACGCCTTCACTGGAAAAGTGGAGCTGTGCAGCCAAAAAAAAAAAACGTTTTGACAGCCAGCGGAACACACATTCTCTTAACACACGCTAGTACTTGCCCAGGCCCCGAGACGTACTGAAAACGGTACAGTGGCAAAGGATAAAGGGCATCAAGAAGGTCTCCCGTCAATCGTTTACACGTGACAGTTGCCAAATACTCGCGTGAAACTAGTTTTGCCCGGCGGCCGAACTCTGAAGTTATAACAAAAGACGGTAGGGCTTCCGCTAGTCGGGTCTGTATCATAACTTGCAACAGTGGGTTTTGTTGATTCCTCGAAAAAAGAAAACGAGAAACAGTTTTTCGAACAAAAAGATGGCCAAGCCCGAACCCTCCTTTAGTGACTTGGCGGAAGAGGAATGGCCGAATATTTGGATATCACGAATAGCCCATCGATTGGAAATTCCTTCGAATCAAATTTAAGCATTCGAAAATATCGAATTATTTGACAATATCGAATTATTCAACCTTTCCGTATACTCAGGCTTGGATTTCCGGCCAGGTGGCCAAAGCTTCCGACCATTTCGACCATTTCGTACTCCCGAACTCGGTACACTTGAAATTAACAATTACAGTACTTCTAATACTAAATAAGGGCAAATATAAAACTATACTTTAAACATATCTTGTGGTATCTATTGCTTGTACTATTCGAACAATTCGATTCAAAATTATTCGGCCAAAATCACTATTCGCTTCGAATTCGCTTTGGACCCAAAATCCTCTATTCGCCCATGCCTGAACCCATGTGCCGTTATAACTTATAACGGCACGTGGGTTCACTATTCAACGACCAAAAAACTGTGTAAAAACTCTGTGCATCTTCTGGATGCAGCTCCTCGTACACCGCAACACTTGCAGAGCATACCATATCTTTGCAGTTAAAAATACATTACCTACGGTCGCGCGAGTAAGAATTGGCAAATTGCGGTTACGCCACCGAGATGTCTTTTTCTTAAGGTATTCGACGACGGTCTCCCAGTACGGTGTTGTTCTCTTCATGTGCCGCAACGGGGCTCCTAGGTACTTGCTCGAAATAGTGTTCCATCCTATCAAGTCAAACTGTGCTGGTGTTGTAGCCCACGCACCGTGTCATAATCCAGAGTATTTCACCAGGTTAACTGCAGCCCTCATCGCCGTACAGAACAAAGAGCGCAGCTTTAAAACTTCACTAACACTTCTCTTGTCAACACAAAATAACGCGGTATTATCCGCGTGGGACAACACTTTCGTTTTAATACAAATCATCAAAAAACCGCTTACGTTCTGGCTTTGAAGGACACCTGAACAAAATGGCTCTAAATACGATGCGAACAATAGCGAGGACTAGGCACGTCCCTTTCTTACAGAGGACGACACTGGAATTTTTGGTGTTGAAGAATTGTTCAAGACCAACTCAGTTGTGCACCCGGTGTACGCTATACGGATCCCCTCAAATAGGACATTCTCAACATTCGCCTTTTTTAAAAAAAAGCCGAAATAACATCGTGGTGAACACGATCAAATGCCTTCTGCATGTCTACTTGGATCACTGCTACTTGGCCGCCTTCACTGCTAACACACTCTAAAATTGACCGCGCTACATGAATGTTTGACTGCATTGATCGGCCCCTAATCCCAAATGTTTGGAGCTCCCCAACGAAATCTCGAATAACGTGCGGCAACCTACTGGGTAAAAAGCGCGCGAAAATGTTAAAGTCAAGTCAACATTACACAATGTAATGGGTCGGTACTCAGTTACACGTCTTGAGGTAGAACATGACCTCGTGTCGTCACGCGTGACGCTACTCAACACGGGAAAATTGAGCGCCAACTTTAGCGGGAAAATTTCCCCTTGAAATTAAGCGGAACACTTGTACCCTCGTGACGTCACACGTGATGTCACGTGAATGAATGTGACGTCACGTGAAATTTAGCGGACAAGCTTTTCCGCTAAATGTAGCGGAAAAAGTTCCCCGCTAAATTTAGCGAGGGAATTTTCGGTAAATTTAGCGGGATATTTAGCGAAAAATTTCCCGCTAAATGGGAGGAGAGGAGGGGGAGGAGAGGTATACCTTCCCCTCCGTACCCTCCCTTCCTCCTCCTCAAGAGATGCGCTTTATTTCGGCATTGCAGAGAATTGTAAACGCCTTTTTTTTAATAAACATTATCTGTACAGTTCGTTGCTTGTTTTTTTTTTTTTTAATTTATTATATCTCACGGACCGTTCACGTAAATTATTACGAACAATTGGACGTTATACCGGTGATGACTTGAGCGTATTGGTACATACTTGGAAAAACAGCCTCATCTCAAGAAAGAAACTTTTTTTTTCTCTAAGTTCAGGTTGTTTTTCCAAGAATGAACGTCAAAAGTCTAGAAACAAATTTAATATTAGATACTACACTCTTAGGAAAAAGGGTCAGTATAGTCCTCCCTAAAGGGAGGAACGCTCTTGATACATATGTTCCTTCAGAAAGGGAGAAACGTTCGTCCCTAAAGCAGGGGAGCAAAAGTTCCTCCGTTGCCTGGATCTCATTATGGCGGCCACAAATCGAGCAAATCGAGCTCGATAAGGCTTAACGAGAACACTAAGTCTATTGTACGGGGCGAGAAGAGCAGCAAATAAAAACGTAACACGAGCTTTCCGTGAACTGCATTTATTTCCGAAGCCGGCTTCCCCTGCAGGTAAAGAAACTTACGTTTCGAAAGCATGCAGTTACTCAGTCTTCTCATCGTCAGCACTGCGATGTTAAACGGAGACAACCGGCACCCAGTTCGCGCACTTTATGTCTTACCTTTGCTATTCCTCGAGCCACAATTCGTTCGTCAATCGTTGCGTCAACCGCACATCACGGAGGAGTAATAAACCATTCGCCCGCGAAACTAAACGCCGCTCTTAAAAAAAGCAAATCCGAAGCAGCCTCTTGGCTCATTTCAGCACGGTAACACGAAATTATGGCGTAGCCGCGTAGCGTAAAAGGAGGTTAAATTACTTGCCACCAGATGACAGGGTCAAGCAGAGTAATTGCAAGTAGCTAGGCTAGGGGGCGCTAAGTACCGCCCAATTCATGTTCTACAAAAAATACTTTATTGTCTCACGCCACCATAGCGCTTCGGGATCTTAGGGAGCCCCTACTATACACACATGTAGACACATTAGCCATACTACAAGCATTAGCTGAAACATACATTGAGCGCATACACATGCATCGCACATACAAACGTCAATACAACAGCACACTAACCCGATCACTACTACCGAGCTCTGCGTTTCAGTCTTTTATACTGGTCGTTTTGAACGTACGGAATTTTTCGGTGACTCCCTAAGCAGTAAAAAAATATTCACAGCATGTTGATTTTTTTCCAGCAATGTCATACATCTGAGAGTATTTTTAATGGCTCAGGGGATGAATCTTTTATTAAAAAGAAAACGCTCGATCATGCCGTAATTATTTGAAAGCCAATAAATCGAGCCGCTCCAATGCGGTTCCAAGCCATGAGTTCGTTTCCCCGCACGGCACTTCGTAGCCACTATTTATATTGTAGTGTTTGTTTTCCTATTTGTGCTGTTCGCGCACGGTTGCAATTGCCGTCTTGAATTAATCTTCGTAGAGCAGATATTCACCCAGCTGGAGGGGATGCTTCACGGGCAGAGAAATCGCTTTTCGATCAACTTGAATGCAGTTAAAGCCGCGACTTGCTGCAAGCGTACAGAGCTACGCCAGCCACACCGTGGCGAGCTCGAAAACTTCTAGCGCTCATTCCAGCGCGCCACTTGGAGGGCAGTTTCTCCAGGAACCGTAGTATATTTAAACAGCAAAATAAAGGATAGCTTTTTGTTTTCGATTTTACCTGTTTGTTTGTTTTATTTTTAATGCTAAAATTCCATTGTAAATATACGTACTTTCCGTCATAATTTCGTACTGTCCAGTCTTTTCCCCAGAGCGCAATCTCTCCCGGGGACCGACAGTCACATTGGCCACTGTGATAGGAGCTTACCGTTCAGACCAGCGTTCCAACATGACTGTCCGCACGTCGATCGACTGCACCTAATACCTCAAGTGGTCTGAAACTCTTTAATGTAAAGCGGAATGTCAACCTGCAACACCCCGCCCCCTCCAATCAAGGCCCGACCAGCGGCATCAATGCCCGACAGTTTACGGCATCTCATCTTGTTGTTACACCACTGATACGCGAACACGCGGTCACATCGGCGATAATTCCAGTCTTCTGTTCACTACGCACAACACTGCCATCACGATGTTGCTGCTATGTTGCTGACACGCAGAAATACAGAACCACGTTGAACGCCGGTTGGCACTCGGCACGGGAAAACAGAACCGAATTCGGCACGGAAGGCACCCAGGCAGCCGGCAGGAAAACCTGCCTGCCTTGGACGCAGTGCCTGCGATTTCCATAACGTCGAAAACGTCGACACAGTTCCGCGTGGTTTCGCTACTGTAGTTCCGCGTGGCAATCCAGAAACGGCCATCTTAACCAGTGTACGTAGCCAACGCCTCCTCTACGTAGCGCTGCTGGCACTGCTCCGGAACTTCGCTGTTTCTAGCGGCTTCGTGTGCTCGTTTGATAAAATTAGTGGTAAAAACGTCAATGCAACCGAAATGTTCTGCACGTTTGGACTAGAAGACGGAATTACAGGCGGCCTTCGCTGCCACTGAAGCTCAATCAACTTAACAACATTTATTAAACAACGTGCGCGACGTGCTCGAAAAACGAAACTGAAAGAAGATGAGTTGGGAGGGCGAAAGCTTTCTCCCGTCTGCCTGGAGAAGGAGGAAAACGTCTCGTTCCTCCCTTCTTCTCATGTCCGCTTGGAGGCGCGTCAGTAGAAGGGACGAAGACGCGCCGTTGCAACCTTTTTCCTCCATATTTTCTTAGAGTGTACGGTCTTTTAAAAACTGAATAATAAAGTGACAACTATAAATAAACGTAATATTAATACATTCAAGTATGGCCAGAAAGAAGTTCTTTCCTTTGACATTAACTTTAGGACTGTAAAATATATAGAAAGTCATAAACCGTCAAAAAAAGCAAAATGGCCTGCACGGGGGGGGGGGGGGAGCTGCACCTCAAGCAGACACCCGCACTGTAAAATCGGACATTGTTTAAGAAGTTGATGTGCTGTAGTGGCCAAATCAACTGTCTAGGTTACCACGCTACTTCATGACCTCGTCCTGTGTAAACATGGCACAGCATAAATGGAACTCACCAATGCAAACCGGCGGTGGCGCGGACCACTTCCCGTTATAGTTGCACCTGATGCTTTGTTCTCCTCGGAGTTGATATCCCGGATTGCAAGCGAAGCTCACGTTGCTTCCAACTCTGTAGTTGTTTTCCAACTTGACGCCGTTGTCAGGAGCCCCTGGATCGAGACAGGTGCTGCTGTCGCTAATCGATGCTGCAAGAAAAATTGAAAGTACAGTAACACCATCTTTAGTCCCATGTTTTGTCACAAATTATTTTCTTATACTCCCCCGTACGCAGAAATCCTGACAATAGTGACATGATATAAGGCGACAGAGTGTCTAAGCGCTTGACTAAGATTCCTAAAATATGGGATTAAAGGAAGAGAGGCGATTAAATGGACACGGATTCCCCGAAATACTTATTAGTGCCAAACATTAACTGTCCCATGGAGCGAGTCGTGCCAAGCGGCACCTTAAATCCTTTGTCTAAGTGAAGCCAGCTCCCAGCTAGGAAACCACGCAAAACGCTAGCCAACGGCACCTAAATTCTCCAATCCCAAATAAGCGGCGTAAAGCTGATGGGTTTTCGGCTCCGGTTCTATTGGCTGGCGCGCGTTGACGACGCTCCCATTAGCCGCTGCGCGTCAGTTTCAACGACCGCTCACCCCATGGCGCTGCGTGTCCGTCAGCGCGCCGTTCACACGGAGCATCCAAGGTCAGCGCGCCCAGGACAGCGCGCGCGCTGACCGGCGACGAAAAGTACGCAGCAGACGAAATAAGGGAGCGGACGAGCGGCTTGCACGCTTTTGCATTCACAACCCATAAGACGTGCTTAGGTATACCTCGAGGCTTTTTTAATGTGCCTATATATCACACGTATGTCACCAAAAAAGCTATTTTTCTTGTATAAAAACATTTTTCAGTACAATGTTTAAGCCGCAAAACGCATTTCCGGTGAAGGTATGTTCTGTACTCGCCCCACTGCAGGCCCCATGTGTGTCCTGCCTGGGCAGTTTAAAAAATGTTTTGGTAGTGCTTTGTCCTAACAAACTCCCGTGATCGAAAGATCGCTGGAGAGAAAGGTCTGTAGACATTTTTGAAAGTACATCAGCTTTCCCGATGGTGTCCAGTGGTGTTTGAGAGGTCACCCAACGTTTCTGGTGGTGACTGAGGGGGCCGCGGAATTATCGTTACAAGCAAAGTAAATATACAGCTTTAATATCGGTTGGTATGCCTGAGATCGGCCAACTTTTACAAACAATACAAAGGAAGCATGCGCACTAAGTTCGACGCAAGTATGTCGCGACTGTGCTACTTCTCGCTAAGGGCTACATCGTATCTATCAGTTATTTCTTGGCCCATCACTCGCATCGCATCGTCCACTGTTGCCCAATTATTAAAGGGACACTGACACCACCCAAAATCTTTTTTTGTGTCAGGTGATTTAATATGGTGTCAGGATACTACCCAACTTATTATTTGCTACAGAGTTACATATATTTTAAATAAAACCAAATAACGCAACTGTTCGAAACCGAACCCGAAACATGAGCCATGGCCGCGACATGTGGACGATGTGGACCGAGGAGGAGGAAGAAATGTAGAGATGGAGAGAGTTGCCGGAAGTCACGTGAATATCGCTTCCTATACCCTGTTTTTTTTTTCGTTTTTTTGGCGTGTGAAGAAGACGACGAGGACATTGCGTGCACCGTTTGTCGTGCCAATGTTCCGCACTTATTTTCGTTCCGCTCGCTGTTTTGTGCTTGAAGATGATTGGCCGGTACCGCGAACGACAGTTCTCAAGTAGCGGTCCCACGTCCGTCGCAACGTTGGTCAACCGTGCGCCTCCATCGCGTCGTCCAGCCCACGGTACATCTCCATATTGAGAATGACGTAGAATACGTGTACTTCTTGTGATATGTGCAACATTCTTTTTTTTTTTCACCCAACATCTTTGCAAATGTTTTGAAGCCACAAAACAAATGGTTTCATATTCTTTTCTATTTTAATAGTGAACGTGTTCTCTAGATGACTCACGACTTCGCATATATCTCGCACGCTAGTTTGAACAGCACGTGAACCTGGAAAAAAGAGTGAGCGCGCCTCAAACAAGACAATTCTCAACCGGCGGTTTTCGGGCTGAAGAAAAACGCATTTCGAGTCACAAATTGTTTACTGCGTGGTTGGGCTGTCATTAGTCATGTTTTAATAACAACCTTGGCGAGCATAAATACCCCGTCAGTGCCCCTGAAAGACCCGTTGTCTCTTGATGCTTCACACGTGTCGTGTCTCGCGGAAGGCTAGCACACCCGCGTCACGTGCCAATATCTAATTTGACTAGTTCGTACCGACAATGATATACGATGACTAAAACCACTTCCCTGCCTCTACCGCTGTCATCGCTTTAACCATGAACTCGAAGAAAACTAGCAATGATTACACTTGCCCTATCGGGCCCCAACGAAGCGCGAACGGAGGAACGCGTGCATTACGACACATGCTACGCACCTAGGGACCCCCGAGGACTCCTAAATATAAGCGGGAGAAGTGAGTGCAGCGACGGTGAGAGTCTTACCAACGAGGTAAGAAGGCCAGAGGGCTGTATCTTCAACGTTACCTGAAGAGGCAAGTTACAGATTGAACGCGAGTGTCAGCGTTCAGCGTTCGGCCGGGCTCGAGTCCAGTCGATGTTGACACGAGTCTCGGACGAACGCTGACGGCGAACTCGTGCCCAACTCGTGTCCTGCGCTTGCCTCTGGTACGTGACGTACAAAATGACGCGCCGCGACCCTGCTATTTTGAAGGTATTTTAGAACCCGCATCCTCGCAGCCCTCATTTTCGAATTTCCATTCGGTTTCTCAACCCCCTTCGGTATAGCGTAGCGGGTATGAGAATACTTGCTCTTGTACAACATCTTGTCCGAAAATTGGAACTTTTAGCAAACCGTTCCCGTGTTCCGCCACCTCACTACCGGAGCCTTTGAGGCATGCTTTTAAGCGCGTTCTTCAAAGGCTTGGCAGTGCGGTACGCGGAACACGGGAACGGTTTGCTAAGTCCCCTCTGGATGAAAGCTTGCCAACTGTAGTATTATGGGATATGTCTGCGCTTTTCTTATCGGTTGTTGGTTAGTCGCCTATACCGATCATAAGTGTGCATAGGCCTCGCCAAACATTTTTTAATACTTTTTCCAGCCAACTTACGATGTGAACTGATTGATTGATTAATACATTGATTGGTCAGTTGCTTAATCGACTTATTATTGATTAGTTCGTTGACTGATTCTTTTATAAATTATTTGTTGATGAACTGAATGATTGATACATTGATTGGTTCCGGACTGATTGGTAGATTTAGTGATCAGTTTGGCTGATTAGGGGGTTAAATGATTGATTAATTGTTTTGATTATTTATTGAGTGATTCCTTGATTAATTGATTTATTGATCGATCGATCAATCGATCGATCTCTGAAGTTCCATGCTCACCCTCCGAAACACAGCGGGGCACGTCGCCTCCCCATTGACCGTCGCTGAAGCACTGGCGCTCCGGAGAACCTAGTAGGCGGTAGCCTTGGAAGCAGTGGAAGGACACCCTTGATCCCACCGTGGTGGAGCTACCCGTCATCCAGCCGTTGTCGGGGGCCACCAGCGCACCGCATTGAATCACTGTGGCAGAAAAGCAGAAGATCGTGATATGAAGAATTGTGAGGAATCTTGAGGAATCGGTGGTCGGGTGCGTTAGCGCATCTGGATGAGCATCGCGTGCAATGGTGTATCAAGTCCTGCTTGACACACGTTAAATACCCTAGGCCTGCTGTGGTGCTGGAGTTGCTAAATTTCTCATCTACAGCGGAGACAGCAGGTGCCCGCTGTGACTCACTAACTAATGTATAAATAAACACAAAACAGACTTTAAAACTTGATTAAGAACCCAGCTCGCACATTCATCGCATTGAACAGACATAAATGTCCCTTTAGAAAAAGATCACATTATTCATATTTCCTTGTGAAGTATTGTAGCTAGATTATCAAGAAACGCGAACTATAGCGTGTTTAATTCTTGTTTTTAGCGATTTGTGCATATAGTGTTCGAAGTATTCATTGACGCTTTTTACAGTAAGTACCGTAATCTAGAAAGCTGGCTTCGAAGCCATCACAGAGAGCTTCGTTCTAAGAAGCTGCATGCAGACTCACGGTGGCATTTGGGCGGGCGACCGAACCATCCTCCGCTCTTGCAGGTGGTGCTCCAAGGAACCGTCCAACACGTAGCCCTCCTCGCACTTGAAGTACACCGTAGTCCCCACGGAGAAAGACGTGGCATTCGTAGCTCGGAATTCCGGTACAACTACGTGAGGTCCGAAATCACGCCGGGTGCAGTTGTACGCTGCGTAATTTGAAAATAAGTAATTACCTCGACGATAAAATAATCTCACCCGTCTGCACGCCATTACGGTAATATCAAACTATAGACCCTTCTGCGAGGGCGCCGCCATATTGAATTGCGGAACAACCGGTATGCGGGAAAACATCGTTTCGCTCTCGACACACTACTGAGAGAAGTTCACGTTTCAATCGCGACTGTCTATCACTCTTGCTTTGGCTTTTCTAGATCATTTTATTGTTGCAAACTGTATTGCCTTACTTTTTTTTCTTTCATCCCGGCTACCGGAATTGTCAACCACATGGCTAGGGTCGAGGGTGAACGAAGAAGGCATATAATGTACAGTGCGTGTTTGGAAACGCGGGCTAAATCTCTCCTGCGAAAGCTACGCATTGCACAGAAAACGGGTTTATGCCATAGTGGTCTGTACCAAATGGCCATGAAAAAAAAAATTATTAGCTTTCAATACATTTGGGTCATTAATTAACTTTTAGTACTTAAACTTTTAAATATTAACTTTAAAGGCACGGTTTCAATTAGACACTTGAAGCCAATCATCCGAACCTACGAAATCCACCCATACATAGCTTCCTCAATACTCACAAAGCCTGGCAATTCGACGACGGAGCCATAGAGTGCCCGGTCGCAGATTTGGAGCGCGAGGATCTGGTAGCACAGAGCATCAAAGAGCTATTTCTCGCCGCTGCACAACAGCAGTGTGAGCCGAAACACACTTGTTCGCTCGGAAGAAGTGTGTTTCGGCATCTCACCGCAGCGGGGCGCCAGTCACGTGGCTCTCCTCTCATCCGTTGCCTGGCGCTCCACCTTTTCCATTTCGGCGGCCGCTCCTCGGGGCGATCTGCCAGGCTTTGTCAGTATATAGGAGGCTATGACTAGTATTACAATGACATAAGGTACGCGCAACATTTTACGGCATTCCGAAAAATTACATAATAGGCCAATAAGGAGTATTCACTGGGCGCCATATTTGTGGGCGCTGTCTAGAGCGCATGCTCAGAACGAGCCCACATTAATAGGTTGGTAAGACCGGCAATCTTGAGGGTGCGGAATGCACGTTACAAAAGAACTGTGGAAGCTCGCTATCAGCACGCACTCAGCAGTCGCGCACACAGCTATGGCCGCCAGTGAATACTTCCTATTGCTATATTACCCAAGCAACAAGGAGAATGCAGGGAATGATGTTCCACACGCCGCACGAGCTGGCGTCAGCAGTTGTAACTTTTCTAAAGCAAATACCTAAAACAGATGGCATCTTGCACGCGTTCGTCAATGCTTTATTTTGGTTATTTACTTCGAATCTTTATACGGGAAAGGCGTGCGCGTGTGGCACGTGGAACACCAATCCCTGCATTCTCCTTGATGCTTTGGGTAATATAGCAATAGGTCTATTTGGGCGCGTTTCTGGGTCTCGGGTTTCTTATCGGAACGCATCTCCGCGCTAGCGATTTCACCCGCTGTAGCCAAAACGCGCAACCTGCCTGCGCCGCTACGCATCGCACGTAAAAGTTCGTCTTGACGCTAGCACCGACGTCACAAAGGCAAACCTCATCTGGAAGTTCGGGGGCTTTCTTATTTATAGTCTTCTCTACGTGCGATACGTGGTGGCGAACGTATACCTCGCGTGTTTTGGCCCCAGGCAGCGGGATTTCTGGCGCGGAGATGCGCTCTGCTAAGAAAGCGAAACCTATACCTTGCGTAGCAGCACGCCGGAACGTCACATAGGAAGCAAAAACACACTCAATCCAAACGCATCACGGAAACCCGAACACCGGCTGCTAAGAAAGTCAGGCGCTCCCTTTACGTGGTACATTAAAAACACATCACCATACCTAATCAATCAGGTAACTTGTATCTACACATTATTTAAAAAAAAAACGCCTTGAAGTGGCAACTTCAAACGCGGAGGTGCTTTGGCAGGCTGCAATGGCCAGCCGTCCGCAATGTCGCGTCGGGTCGCCCTATCCACAGCTGCCGCTTCGACGCGTGCAGTCTAGCAGAAGGAAATCTGGAGAAACTTAAAAGCACGACAACGCTCGCCATCGTTGCTGCGTCCGACAGCGGAACAGCGCTTGGACATGTCGGAGAACCGTTCAAACGCGCGACCACCGCGCCATTTTCGACGCCCAAGCCCGTCGCATCACGCCACCAAAAAGAGCGGACTCCTGCCTGCTGCTGCTGGCTACACACGTGTAGTGGAAACTTCGGAAAATAATACGAATTCTAGGGGCGGGATATTTATTACGGATTACTTTAACGTCCTCCGCGAGTTTCATCCTGCCACACTTGTTCAGCGAGTTTCTTATTCGAAGGTGAAATGCACGTCTAAAATACTCTTTCGGTGAACGTTTGATCTCGCTAAGGTTGTAGTCCATTCGAAGAAGCCATTTACCCAACATAGTACCAGTTTCATTTTTTCGTTTATGAGTGCAAAACGGTCATGTAAACTAATAGCACGGCTAAATGTGCTCGTAATGGGTACCAACATAAGCGCTAACATTTGGTTTTATTTTATCTCTAACCCGTTATGAGGAATAGCCCAGAAAGCGCCGATGTTGTGTTCGCACAAACTGTGTCTCGCAGTGCACATTGACTGGCAACAGCGGTACTTACCGACGCACTGTGGGGGTTCTGCGTCCCATTCACCATTTTCCTCGCAGAACAGGATGTCAGGGCCCTCGACTCGGTAGCCGTCGTCGCAAGAAACGAACACGTTGTCGTCCAGGCCGTAGTAGTCCCCTTCCGATTTGGCTCCAGACACTGTACCGTGGTCCACTAGGAATCCCTCGCAGGCAATGACCGCTGTTGAAGGGCAGGACTGAGTTGTTTACTGATGACTCTTCTACAGTTCGGTACTTTGCGTTTCTTCAAGTCTATCCGCCTATGACAACTCAAATCTAGTCTATGAAAACTCAAATTGCTTTCCATTCTGCTTTGACTGCGTGTGTAGGGTCGAAGCTCACGAGACACCGGAGTGTTATTGAAAGAGAAGCTCGTGCTGGAGGTGGAACAACTAAAAGACCTCCCAGCCCTTTTTATCCTGTCAGTGACAATAGTACACATAAAAGAATGCTTCAACGAAATTGGAAATATACCCGTCGCGTTCAGAAATAGGCTGAATATGATCCACAATACCCGTAAATGACAATCGCACGTTTGTAATTTGAGCTTGATGGCTGTATTTTTTTTTATTTTTTATAAACGGCCCAATCGGGCAAGCGCTCGGGCAGTAGCCAGCGGAGAGCATGTGACCTTAGGCGCAATCACAATGTAGTTTGTCTCGGGATGAGCAAAGCTGTGGCGAAGCTGACGTCGACAGGATGCCGCTGCAGCCACCGAAGCGTCCGAAGCACGCCAGCGATCGGGCCACCACAACTAACCGCAAAGTTGCTTCTGTAGGAATTTTGAGTGACGGGTTAATCTTCCAGAATCTGGTAGATGGAAAATAGCGACGTCTGGGACACACAAAAGAGAGTCCCTGTGGGAGGCGAGTTCATCCTTCCCCTCATCTCTCGGGGTGGCCGTAGAGCTGGCGGGATGACGTCAGGTTCAAGGCATGTATAGTCCTAGGCGAGACAAGCATCCTTACTACCTGGAAAAGTTCCTAGACGGGCATTACAAACGAGGCTTTAGCGACATACACAAGCTGCCCTTTGCTAATCGTTCAATTCGTTTTAAAATTCTTTTTTATGGCTTTTACAACAAGAGATTGGTGTGGCCGATGTGACACTGGACCCTTGAAAACGTATAGACCAGGGGTGGCCAGGCTTACCCGGCCGCGTATAAGCAAACCATATCCCGTACAGCACCTGGCCACGCCCCCTTGTCACGTGACATGACGTCACTTCCGCCCAAGCAAATTGTTATGTCACGTGACATGACGTCACTTCCGTTTTAAAACGAAACCAGTTGTTTTATTGGTTTGTGAATTGTCACGTGACATGACGTCACACGCGCCGCTGTCGTACGGTAAACATGGCGCCCGCCGCCGCCTGAAACACGAAGCCTATGCGGTCGATCATCGATGCAGTCGCGGCTGAAGCCAGAAACGCTTGAAACGGGAAGCCTACGCGGTCGACGCAGTCGCGACTGAGACGCTGTGAACGCGGTGACGCGAGGGACTCTACACTTCGATGACACAACTACGCGACGCCCGCAGTATGCGACGTCTCGCATCGTGCTTCTGCAGGAGTACGTAAACGGCGCAAGTACTTCTCTTAGCGTTCCCAACTCGTCGCTTTATAAGAGCAAAGCAGGGATACTACAAACGCCTACCGCTGGTTTCCGAAGTCGAGCCTTCTCTCGATGTCGCCGCTGGTGTAGACTTTATTCTTGCTGAGCAGGTTCGTCGCCGACGCGGCGGATGTGAACCATGTCATGCATGAACGCTTGCCTTTTTCGATACGAAAATATTCTCTGTCGTCACGAACTTTCAAGTATTGCCAGCATTTTTACCTGTACGTTGTCATCGCATCACCGTTACTCGCGGCGACGCAGATCTTCGTGCTTGCCTTCTAGCGGTGCCGCGGCTCTCCCGACCCAAAATAAATGGGGCTGCTCGACGCTCGAACCGCAAATTGGGGGAAGTGGTAAAAAGATTAGCTTAGTACCGTCAGAAACACTCGTATGACGATAGGCATGCCCAGAACTATGAAGAGAAAAAACAACAGTGCATACTTTGAACTCGGAGAAGTTTTTATTTCACCACATTAAATATATCGTTGCAATGCAGTGCTGGTTTCAAAGAATGCTATTTTCTCAGTCCCTTCGAAACAACCGAGGCCTTTATATGATGCAGATGCATGCAAAAATCAACAGTGTGAAGACATGGGAACGATATGGCTATGAGCTGTAAAGCAAAATGGCAAGTTCACACTGAAAAGCAACAGTTTACATAAACATTAAAACAAGTTGACGAATGGAAATAATAGTTTATCTCGAGAACTAGGGTAAAGCAAACGGGCATGTCGCCTCAAACGTATCAGGCACATGAAAGTTGTTGTAACTTTGGAAGCTACTATAGCTTATTCACGTAAAAGCGGCTTCACACACTTGCAACAGGTTATGACCGACCAGAGTGGCCGACCAGTCAGTCACAAGAGACTTAAAATCGGTTTCAAGCCATTCCTTTCGTAAGCAGTTGCGGGTGAGTGAAACAGCCTTAACTTGTGACACCTTCCGCTGTAAACACCAATTGTAAACAATGAATAAACCTCTTCTGTTCTTACTTAATTTGCACCATGTCGGAATTTCACATCACACTTGTGTGCATGTGAAATTGTGTGTGCATGTGAAAAAATGTGAAATGGAGCCCGAAATTGACACGGCTGAAAAATAATCAGATTTAAAAACTCGTGTTGGATTCAAAATTGCACCCAACAATTCTGGACACGGAGCAGACGTTTGATTGTATCTTTGAATGAGCAGCAGTGTCTTTCCTTTCATTAATCTAGACAGTTTGAATGGATGTAACCTCTGCTTTTGTACATAACATGTGGCAAGGAGCATAAACAACAGGGGAGGCACCCAGCATTAACACCAGAAGAATGAAAACAGATTAGAGAACAGCTGGACTTTAATTCTACTTGCTGGCTGATGAGTTCGTGGACCACAACATGAAGCGTGCAGTCTTCTGCCGCACCTGTGAACCCTCCGTGTACGCCCCTATTTCAACCTTTTTTTTTTCTCCGCTTTTGAAGAGACTTGGGGCTAAGTACATTGGTAACTGGTCACCGGTTCACACTCAACAAGTGCTTCCGGGGAGTCTGTGCCCAACTACATTGCTGTGCTGCGTCGTGTCGCTCAGCACTGCGAGTAGACATCATTTTCGTACAAGTGTTGTGACCGGTTAGTTTGTGTGGTATGCGAGGAAGCCATTCAGCGACACCTTCTCGCCACGCCAAATCTCACTTTCGCTAGGGCTCAACAACTTGCGATTGCTGCAGAGTATGCCACAAACGAGAAACCCCACACTTCCGCGCTGATGCCACAAACGAGAAACCCCACACTTCCGGGCTCCAGAGACGGCGGAGGTTCGCCAAATTGCCAAACAAAACCCACACAAGGCATGAGACGGTTCATCAATGCCAAGCCACAACCCTGGTGCAGGGAAGACATCTCCGAGTACAGCTAGAAAATGTTGGGCACGGCACAAGTAGCTATAATTCCGAACATGCCATTTCTGTGGTGGAAAGGGACATATCATACATGCATGTCGTCAGTAGTTGGCCAAATCCAAGCACCACGCTCCGGAAGCGGGATCCAGTCATCGTCTGGAATCATTGAACCGGGGCAGAAATCGTCGAATTTCAAGTAAATGAAATTCCCATCTGCATAGATGGTGATGCTTGGTCCACAATTGTTCTAAAGAGAATGTGTCGTCTTGGAATGGCAGCATAGACTTAAACCTGAACTGCTCTCCAGATGTATTCACAATGTAAGTTGGAGGTTCTGGGAAGGGTAAATTTTTCCACGCGGTTCAAGGGAAAGGAGCGTGAGCCACCGTTGCTGATCGTGAAAAGACGTGGAGCAAGCCTGCTTGAAAGGAACCGGTTTGAAGTGTTCGATAAGCTACGTGATGCGTGAGCAACAGACCTTTCCAGAAACATGTGGTGCCCCCAGCGTCTACTTTATGCACTGCGACCTTCAGATGTATGGCACGAGGAATTATCCAAGAAGCGAAGACGAAGTTGACGTTTGTTTAACAGTTCGCGATTTCAGAACGCCGAGGGGGCAGAAGGAGAGCAAAACAGACGGTGTGATGGCCTTTTTTTTACCACTCACTTAATTTTTACCATGTTCTCAGCTCCTAATGATAAGAAAGAGTGAAACGCGCTACTACTACGATATACGAAGCGTTCAAGCCAGCACCAGCGTATATCCCTAGAGCCCCACAATTCCTTTCGTTGCAAGGTCTCTTGGGATTTTATGGAAAGGTCTATTGCACATTCAGAAAGTGAGAGAGAGAGAGAGAGAGAGAGAGGGGGGGGGGGGTCCAAGAAGATGAAAATTGAAACACTCTTTGTCGAGGCTTGAGAAAGGACGGACTTGCTCTTGTCCACCGTCTAACACGACACAAAGCACTACTATTCAAGGTGTCCTTCAATTAGCCGAGCCACTCCCACAGACTCCAGGACTGCCAAAAGAATTTCCAAGGGTCTTCGAGTAAGGACTTGGCAGACCCACATACACTTTCGCACGAAATCTAAACTTCAAACCCAAGTACCAGAAGCCTCGACTTGTTCCTTTGGCACATGAGCCAAAAATGTACTACACGATCACGCAACTCGTGCAACAAGGAACTTTGCCCCCGGTGCAGAACTCTCCATGGGCTATGCCAGTTGTACTCGTGGGGAGGTCAAACGGCGTGACATGGCTATGTGTAGGTTATAAACGCATCATTAATCCAGTCTTGAAACACAAGTCATACCCACTGCCAACAGCAGAGCAAATGTTGACTTAACTTGTAGCACAGTCCTTTAATACGTCACAAAACTTCTCCGCAACGCTATAGAAGGGCTTGGTATGCGACCACGTGTGACACTGGGGTTGACAAGGAGCCAGAAAGCTGTCAATCAAGCCAGCACCACTGGAAACTGGGCATCCAGGAAGTGCTATTGTAGTTTCGAACCCACTCTGAATGAGCCACCTTTAGATCACGGTGACGCATCAACGCACTGACAGCATTTCTCACAAGTCTTAAGTGTCTTTGGCTCTGTACGCTGAGTCAACTGATCAAACTTTAAAACCTTCATTGCAGGTGCCAATTGTAAACAGTGTGAATGTTATATTCGGCGGCAACACTTATAAGAACACCGTGCAGAGTTCAAGTGACGTCGCTCCCACAGCACCCCCCTCGCTGGGATTGTCAGCGCCAGGAAGCCACGAACATAGATCAGACTCTCTCAATAAACGTCGCAGCATCCTGTTCACTGCATCGTTCTTTTACCCGAAATTCATTAATGAAACGCATTTAACCCCAGTATGCATTCAATTAACGACGAGGAAGTTTCTGGACCCCTGAGGATGGAGGACTCCGCTCATCACGGATGAATTATAAAGCTTTCTCCTGGTGGAAACTGAAGTTAGTAGTTGGAATGCCTCGAATCCTACTTTGAAGCTAAGAACATCACAAGCTCTGCAAAGTAGCAAGCCGTGTTCCTGACGTTCTGCATGAATTAACCTATGACACTGTACGAGCCCTGCTCGCACCCAAACAGCTTTTGGATGTTGAGTTTGAGGAGATCATCAGGCGCCTCAATGAACACCACGACCCCAAGCCAGCGAAAATGCTAAGTCGGTTCAAATTTTATCAACGGAACGAACCAAACTACGATGGGCTCCGTCACAGAGTATGTGCCCGCACCGCAAAAAATCACTGCCGACTGCAACTTCGGTACAGTGACGGCCGCACCGACCACACCCTCTCCGGCAACGGCCACGACAGCCATGCTTGTGTCAAATGCCAGTTCACCACAAGAGACTCGACAGGTCCCGCAAGCCCCATCGAAAGAATTCTCCGCTGTGCTACTGCTCGAAGTGATTGTGAGGGTCCGATTCATTTGTGGCATCAAGGATTCCCACCTTCAATATTTGCTAGTGCCACGGAACATCACTTTCAACTGCGCCTACACTCCCGCATTGAAAACAGAGTCGGCCGCCAGCCATCAACTCCAGATGCGGAAACAAGGTAAAGTGCCCAGTTCCACTGCAACCACAAGTAAGAGGGCGAAATCATCAAAGAAACCCTGTATCCTTTGTGCAGGTATGCGTTCACCTGATGAATGCAAGCTCGCTAAAGCCACATGCAAATTTTTCCACAAGGGAAACTTGGAAGAAGCGGGTTTCAAGCACAGAGTTCAACGAAAGTCACAGGAACGCTCGCCAAGTCGTACTCGTCAGTTGACAGTTAAGCTAGGCGGAACACATGGAGACCTCTGCAATGAGCAGCATCGCTCAAGGGGACCCATTGTGGATTATTGTCACGCTCCTGGTGGATGGATGACTTTCGGAAATAGATCAGACTTTCTCAGCAAACGTCGCAGATTCCAGTTCGCTTCCCCGTCCTTTCAACCGAAACTCATTAATAAAACGCATTTAACCCTAGTATGCGTAAGTGAATAAACCTCTTCCACACGTCTCCGATTTGAAATGTGTTGGAAGATGCAGTCAGGTCTTAAATGAATGCGACTTCAAAATAAGTGCATAATGCATGGGAGGCTAGCAGACTCCCGCGTCAGATAAAAAATCTTGGGTACAAGTAACGTACACCAAAAAAGGGTCCAATCGGAGAGGCAACTTGAGCCAAGTCTCGACACAAAGAGGGCTTTTCGCAGTGGCACACTAGGAAAACCTTACCGTGGAAACCCACACTCTTCTCACAGATGACTCGTTTCGTCGTTTCAGACTGACCAGAGTGAAGCCGTTGTTCATGTCCTTAACAAGGGCTGCTTTACGGGGAACGGTTGCTAACACTGACGCAGCTACACTAAGATCGCTGACCACCACGGACACCGTCCCTGGGCAAAACAAGGGATGCCAGCAGTGCCCGACACCAAATTTCACGTCCGCGTTTACAAAGTGTAAGGTCGGTCTGCCTTTTGAGTTTGGCAACACTGGTTTACACCGTAGATGAGAAATTTAGTCAGCTGCAGTATGACTGCCGGCCTGGGGTTTTTAAAGGGGCGGTGCAACAATTTTCAGACTTTGGCCAATCAACTGCAGAAAATAATCTGTGTCACCCATGGAATGAAGAAAAGAAAACTGTATTTTCTTGCGAGTGCTAGTTTTTATATAAAAAAAAATAAAAAAATCGAAGGTCAATGTGCCTCTCAACGCTCCACGTCGCCTTTCTAGTGACGCACTCTGGGCAATCACGTTGTATCCCCCTCGGTTCTCTCTTCAGACCCCAGCCACTTCCTCTACGATTATCAACTTTTCAAGGATTAGCGTCATCGAAGGTCGCAGCGAGCTATTGACACAAAAGACTGTTTGCCACGGGGGTGACGGCGAGCGTAGCAGTGGAGGGGGACAGGTTTTGTTCACTTCCGCGTATCCCACAGAGTACGTCGCACATCAGTTCCATTGAACACCACAGCGGCTGCAGATCGGCAAATATTTCCTTTTCTTTGCTATTACGCACCGGAATAGCAGTTTTTTGGGGCAAGGTGACATGTTTTTGGTCACTTGAGCTTGGATAAACAATATAAAAAATACAAACTGCCAATTCTTTCAACACTAAAATCGTTGCACCACCCCATTGACGTGCATCACGCAGTAGTGATACATGACTGCACGCCAGTACGATGTTCATCCAGAATGAAGCGAGCAGAGATGGCGATTGGACCTCGAATGCCTGGATTCTGCAGTCCAAGCTTCCTGCTTCATGTGCTCCGAGCCGTGGTGCACTAACGCGCTCGGCCGCCGATCCCCGTCAGCAGCGCCTTCGAAGGGTTGTGCGCCTCGGTCCAGTCCCACGAGCTGACCGCTCGACCAATGTTGATGCTGTAACCCTGCAGGCAAACAAAGTGCTCGTGGTTGGAGACTGCCACTCATCTGTGAGCTCAATCGACGTTAACACAGCGGTGTTTCCAGGCCTGGGTCTGCAACTGAGTGAGACCCACCTGACATGGGTCCCAAGAAGGCTGCCAGCTGTTGAGGCCTTTAGTGCAGTCTCACACAAGGCACATTGTCCTGCACGTTCCTCTGCAGGGAATGGGGCCTCTTTCTTGGCCTCTTGACAGGCTGGTCACTTGGTGGGCATCCGGCTGGCACCCTTTTCGAGCCCCTCACCAACCCTGGCCTAAGTCGGACAAGGCTCGTAGGCTGCACCTGGATTTGACGTTCCCGGGGCCTTCGTGCTGCCGCAGTCGCCTCGAGTCTAAACATGAGGCCAGTGGTGTCGTTGCCATTGGGCACATGGTCCAGCTCGTGCCCAAAACTCTGCAGGATCTCGAGGTATGTTGTGCTGCCGTCGTTCAGGGCCATGCAGGCGCTGCAAGCTCGACTCCAGGTGCCAGTACACTTGTTCTCGTGCCTGCGTGGAAGGCGTTGAGGCAAGCAAGTGAGCAAGTTATCTCCTGTCTGTACTCCGTCTCACCTTGGGAGCTACAAGGAAGGGCAAGCTCCAAGCTTTCGGCGTCCCTGCAAGGCATGCACGCTTGTGCAGTGCAAGCTCTGTTCAGGATAACATGCTTGTGCTCGTAGATCCAGCTTCTCTCCTTCGGAATGTGAAACAAACTATAGTTGTGGTGAAGGTTCAGCCTTTGAGGCTACAAACAACTATTCAAAACTCCTTTGTTTCCCTTTTTTCTTTTAAGTTTACACATGCACGGTTAACAAGCAAACCTGCTTGACATTATAGTAAGGTAGCATGACAGCGATTCTGGCCAGATATGGCTGCCACATAGAAAACGAGTCCTGCCATTTTTAGATTAGTGAGCAACACACCAGGCTAGCTAAAATGTGAATGTAACTTGGCAGGTATGTGAAGCTCGGAGAGCCCACTTTCACTGTTTTAGCATGGGTATATGTGCCGAGACGCTCCAGAAATTACCACGGTCAATCTTAATGTCCGGCGCATTGATGCATACCCATATGCCGGACAGTAAGATTGGCCGTGGCAATTCCTGGAGCGTCTCGCCGTATATGCCCATGCTAAAACAGTAAAGGTGGGCTCTCTGAGCTTCACATATCTAAGTTACATTCAGATATTACACTGGGACAAAAAACGCTTTAGAAACGAAACCATTATGCAACAATCATCAGTTTTCATTTAGTACAGCAAACATGAATGTTTGGCTGGCTACAGCCAGGAAATATGCACCACCTAAAATTCTAGGCGCTGCACTTGTGCACCCCCTGGTACGACCCGTAAGAACTGTTTGTGTTGCAGAAGCGTACTACCAGCGACCGGCAGAAAGTTTTTGCAGTCTCTACCTGTGTATTCAGATCGCCGAGAAAAGAAACAAGGAACTGGAGTGAGCACGAACATGAAATGGCACACATACCTGGGTAATGTGAGCTCGGTCAGATCCTTGCACAGCCGGAGACGCCAGAGCTGAAGTGGAGGGCTTCTGGCATGTCGCTGGTTTCGGCAATGTGCTGGCCTTCTGAGGCTTTGGAGGTGCAGCTGGCCACGTCTGGCTCTTTTGGCGACTGCTGCCTTTTACGGAGAGGCATGAAGAACTCTTGCGCCGGACACTTGTCTCCGAAGGCCAACTTGCTCAGTCGGTATCCATCCTTTGCGCTCCAACGATGTGACAGGCCCAATAACGTAATGATTACCGCACTATTCAGCACTCGCAGCAATAAAACATAACAGAACTCTCTTGAATATCTGCAGTAACCATGCCACAGATGCTGATCCGCGAAAGATACCGCGAAGGTTCGGGATTGATTCGGTTATTCCGCGGCCATCTTTGCCCCCCAGTGTGCAGAGACGCTTCCGACTATTCTCGCCACTTTTAGCGAAACCTAAGAACAACACCAGGATATTTAACAAAAATAATTTTGAAAATTCTAAATTTAAATGCATAAAATAGTTTAATCCCTAAATAAGAAAAAAAACTAGCGCATATAAATTGTAAATGGCCAAATTTGTTTTTGTTCAATATCCTGGGGTTGTTCTTTTAGTTTTGCTTGAATTGGCGGGAATAGTGGGAAGCGTCTGTGCACACTGGGAGGCAAAGATGGCCGCCGAAAAATTTAATGCAGAACCTTCGCCGTATCCTCCACGGCACATCATCTGTGGCATGGTTACTGCAGATATTCAAGAGAGTTCTGTTATGTTTTATTGCTGCGAGTGCTGAATAGTGCGCTGATCATTATTTTATTGGGCCTGTCACATCGTTGGAGCGCGAAGGATGGACACAGACTGAGCAAGTTGGCCTTCGGAGACAAGTGTCGGGCGCAAGAGTTCTTCATGCCTTTCCGTGAAAGGCAGCAGTCGCCAAAAGAGCCAGAAGTGGCCAGCTACACCTCCAAAGCCTCAGAAGGCCAGCACATTGCCGAAACCAGCGACATGCCAGAAGCCCTCCACTTCAGCTCTGGCGTCTCCGGCTGTGCAAGGATCTGACCGAGCTCAGCTTGCCCAAGTATATGTGCCATTTCATGTTCGTGCTCACTCCAGTTCCTTGTTTCTTTTCTCGGCGATCTGAATACACAGGTAGAGACTGCAAAAACTTTCTGCCGGTCGCTGGTAGTAAGCTTCTGCAACACAAACAGGTCGTACCAGGGGGTGCACAAGTGCAGCGCCTAGAATTTTGGCTGGCAACAGCCAGGAAGGCTGTTGCCAGCCAAACATTCATGTTTGCTGTACCAAATGAAAACTGATGATTGTTGCATAATGATTTCGTTTCTAAAGCGTTTTTGTCCCAGTGTAGTATCTCAATGTAACTTAGCAGATATGTGAAGCTCAGAGAGCCCACCTTTACTGTTTTAGCATGGGTATATACGGCGAGACGCTCCAGGAATCGCCACGGCCAATCTTACTGTCCGGCATATGAGTATGCATCAATGCGTCGGACATTAAGATTGACCGTGGTAATTTCTGGAGCGTCTCGGCACATATACCCATGCTAAAACAGTGAAAGTGGGCTCTCCGAGCTTCACATACCTGCCAAGTTACATTCACATTTTAGCTAGCCTGGTGTGTTGCTCACTAATCTAAAAATGGCAGGATTCGTTTTCTATGTTGCAGCCATATCTGGCCAGAATCGCAGTCATGCTACCTTACTATAATGTCAAGCAGGTTTGCTTGTTAACCGTGCATGTGTAAACTTAAAAGAAAAAAGGGAAACAAAGGAGTTTTGAGTAGTTGTTTGTAGCCTCAAAGGCTGAACCTTCACCACAACTATAGTTTATTTCACATTCCGAAGGAGAGAAGCTGGAGCTACGTGCACAAGCATGTTATCCTGAACAGAGCTTGCACTGCACAAGCGTGCATGCCTTGCAGGGACGCCGAAAGCTTGGAGCTTGCCCTTCCTTGTAGCTCCCAAAGTGAGACGGAGTACAGACAGGATATAACTTGCTCACTTGCTTGCCTCAACGCCTTCCACGCAGGCACGAGAACAAGTGTACTGGCACCTGGAGTCGAGCTTGCAGCGCCTGCATGCCCTGAACGACGGCAGCACAACATACCTCGAGATCCTGCAGAGTCTTGGGCACGAGCTGGACCATGTCCCCAATGGTAACGACACCACTGGCCTCATGTTTAGACTCGAGGCGACTGCGGCAGCACGAAGGCCCCGGGAACGTCAAATCCAGGTGCAGCCTACGAGCCTTGTCCGACTTAGGCCAGGGTTGGTGAGGGGCTCGAAAAGGGTGCCAGCCGGATGCCCACCCAGTGACCAGCCTGTCAAGAGGCCAAGAAAGAGGCCCCATTCCCTGCAGAGGAACGTGCAGGACAATGTGCCTTGTGTGAGACTGCACTAAAGGCCTCAACAGCTGGCAGCCTTCTTGGGACCCATGTCAGGTGGGTCTCACTCAGTTGCAGACCCAGGCCTGGAAACACCGCTGTGTTAACGTCGATTGAGCTCACAGATGAGTGGCAGTCTCCAACCACGAGCACTTTGTTTGCCTGCAGGGTTACAGCATCAACATTGGTCGAGCGGTCAGCTCGTGGGACTGGACCGAGGCGCACAACCCTTCGAAGGCGCTGCTGACGGGAATCGGCGGCCGAGCGCGTTAGTGCACCACGGCTCGGAGCACATGAAGCAGGAAGCTTGGACTGCAGAATCCAGGCATTCGAGGTCCAATCGCCATCTCTGCTCGCTTCATTCTGGATGAACATCGTACTGGCGTGCAGTCATGTATCACTACTGCATGATGCACGTCAATGGGGTGGTGCAACGATTTTAGTGTTGAAAGAATTGGCAGTTTGTATTTTTTATATTGTTTATCCAAGCTCAAGTGACCAAAAACATGTCACCTTGCCCCAAAAAACTGCTATTCCGGTGCGTAATAGCAAAGAAAAGGAAATATTTGCCGATCTGCAGCCGCTGTGGTGTTCAATGGAACTGATGCGCGACGTACTCTGTGGGATATGCGGAAGTGAACAATACCTGTCCCCCTCCACTGCTACGCTCGCCGTCACCCCCGTGGCAAACAGTCTTTTGTGTCGATAGCTCGCTGCGACCTTCGATGACGCTAATCCTTGAAAAGTTGATAATCGTAGAGGAAGTGGCTGGGGTCTGAAGAGAGAACCGAGGGGGATACAACGTGATTGCCCAAAGTGCGTCACAAGAAAGGCGACGTGGAGCGTTGAGAGGCACATTGACCTTCGATTTGTTTTATTCTTTTTTTATATAAAAACTAGCACTCGCAAGAAAATACAGTTTTCTGTTCTTCATTCCATGGGTGACACAGATTATTTTCTGCAGTTGATTGGCCAAAGTCTGAAAATTGTTGCACCGCCCCTTTAAAAACCCCAGGCCGGCAGTCATACTGCAGCTGACTAAATTTCTCATCTACGGTGTAAACCAGTGTCGCCAAACTCAAAAGGCAGACCGACCTTACACTTCGTAAACGCGGACGTGAAATTTGGTGTCGGGCACTGCTGGCATCCCTTGTTTTGCCCAGGGACGGTGTCCGTGGTGGTCAGCGATTTTAGTGTAGCTGCGTCAGTGTTGGCAACCGTTCCCCGTAAAGCAGCCCTTGTTAAGGACATGAACAACAGCTTCACTCTGGTCAGTCTGAAACGACGAAACGAGTCATCTGTGAGAAGAGTGTGGGTTTCCACGGTAAGGTTTTCCTAGTGTGCCACTGCGAAAAGCCCTCTTTGTGTCGAGACTTGGCTCAAGTTGCCTCTCCGATTGGACCCTTTTTTGGTGTACGTTACTTGTAACCCAAGATTTTTTATCTGACGCGGGAGTCTGCTAGCCTCCCATGCATTATGCACTTATTTTGAAGTCGCATTCATTTAAGACCTGACTGCATCTTCCAACACATTTCAAATCGGAGACGTGTGGAAGAGGTTTATTCACTTACGCATACTAGGGTTAAATGCGTTTTATTAATGAGTTTCGGTTGAAAGGACAGGGAAGCGAACTGGAATCTGCGACGTTTGCTAAGAAAGTCTGATCTATTTCCGAAAGTCATCCATCCACCAGGAGCGTGACAATAATCCACAATGGGTCCCCTTGAGCGATGCTGCTCATTGCAGAGGTCTCCATGTGTCCCGCCTAGCTTAACTGTCAACTGACGAGTACGACTTGACGAGCGTTCCTGTGACTTTCGTTGAACTCTGTGTTTGAAACCCGCTTCTTCCAAGTTTCCCTTGTGGAAAAATTTGCATGTGGCTTTAGCAAGCTTGCATTCATCAGGTGAACGCATACCTGCACAAAGGATACAGGGTTTCTTTGATGATTTCGCCCCCTTACTTGTGGTTGCAGTGGAACTGGGCACTTTACCTTGTTTCCGCATCTGGAGTTGATGGCTGGCGGCCGACTCTGTTTTCAATGCGGGAGTGTAGGCGCAGTTGAAAGTGATGTTCCGTGGCACTAGCAAATATTGAAGGTGGGAATCCTTGATGCCACAAATGAATCGGACCCTCACAATCACTTCGAGCACTAGCACAGCGGAGAATTCTTTCGCTGGGGCTTGCGGGACCTGTCGAGTCTCTTGTGGTGAACCGGCATTTGACACAAGCATGGCTGTCGTGGCCGTTGCCGGAGAGGGTGTGGTCGGTGCGGCCGTCACTGTACCGAAGTTGCAGTCGGCAGTGATTTTTTGCGGTGCGGCCACATACTCTGTGACGGAGCCCATCGTAGTTTGGTTCGTTCCGTTGATAAAATTTGAACCGACTGAGCATTTTCGCTGGCTTGGGGTCGTGGTGTTCATTGAGGCGCCTGATGATCTCCTCAAACTCAACCTATGAAAGCTGTTTGGGTGCGAGCAGGGCTCGTACAGTGTCATAGGTTAATTCATGCAGAACGTCAGGAACACGGCTTGCTACTTTGCGGAGCTTGTGATGTTCTTAGCTTCAAAGTAGGATTCGAGGCATTCCAACTACTAACTTCAGTTTCCACCAGGAGAAAGCTTTATAATTCATCCGTGATGAGCAGAGTCCTCCATCCGCAGGGGTCCAGAAACTTCGTCGTCGTTAATTGAATGCATACTGGGGTGAAATGCGTTTCATTAATGAATTTCGGGTATAAGAACGGTGCAGTGAACAGGATGCTGCGACGTTTATTGAGAGAGTCTGATCTATGTTCGTGGCTTCCTGGCGCTGACGATACTTGATCCGAGCGAGGGGGGGCCATGGAAGCGACGTCACTTGGACTCTGCACGGTGTTCTTATAAGTGTTGCCGCCGAATATAACATTCACACTGTTTACAATTGGCACCTGCAATGAAGGTTTTAAAGTTTGATCAGTTGACTCCGCATACAGAGCCAAAGACACTTAGACTTGTGAGAAATGCTGTCAGTGCGTTGATGCGTCACCGTGATCTAAAGGTGGCTCAGTCAGAGTGGGTTCGAAACTACAATAGCACGGCCTGGATGCCCAGTTCCCAGTGGTGCTGGCTTGATTGACAGCTTTCTGGCTCCTTGTCAACCCGTGTCGCACGTGGTCGCATACCAAGCCCTTCTATAGCGTTACGGGGAAGTTTTGTGACCAAGATGTATTAAAGGACTGTGCTACAAGTTAAGTCAACATTTGCTCTGCTGTTGGCATTGGGTACGACTTGTGTTTCGAGACTGGATTAATGATGCGTTTATAACCTACACATAGCCATATCACGCCGTTTGACCTCCCAACGAGTACAACTGGCGTAGCCCATGGAGACTTCTGCACTGGGGGCAAAGTTTCTTGTTGTACGAGTTGCGTGATGGTGTAGTACATTTTTGGCTCATGTCCCAAAGGAACAAGTCGAGGCTTGTGGTACTTGGGTTTGAAGTTTAGATTTAGTGCCAAAGTGTATGTGGGTCCGCCAAGTCCTTACTCGAAGACCCTTGGAAATTTGTGTGGCTGTCCTTGAGTCTGTGGGAGTGACTTGGCTAAGTGAAGGACACTTTGAATAGTAGTGCTTTGTGTCTTGTTAGACGGTGGACAAGAGCAAGTCCGTCCTTTCTCAAGCCTCGACAAAGAGTGTTTCAATTTGTCATCTTCTTGGACCCCCCCCCCCCCTCCCTCCCTCTCTCTCTCTGAATGTGCAATAGACCTTTCCAGAAAATCCCAAGAGACCTTGCAACGAGGGGAATTGTGTGGCTCTTCGGATGTACGCTCGTGCTGGCTCGAACGCTTCGTATATCGTAGTAGTAGCGCGTTTCACTCTTTCTTATCATTAGGAGCTCAGAACATGGTAAAAATTATGTGAGTGGTAAAAAAAAAGGTCATCACACCCTCTGTTTTGCTCTCCTTCTGCCCCCTTGGCGTTCTGAAATCGCGAACTGTTAAACAAACGTGAACTTCGTCTTCGCGTCTTGGATAATTCGTCGTGCCATACATCCGAACGTCGCAGTGCATAAAGTAGACGCTGGGGGCACCACACGTTTCTGGAAAGGTCTGTTGCTCACGCATCACGTAGCTTATCGAACACTTCAAACCGGTTCCTTTCAAGCAGGCTTGCTCCACGTCTTTTCACGATCAGCAACAGGTGGCTCACGCTCTTTTCCCTTGAACCGCGTGGAAAAATTGACACTTCCCAGAACCTCCAACTTACATTGTGAATACGTCCGGAGAGCAGTTCAGGTTTAAGTCTATGCTGCCGTTCCAAGACAACACATTTTCTTTAGAACAATTGTGGACCAAGCATCACCATCTGTGCAGATGGGAATTTCATTTTCTTGAAATTCGACGATTTCTGCCCCGGTTCAATGATTCCAGACGATGACTGGATCCCACTTCCGGAGCACGGTGCTTGGATTTGGTCAACTACTGACGGCATGCATGTATGATATGTCCCTTTCCACCACAGAAATGGAATGTTCGAAATTATAGCTACTTGTGTCGTGCGCAACATTTTCTAGCTGTACTCGGAGATGTCTTCCCTGCGCCAGGGTTGTGGCTTGGCATTGATGAACCGTTTCATGCCTTGTGTGGGTCGTGTTTGTCAATTTGGCAAACCTCCGCCGTCTCTGGAGCCCGGAAGTGTGGGATTTCTCGTTTGTGGCATACTCTGCAGCAATCACAAGTTGTTGAGCCCTAGCGAAAGTGAGATTTGGCGTGGCGAGAAGGTGTCGCTGAATGGCTTCCTCGCATACCCCACAAACTAACCGGCCACAAAACTTGTACGAAAATGATGTCTACTCGCAGTGCTGAGCGACACGACGCAGCACAGTAATGTAGTCGGGCACAGACTCCCCGGAAGCACCTGTTGAGTGTGAACCGGTGACCAGTTACCAATATACTTAGCCCCAAGTCTCTTCAAAAGCAAAGAAAAAAAAACGAGATTGAAATAGGGGCGTACACAGAGGGTTCACATGTGCGGCAGAAGACTGCACGCTTCATGTCTTCATCCACTAACTCATCAGCCAGCAAGTAGAATTAAAGTCCAGCTGTTCTCTAATCTGTTTTCATTCTTCTGGTGTTAATGCTGGGTGCCTCCCCTGTTGTTTATGCTCATTGCCACATGTTATGTACAAAAGCAGAGGTTACATCCATTCAAACTGTCTAGATTAATGAAAGGAAAAACACTGCTGCTCATTCAAACAGATACAATCGAACGTATGCTCCGTGTCCAGAATTGTTGGGTGCAATTTTGAATCCGACACGAGTTTAAGATCTCTGATTATTTTTCAGCCGTGTCAGGTTTCGGGCTCTCTTTCACATTTTTTCACATGCACACAAGTGTGATGTGAAATTCCGACATGGCGCAAATTAAGTAAGAACAGAAGAGGTTTATTTATTGTTTACAATTGGTGTTCACAGCGGAAGGTGTCGCAAGTTAAGGCTGTTTCACTCACCCGCAACTGCTTACGAAAGGATTGGCTTGAAACCGATTTTAAGTCTCTTGTGACTGACTGGTCGGCCACTCTGGTCATAAGCTGTTGCAAGTGTGTGAAGCCGCTTTTACGTGAATAAGCTATCCAATGTTACAACAACTTTCATGTGCCTTATTCGTTTGAGGCGACATGCCCGTTTGCTTTACCCTAGTTCTCGAGAGAAACTATTATTTCCATTCGTCAACTTGTTTTAATGTTTATGTAAACTGTTGCTTTTCAGTGTGAACTTGCCATTTTGCTTTACAGCTCATAGCCATATCGTTCCCATGTCTTCACACTGTTGATTTTTGCATGCATCTGCATCATATAAAGGCCTCGGTTGTTTCGAAGGGACTGAGAAAATAGCATTCTTTGAAACCAGCACTGCATTGCAACGATATATTTAATGTGGTGAAATAAAAACTTCTCCGAGTTCAAAGTATGCACTGTTGTTTCTTCTCTTCATAGTTCTGGGCATGCCTATCGAGCCGCAAACAAAACCACGAAACTTCCAAGAACCGCGGGGGGAGGGGGGGAGCAAACTTTTGTCCGGAGCAGTAAACGAAACTCGAACTACTTTATATCTATCCGAGTCAAAAAACAGTTCTGCTGTACGTAAGGTAGTAAGTAGTTGCACAAGACTACCAAACCGCAACCTGTCTTTCGTTTTAAAACCCGTTCGATTTCGTTTTTGGGGAAATGCTCGTATGACCGGGAAAAAGGCGGGGAAGGGGGTAGGAGAGGGAGCCGCGAGCCGCACTCTAACACGCAAAGAGCCGCATGCGGCTCGCGAGCCGCAGCTTGGCCACCCCTTGTATAGACCAAGAAATAAGCGCCGAAATGTCGTTATAGTTTCCCTTTAAAAGGAAACAGGGTCCGTGGCCGCGTCTGCAATAGCCATCGATAGGGTTCGAACAGCCGAGAGGTCTTTCCGTTATACCCCTTTCAGCACGAGCTTACTACCTTCCATTACACTCTGGAGTTTTGTGAGCTTCGAGCATGCAGACGCAGGCAAAGCACGGCGGAAGGCAAGGACGGTGTGCTGGAGGCCAGCCACCCCAAAGAGGCGCACTGCCCTCCCTGTAGAACCCATGGAATGTGGACTTCATTTTACGACATTGCTGGCTTTGATATGGACAACATTACGTCGGCGGGCCGTCACGTAATCACTACAGCGCTCCTCACGTTAAATAAATACCCCACTTTAAGCTAATTCGCCGCTTCGCAGTTTTGAGCCAGCATCGTCAAATTTCTTATAAATGTAAGTTCTTATTGTATTGCATTCCCAAAGGTCAATTTGTACTGGCAGCATTTGTAAGCTTATATCGAAGAGAAGAGTGCAGGCGAAATTGTTAAAGAGTGTGTTGCAATGCTTCTGCCAGACAGCCACCACCAAAGAAAGCGCTGATTGAAGCGTGTAAAGGAATCATGGAGAGCAATCCACGTAATCCACAGGCAAGGCGGAAAGGTCAGTAGGCTGACTATAGCTTCCTCTCAACCACCTTGTAATCGTGACTCTTCCCTTCTCAAACGGGCCCCAACACTCACCCTTTTCAGTGCCGCATTGAACACCGCGTTGAACAACGTCGCAGGCCACGCATCCTCTCAGGCGTGCGGCGTGGGGAACCTCGATGACCCTCCACTATACTGAGCTTGTCCCCGTGCGCAGTCATCCCCATATACTATCTCAACTCCACCGTCCTAACCCCTTCCCCACCCGCTAGCTGCACGGAGTGGACCACCCCACCCCGGGAAGCACAACTTCCGTTCTGGCCCCATCTATCACCGTTTCACCACAAGAACCATAGTAAAAAAAGAGGTCCGGCTCCACGCGGACCCCTACTAATTTTTCCCTTTACGTTAAGAATTACGATATATGTAGGTACATTTCAGATTGGATACATGCTATGCTATCAGGAAGTAAACGTTTCAAAAGCAAAAAGCATTGCCTCTTCCTCCGACAACCAAATGTTGTAAGAACTAGTTCATGCGGTGTATGAACAATGCACAAAACTTGTTTTTTTTTTTATGTAAAAATGAGTAGGGTGTCCCACACTCTCCGCATCCAAGGGACCATTCTACCGACCTCACCACCGACATCCTCCTGGTGCCGGCAACGCATAACGATGACGCGGACCGTCATTTTTATCAAATATTTTTTAATCACTGCGCATGCGCGACATCGAGGAAACTATACTGACGTCACGTCGCTAACATATTCTTCGTTGCCTGTGGAATACGTCTTCACCTCTCCATTCTCTCCACCGTAAGTTTCAGGTTCTTTGAATTTCAGTATCCCTAAAAAATGCGTTGCTTAAACGTATCAGCACTTCCTTTTCCTGAGCTGGTTTGACAGTTGACAGTGACGATAAGAGCATATGAAGCCTCAACCCAAATGATAAAACGTAAATCACGAGTTTCACATGAATGCGTTTATATCTTCTCATTTGCGTGAAAAATGGATATTCCTATGTTGCTTCTGCCGTGTCGCGTAAGAGGTTTTCTTTTTAGAATGAAACTGAAACATGGAAAGTATAGGGTGGTCCAAGTCACCAGGTTGTATCTAAATGCACCGTACAAATCGACGCCTGCACGTAGTAATTTAAACTTTTCGTCCAAAGTTGTATATCACATGTCGGTTTTATCTTGTAAAATTACAAAGCGTAGTTTTCTTTCTGTAAAAAATAAGGCCAAGATAAGGCCAAATCCGTTGGCAGCAAAAGCGCCGCCGTTATGCAGACGCGTTTTTTTACTTTAAGTTTTGCTTTTATCGTCTGCATTTATCTTGTAACCGAAGGTACATTTCAAAAAGATTCTGTTAATTTTAATAAACCACGGTGGTCGCGAGCCGTCGCGATAAGGAGGTAGCGCCATCTATCAATACGAACGCCAAGCACACCCCGCTTCTGAACCCCTGTCGTCTGCGTCGCTGCCCGCCGTAGACCCTGGCAAGTTTCTTGGCCTTGTTTATTACAGACAAAGAACTACGCGTTGTAATTTTACAAAAACAAACCGACCTGTGAAATACACCTTTGACGAAAAGCTTAGATTGCTTGGTGCAGGCGTCGATTTTTACGGTCCGTTTTAGATCGAGCCTGGTGACTTGAACCACCCTATATATACTGAGGCTTATTTCAAAGAGTGGAGTGCTTAATTCTCCACAACACCTGCAGAAACTTTGACGCAGAAAGCATTCTCAAAGTCTTCAGTCAGAAACAAAACAGCAGTCACTCTAATTAGTTCTTTTTATCGGTAATCCGTTAAGATACCAGATTTTGGAAATTTCCTAATTTTAACAAAATACTTTTTTAAAACAACATGACCGCTTTCTAGTCGCATGTCATCTCTTAATAATGGTACTCTGGTTAGCGTAATTAGCAAGTGCCAAGCAAAAACATAACTTGTGAACCCGAGACATCCTCAATACACATTTCCTCTTCCTGAATCGGTAAAATTGGCGCACTTTTCACAGCTACACGCGTTAATATAACACGAAAGATGAAAACAGAATCCTTTGTGCCTCGCTTTTTCGTAAATGCCTTCCTGGTGACGATGAAAAAAAGCATATGGAGTTCAGTATTTGCTCGAGTAATAGTCCCACTTTTATGAACGAGGCCCTTGTGTCTACTTTCCTGCATAGTACATATACAGTCAATCATCGTGTTCGGCAAAAAACGCAGCGAATAACGTGGTCGAGAACACGATTCTCCGTAAAAATGCGATCTGAGCGGATAGCAAATAAATCGCTCCCATTTGTTTGACGACTGCGGTGGTTAGCTATCCCCGTCCCGTACCTCGCGGGAAATCAGACCCCCGTGCCTTATTTATGAAAAGTGCGACCATTACTCGTGCAAATACGATACTGTCTGGGAGTTTTCGGGCCTGCCCCGTCGAATCTTGCAAACATTTAACACATGGGCGGAAAAATCCGCTACCGTGACCCACGATGCTTTCTTGTGAGTTTATTTTGTCGACAACTGTATTACAGTGGCGCCACCTTACTACTGGGTAACGATGTTACTGTATGCACAGCTAGAGTCTCTGACAGCTTAAGGAACGCAGGGCAGGGCGAGCCCCGACTGTCCTCCCTTCGTAGTCTATGCGGTGCGCAAGTTCCTCTGCTTCTTTTGCAGGGGGTCCTGGTGACGTCAAAGCGCCGAGCTCTGATTGGCTCTGATTGAAGGATAGTGGATAGACCTCAAAAAAAGCTGCCTTCAGGTCTACCCACTATCCTTCCAGTCAGAGCCAATCAGAGCTCGGCGTTGTAAAGTCACAGCAACCCCCTGCGAAAGGAGTAGACGAACTCGCCGTCCGCATAGGTTTGCGGCAATGACCGATAAGGACGCTGAAAAACGAATCGCGCGAAGCAAGGTGTACGTGATCGGGATAGGTCTCGCCCTGAGTTTTTTCTAAGTTGTCAGCATAATTATAGTTCCCAAATAATTTTATACAAGCCGTCAAACCAAAGCGCATCACCAATCCCTCGCTTCCCCTTGAGTCAAAGCGTAACCGACGTTACGTGCCGATGGGGACAATCAAACACTGACAAAAGCGCAACATCCCAGCGATCGTCGTTCTTTTTGCGTGCGGCGTCTCCAGCAAATTTACTCAGGCACACGGAGTGCACTGCGACCTTCGCTTTTAGTTTGTGTATATATAGTCACTGTTAACTTTAGAGGAGCAGGGCGTGCCTTGTTCTTGGTTCGTGAGTCAATCTGCAGCGTACTTATTGGCTTACGTTGTAATCCCACTGGCGAGAAGGAGCGGTATCAAGATGCTCGCGATTCGCCACGTTCTCCGTTTCTTGAGCTATCTGCACCCACTATGTGTTCGTGTGTGGTCCAGCCTCGACTGCGCTCTGACTTAGGACGAAACCAAGTGCGGTGCCATCGCAACGCATTTCGCGAAGCGACTATGTTCAGGAAAGGGCCTCAGAACGTAACTCACGTTTGCAGAGTGGTCGGGGAGATGACCACAGGGAGTCGGCGCCGCATTTCAAGACTTCCTGTCCGATCAACTCGTAGCCCTCTTGGCACTCGAAGACCATCAGGGTTTCGGGAGGACAGCAACGGCCCTCGTAGACTTCGTTCGCCAGAACTGCCAGCTTGTTGCCTTTCGCCGACACCCCAGGGTCCGGACAGAAGATGCCTGAGCAAAGGAACGGTGCCTCTAACCAGGTGCCGTTAAAACGTGGAGGTAGGAAGAAGAGGACGCGAGATACCGGCACAAGCCAGCCAAACAAAAAAATCCCGAGTGAATCCGGAAGTAGAGCTCGTGGTCGTTGGGAACGCGCCCAAGGGTGACCGAGGTAGTCCTTCCCGTCCAATAGCGTATTTTGGTTTTGTTCGTTTTTGGTCATCGTTGGGGGCGCGTCCATCCAAACCGGAAGACCCCCCCCCCCCCTTCCCGGCTACACTTCCAGTGGCGTCATGTCGCCTCCAGAAGCTTCCTACCTTCATGCCTTAAACGGTCAAACTGCTCACACATCATGCAAAAGACACGGCGTTCGCTGTTGACATGACGACAAAATTATCTGCGCACACACCTCAACCATGTTCGAAGCATCTTTGCTAAGCTTGACACATGTGCATGCTTCGAGCATATCTGCAAAGAGATGACCGATATGACAGCAGCGTCGTACAAAAAAAAAAGAAAGAAACACGCTTCAGAGAGTGTCTGCGGACTTTCTTTTGCACGATGTTCTAGCAATGCGACCGCGGTTTTAGGAATACCACTTCTGTTACGATTTGTACTAACACACCTAGCTTACCAAAAACACTTTGACTTTACGAACGATGAAATGAAAATTTTTCAGTTGAATTTAGCGGGAAAAGTTTTCCGTTACACTTAGCGGGAAACTTTCAGAGCATGCAGATGCTCTGTAATTTTCGTCGTTTTTGGTGCTGGTGGAACACACAAGATTAGCGAGCGGCTCGTTGACGACAGAACCCAGTAAGGGGGACCTATGTACGCCCCATAAACTCACGCAGCCTCCCCCCCCCCCTTTTTTTTTTGTTAACGAATTTTGTCGAGCTTTAGCGTGGCTACATCAACGATGTGGGTATCAATTCATGTTTTTTTTTATATTCCCGACTACTCCGGCAGGCAGGCGGAGTCGATCACGACGCGAAAGAACTTGAGCAAGCCGGAAAATACTGCCTTTGAGCAGAGAAAGACAGGGGTTCACCAATATGGCACCCGCCGAGATTTCGAAACATAAGGAACTCACGTGAAATCAGCCCCTGCTCGCTGACTGTTTCAGATACGCTGGGGCGTTGCTCATAGTTACACTGCCTTGAACGCGTCTTCCACTGGTGAGTTTAGCGTCCCATTCTACCCGTGTATCCAAAGTGGTCCCCAAGTGGGAACGAATGACGTCAGAGAAACCGGACTGTCATGCTGCCGGATGCCGCAGTCCTGGTGGTTGGTCGTAGAAGTTCCGACAAACAAGACAAACAAACGCGAGTGTCGCTGCCGTTGCAGCGTCCCAACTCCTGGCTGCCAAAGCTTCCGTAGTCTACCAAGCTGGAGAACGACCTGCAGCGAACAGGCGTCTTCCACTTCCACCACGGCTGCGCTCATCCCTTCAGTAGTGCGGTCGGCGACAGCATGACAGGTCTTTGACGTCGTCAGGGGGAAATCGAGCGACCATTTTCTTAGACGCGGTAAACACACCAGTTGAAGACGCGTTCCACGTACCACACTTATAATGATCACACGTCCTGCTCTGTCAATGGCCTTGTTATCAGCGTTCCTAATTGAGCGGTTGTCCCGCTAGATTCAGTGGTTTTGCCGCTAAATTTCGCGGTTTTCTGAGTTGTCTATAGGGAGAGAAAATGACGTTTTTGCGGTTGGCGGGATTTTGAGCGGGATCAAGTCACGTTAGCGTGTTTCCTGGCGGTCTGAAATGTTCTCCCAATTGCATTTATCAATCGTAAATAGCTTCATTTCGGTGGTAAGTTAGAGTCATAGGATAGGAAGGTGCGGTGGGAATAACGCTTTCGGTTGCGGTGAGTATAACGCTTGCGACGCCATTGAGATATTATGGGACAAACGTTTTAACATAGTGATGAAAGGATCATTCATGGCATGCTCCTTAAATTTAAAATTTTTCGGGATTTCTTTGTCTGACGATAACGAGCGAGGGACATGGAAGACAAACAAAAAAACACAGGGTTTCGACTGGCAATAAAATGTTTACTGTTTTCACTTTGCCTCCCCAGTTCCAACGGGGGAGCGTCGGGGGTGGAGGGAGGGTAGGTGGTGGGTAAGAGAAGTGGGAGCCTTGTGGCTCTGCCAGAAGCTATGCGTAAACGACAAAATTTGGGAGTCTGCTGTGTGTCATTTGACAGGTCACCGCTACACAGTTCCCTGAGTCTCGGCGGTGCCTGCATGGGAAAGGAGGGAAAGAGGGCGTTGGGATGGACACGGAGAAGAGGAGGAGAAGATACGGGAGTTTTGATTTTTTAGGCCTTTGGAGTAACCCTCTTGCCTCGCAGGAACCGAATCTCTCGATCCAAAAGAGAAAGGGAAGGGCTGGACAGGTTTGAGACAGAATATGTAATACGTAGGGACTCAAGAATTTCCCTCCCAAATCGAGATTTGTGCCTACGAGGATTTTGGTTTCCGGGAACTCAGGGGTGCACGAGGGGCGGCTTTTGGCGTGAGACACGACTGGATGGACGGAGTCTGGGGAAGGAGGTGAGATCTCCTTGGCGTGCTCACAGAGACAGTCATTCACGCAGCACCCTGTCTGACCAATGTACTCGGCTCCGCAAGCAACAGGGATACTGTAATACACCTCCTCCCTCCTGCAGGGCCGGAAGTACTGCGCTTGTTACTTTTTTTGCATGCGGGTGGGTGGGGGTTCTGGGTTGTTGACTGGCGTGGACATGCCTCCTAATTTAAATTTACATGTGAAGAGAACACTGGTTCCGAATCGATGTGCAAGCAGGCGCAATCGGTGCGACGTGTTTTGGGAGTAAGGCATGCGCGCAGGGCGGGAAGACCGGAACCCAGAGGGAGCCTCTTTTGGATGGCTCCTAGACTGCAGAATGAGTTTCTTGCTGATGTTATCTCGGAGGTCTACTGGATGACCCGCGCTTCGGAGTCTAGCGGCTTGCAGCAACAGGCCTTTTGCAAGAGGAGGAAAGGAGATACTGAGAAATTCCACACTTAACGGTTTTTGAATGATGGCTAGAGAAAGGGAAGACAGGATTCTGGGACAGCTGTTGAAAAGAAAAGCATAGACCGTGAGATGAGTGAGTTAGTCGAAGACCGAGAAATTGGAGGCCCTCCTGTGTGGGACCTTCTTTTGTGAATATGAGACCGCTGGGGTTAGTTCTGGATGCCTAATGAATGGGAACATCTGAGACGAAGACAGGATGAAGAACGAGGTAGTCCTCAAAGTACCGGATAATTTTACATTCAGTGCCCGAGTGAGCAAAAATCTCTTGCACTGCGCAATTCATAAAAAAATAGATAAATCTCGCTGAGGATTGGCATGAGGCAGGAACCGATGCATACCACCGACCTCTGAATGAAAACTCTTCCCTCGTGCTCAACCAGGGTGGAGCCCAGGTAGAGCCATTGAAGATCGAGGAAGCCATCGACCTTGGTTCCGGACGCGTTCTGGAACCTCGTCATTGCATGCAGGTCACTTGCCTCAAACACGAAGCTCGGAAACTTTTTGAGGTCGAGATTGTAGTACATGTCCTCAACATCCATCGAGAACATGTTGTGGTCCTGATTGGAGTGCAACGGGCGGATAGAATGAATCTCCTCAAGAGAGCCCTTAACGCGAAAGGGGGGGGGGGGGGGGGGTCGATAGAGGAAAGGTGCTTTTGTAGGTAGAGGTCGAGAAGTTTCTGCCAGCATACTCCTTCAGATATTATGACTCCAAGGGGAATGTCTGGCTTGTGCGTTTTTGCCGTCGAGGAGAAGGAAAGGTACTGTTTAGACAGGGCAGAAACTAGCGTTTTTAAAGAAGAGAGGTCGATTGAATCGTAAGCAGATTTTACTTCGGATCGAAACGACCAGAGGCGGACTCCCGCGGCACGAGGCAGACCCAGCGGCTCGAAGGTACACTCCCACGGCCCTTCAGGCCGTGGGCGTCTGCCTTGGAGAAAACTTGGCTTGTCCTTCCGTTTACCGTCTTCTCGGCTTCGAGCCATTAAGTTGGCCTTCCAGTTACAGAGTTATGTAGATAATAAAGAAGGAGATCTCACGGAAAATGAGGACTAGGCTACGCCCTCTGATGACCGGATGCTTCGGCACCTGCTTCAACACACTCTTCGCCTTCGGTTTTCTTCGGGAATCTTCGGACGACTTCCTGGAGACATTGTGGAGACGCGTGCTCCGGGGCAACCTCACGGGTTCTTCCTCCCGTCGCAAGGCAAGCCTGGATCCCCCCATCAATTTGTCCGACACCGAGCTGTCAACGGGTGCAACTGCACTTCTGGCCCTAAGTTCGCTCCGCCTGCGACATTATCAAGAGTAGACCAGCTGGCCTTCGTTTATGAAATTGCGGCGAGAGTCCCGGAGAGTGAACGACAGGACTTTGTTGGGGCGGCGTGCGACGTGGTTTGCCACCACGGCGGCGCGACTGCACCTGTACGCTCGGAGGTGACATGCGTCGTAGAGGTGCTCCGCCGATCGGATCTGGTGCTCTTGAAAAGGAACAAGGTGGCCCGATTCGTTATAATAAACTGAAAAACGAAAATCGAAAAAAAATTCGATGAGGCATTAAAAAATAACTTTGTTACCCTAAAATAACACCCATCGGGAGCACTCTGTTTCGAAGTTAAATCTGTTTCCGATTCCCTCAAGCTCTCCTCTTTAAAAACGCTAGTTTTTGCCCCGTTTAAACAGTACCTTTCTATCTTCTTCACGACGAAAACGCACAAGCCAAACATAGCCCTTCCAATCATAATTTGTGAAGGAGTACGCTGGCAGGAACCTCTCGCCCTCTACCTACAAAAGCACCTTTTCTCTATCGATCTCCCCCACCCCTTCCGCGTAAAGGCTCTCTTGAGGGGATTGATTCTATCCACCTGTTGCGCTCCAATCAGGACCACAACATGTTCTCGCTGGATGTTGAGGACATGTACTACAATATCGACCTCAAAATTCTTCTGAGCTCTGTGTCTGAGGCAATTGACCTGCATGGAACGACGAGAACGCGGCCGGAACCTCGGTCGAAGGCTTCCTCGATCTTTTTCGGGTCTACCTGGGCTGCACCCTGGTTGAGCACTAGGAAAGAGTCTTCACTCGAAGATCGGTGCTGTGCATCGGTTCCTGCCCCGCGCCGATCCTCAGCGAGATGTATCTCTCTTTTGTGGATCGCGTGGTGCAGGAGTATTTTGCTCGCTCGGGCACTGAATGTAAGATCTTCCAATACGTTGACGACTACCTCGTCCTTCATCTTGTCTTCATCTCAGATGCTTCCATCCTTCAGGCATTCAAAACTAACACCAGCTGTCTCACCTTCACAAAAGAAGACGGCACACTCAGGAGGGCCTCCAATTTCTCGATTTTCGACTAACTCACTCATCTCAAAGTATGTGCTGGTTTTTTCAACAGCGCTCCCAGGAATCTGTCCCCCCCCCCCCCTTCTCTAGCCGTCAATCAAAAACCTTTAAGTCCGGAATTGCTCAGTCTCTCCTTTCCTCCTCTTGCAAAAAGTCCTGCTGTCACAAGTTTAGAGGGAGCCTGTCGCTGCAAGCCACCAGGCTCCGGAAGGCGGGTTACCCAGTAGACTTCCTAGATAACATCAGCAAGAAACTCATTCTGCAGTCTAGGGGAGGACCCCTTTGTTTCTCAGTCTTTCCGACTTGCGTGCATTTTTTACTCCCACAAGACGGAAGACCGATTGCGCCCGCTTGCACATCGATTCAACACCAGAGTTCTCTTCACATGTAAATTTAGATTGGGAGGCATGTGCAACCGAGACGCCAACCCAGAAGCCCCACCCACATGCACAAAGAACCAAAACCTGCGCAGTGCTTCCGGCCCTGCTCGAAGGAGAATGTGTAGAGCATTCCTCTTGCGTGCGGAGCCGACTAAATCGGTAAGAGGGGCGCTGCGTGAATGACCGTCTCCGTGAGCACGCCAATCAGATCTCGTCTGCTTCTCTGGACTTCTTCCATTCAGTCGCGGCTCACGCCAAAAACTGCCCCTTGTGCACCCCTGAGTTCTCGGAAACCAAAACCCTCGGGGCACAGATCTCTATTCGGTAGGAAAATCCTTGAGTGCCTGCACATTAAATATTCTGTCTCAAACCTGCCCAGCCCTTCCCTTTCTCTTTTGCATCGCGATATTCAGTTCCTGCGAGGCGAGAGGGTTCCTCCAAAGACATAAAGAAGACAAAATTCCCGTATATTCTTCTCCTTCGCTTCTCCGGGTCCTTCCCCCAACACCCTCTTTTCCTCCTTTCCCATGCAGGCACCGCCGGCGCTCAGGGAACTGTGTAACGGTGACGTGTCAAGGTGTCAAGACAACCCCGAAATTTATTTGTTTTATATAGCTTATTTTTTACATTATACCACAAATTCAGTGTTTTCTCAGTTTTTTTTTTTTTTTTTGTGAAATTTGGAGGGCGTTTTTTGGAGTTTATTTATCCCTAGAAATTGCGGGTTTATTTATTTTTGTTAGATTCCCGATTCTCCGAAATTCTGAGTTTATTTTACATTCTTCTAATTTTTTTAAAACAAAAATAAATAATGCAGGACACCAACGTACACTGTATTTACAACCAAGAATCACCGGTATGGATCTATTCGCCTCGGGATCGAACAGTGTCGTCACCGTGCGGCCGAAATCGGAAGCTTGCGAAAGCGGGGATACCGCCGTGCGTCGTCTGCTATGAGCGCACATTCAGAAGTATGGATCTCGACGACGCAAGCCCGTTCCCGGCTGAGCTTGACCCTCCTTATTAAATGTTTGATGTTTTCGTTGTCGTTTCTTCTTACTAAAGGTTGTGCTGTGTCGTTTCACATGCTTGAAAATACAGCAAAGCGATTATTATTAAGTCGGAAGTTTCCAAATCTCTGAGTGTTGGTTTGTATATAACCGCTGGTCCCACGTTGTTTGTTATCTCGCACAAACCATAGCTTTCATTAAATATTCAGTGCTGATTGGAGCTGTGGTTTGATTAGAAAATTAATCCGACTGGTCGCTACCCTTTAATAGACTAATCAATCGATAAATTCGTTAGTTGATTTTTCGCCGGTCATATTGCATGAAAGACGTTAAAATTAATTTTTTTATTATCTTTACTATGTCATAAATGGCATATTGCATTCTCATTTTAAACTTCCCGTTGTGAAGCTTACAGAAATATGAACACGGGAAGCCTTTTAAAGTGAAGTACTTTTTAGGTTATTATTTAAACAGTATGGTCACCCTCGGTGACAATCACAAGCACGCTGAAGTGGTTTGCCGTGCAAGCCTGTGTCATAAAAGAAATAAAGACACCAGAAAAGTTAAAGCAGGCTTTTTTTTTACTTTTTGCTGACTTTCTCCAGCACCAGATTCCGAATAAACGGCAAAAAAAAATCGCAATTAAGGCACCACTTCAATAATTTGAAGGTGAATCGATGAACTGCCCAGTCCCGATATGCGTCAAGTGAGGGCGGAGGGGGATTGGAAAGTCTCGTGAAGGTCGCCAGCTCTCATCAGTAAAAGAGTGTCGCAGCGGCCGATGCTGTCTGTGTCGTGGTGCGGGTCATTTGTTGGAGTTTCAGAGTCTACTGTATTTGAATACAAGATTATTTTGCCAGGCATTTCTAATATTAGACTCTTGATATCCGCCGCGGCCCTCACCTAGGAGATTGAAGAGGGTGAACCCACACTACCGAGAAGAGCATTTAATAACATCGACGTTGCTGCGTTGCTCGGTTACACTCATTTATTACACTCGCGGTAGATTTATTAGAATAGCCTGTTTCACTTGTTTCAGTTGTCCTGCCAACGTGCAGTTTGCGGATCGTAACAAGAAGAGGCACTTTCTCCTCATTGCAACGTAGTAGAATTGTTCAGACTCCAAAAAAACTTACCCACACAATTGCACAGTAAAGGGAAATATTGGCTTCAGAGGAACTCAATATCACGGTAATTTCCGATACAGCACTTAGTTCTCTTTAAGCTAAATTATTCCAAAAGCTAAAAGCTAAAAAAATGCATTGAACCTGCGATTTCACAGCTCACAGTATAAGTATCACGTTATCCGGGTTGGAATTCATTGTCTTGTTGAATTCCCGCGCTAGTGAACCGATACATCCATTTTAAAAGAAACAAAAAATTAACATAAATAGTGCAGTTCAGCCGGAGACAGGCATCCGTCATTGTGATCCATGCTTCCCAACGTCTGCCTAGAGCAGACGACGCATCCACATGAGCGATTATTTAAATTTAGGCCGAACGCTGGTAACATGATCCAATCTTCAATGAAGCACCGAACAGTACCGGACCATTTTCCGCTAGAATTGTTTTTCCATCGATACTATACGAAAAAATAAACGCAAAAGTCTACGCCGTCTCGCGCGCGAACATGGAGAGTCTATGGGGCTGCCGTGCTTCTATCCCCGCTTTGATTATAGCGCGACAGTAGCGCCACGTCTAGGTCGATCTCGAGACCAATAGTTATGCACCTGCATTTGGCTCTGGAGTCCTTGCTAGTGGCAGTACTAACCGTCCCACGGCAAATCTTGAAAGCAAGTCTTACTTCAATAAACATCGGTACTTTAATATAGCCAAACTCCTGGACCATCATATGAAATCTACAGGTTCACATCTTCATTGTTATAAAGACACAACCCGGCCCTCTTCCCTTTAGGAAGCACAAGTAGTATGGTTCAAACTGAAATCTGGAACAGTGGCTTTTGTCGTGGTCCAGAAGTATGTTGGCCCATTGTATAGATAGAACAAACCTTAACGAGATAAACGGGAATCTATTTTGCCAATGGTCCAAATAAAAAAGGAAACTGAAGTAACCTTTTCTCAGAGCCGCTGACAATGTGCTCTGTCAAACTTTCTTCGTAAAGTGCCGTCATTTTTTTTTTTTTTTTTTACTCTTTAATTTGCCATTGTGACCTCGAAATTCTGAGTTTTTTTTCGGATAAATCCAAATTGCCAAATTGTCGAACATTTAACCGGTGAGTGTTTTTCGAAGTTGATCGGATTTATTCGAAAACACGAAACCCTATTTATATTCAAACATTTGTCTATCGTAACTTTTTTCTGTTTCTTATTAGTGACGTATTGACATGTGTCCTTGCAATTCAGTTTCTTGAGTCTCCTGGGCACTTTCTAATGTAGGGATCCTAGTTTAAAGTAAAGAAGAGTGTTTATCTTAATAAATCGTGTATAAAAATATTTTTTGTGATAGCACCAGCACCTTAAAACACCCCCCGAAAATATTTTCTGGATGCGCCACTGGGCCCAACGTCGAGAGGTCCGCTCGACGCATCGCAACGGTGCGATGCGTTCAGTTGCAGCTGGCGGACGTGAAGCATCACGCAGAGCGTTTGCGCCAAGCTTGCACACTCTGTTTCTTTGACACGCAGTCAATCGCATGTCAAGACCCAATAGGAACGCTCTATTGTCGCTTGCGGCTCACCAATAGCGAGCACAATCCACGGCAACGTGGCGCGAGTCGAGGTTGGTCAAAGTGGCCGATCTTGCGACGATTCCGCTGGCTTCCGAAGCTTCTGTCCAGCTTGAACCATCGCAACCTTGAAACAAATCTGCTGGTCCCGTGCAAAAGCAAGAATGGGGAACCGGATGCGCGTCGCTGACGGGCGCGGGTGAGCACGTGACCCTCCCTTTCTTTCCTCGGCTTCTGATTGGTCTAGCGAAACGCGTCGCGGTGAAAACATGTCCAACTTTCTGGGACATTCCGCGAAATAAAAGGTTTTCGAGGGAATATCAAAATTCTAGTCAATTTGTGTTCATATGATACCCAGGCAGTTACAGCCCTCCGAAACATTGCGATATTTAGTCAAGAAAAGCAGAAATGGACAATCTTGTTCATCCAACCCATAAACTCCAATGCAAAAAGAAATTGTAGAGCCGTGAAATAAAAGTTATACCCGTCCAAAAGTTTATTTTCTGTTTACTGATATTTTATGACTGTCGTCTAAAATATTCCCGGGGTACATTGCTATGTTTGTTGTTGTTCAGTGGATATTCTCATTTTCGTGCAGTCGCCGAGGCGTTGCTGTCCAAAAAAGTTGGGGATGAGTTGAATTAAGTCGCGCTCGGTGGCGCAAACAACCACTTCCTGCCGCCGTTCCGCGCTCAAACGCGTTCAAACGCATATGTGTGTGTGGGCAGTACCACCAAAACGCAAATGACTGGACTAGGCTTTGTGACTGCTTGCGATGAGATGGTTGCTATGGCAACTAATGTTCGCACAACTCGTTGCTTTGGAACGCAAGAAGTAGAAGAGAAGTGTCGACGAAAATAATCCCTGGAGAAGGGGAACAAGAGGGACAAAGGACAAACACAAATCTCCAAAACACAGCCAGGTGACTGGTAAGCGACCGAAAAAATCCGCCTGGTCCGGGTATCGAACCCGGGACCTCTCCATTACAGGTGGAGCGCTCTACCAACTGAGCTAACCAGGGGTTAGACGTCAGTAGAGCAAACGGGTTTCATCAGCCGCCACCAGTCTAACACCAACAAGGGTGAAGCTTGCAATTTTAGGTTATGATTATAATGCAATTAAATGCAAAGGTGCAAGCGAGCTGGACAAGAATGACGAAAATAATCCCTGGAGAAGGGGAACAAGAGGGACAAAGGACAAACACAAATCTCCAAGTGGGTCGCATTCAAACATCATACAAAAAAGATAGGCTCCAGACAGTGCACTGTTTCTTTCTTGTACCACGGTCGTGTCACATCAACCTTACAGTAAAATACCGTCTGAAGACATGTTCGAAACATACATACCAGGTTTTTCAACGAAGTCTTTCAAAAATTCCTAAAAGTAGGGTGGTTGAAAAGAAAATAAACCCTGTCCGGAAAAAAACTGCCAGCCACACCGGGTATCACGAAAACTACTGAACCAAATCATTTTAGGAAGATAAATGACTAATAAAGCATTTTACGGCGTTCAAAAAAAAAAAAACGCTCCTTTTGGACGCGTTTCTAGGTTTCGGTTTCCTATCGGAGCGTTTATTTCCGTCAGCGGTCTTGTTCGCACTTGGCGGTGCCGCGAAGCGGCCGTCACGCCCCTCTCGTAGGATAGAAGGAAGCAGGCTCTTCAAGGAAGTGTGGCTTACGTTCGTTGTGCGCCTCGGCCGCTGGGGGGCAGGACCGCTGGCGCAAAGATGCGCTCCGATAGGACACCGAAGCCTAAAATCACGCCCAAACTGAGCTTTTTTTTTTTTTTTTGAACGCGGCGAAACGTTGCTTTTTTATACGAGTATATTTATCAAATGAATCGATTTAGTGATTTTCAATGATGCTCAGCAGGTTTCTAATTCAAACAATATGTTTATTTCCACTAATTAAAAAGTTTCGTAGTCAATCTCAGTTATTTCCACTGCTCATTTGTCTCTGCGCGTGTTTTCGCAATATCTGGCGTCCGCCGTAACTGGCAGTTCATTCAAAACAAATATATATATATATACTGTAAATATATATTTTATTTTTGACTTATCTTATTTTTGATGATTTTTGAAAGCTTTTGAGAAAACAGCGGGTATTATGAACCAAGCACGCTTCGAACTTGCGATCAAACCAGCAATGGGAGCTGGGGACCTCATTGTTTACTAAACGCCAATTTCTCTCTCTCCCTGTCTCTCTGTTTAGATCATGCGTGACGGGTGTCCGCAGATAATTTTCTCATCGCGTCCGCAGACCGTGTCTTTTGAATGATGTATGAGCAGTGTGAGCGCGTCTTTAATCGCAGATTGCGGACCAGCGTGCCATGGTGCACTCACTCCTGCAGGTGGGCTTCGGCTCACTCCAGAGCCCGTTGTACTGGCAGGTAGCGCTCGCGGCGCCCTCCAGCTCGAAGTCTTCGTCACAGAAGAACTGCACCACGTCACCGGGAGCGCAGCAGCCGTCGTGTTCGATGTAGCCGTTCTTCAGCGACCCAAGGTCTGGGCAGTCCAGCTTCTCTGAAAACATTTCGTGCAACTTGACCCTAGTTCGCGGACATAATAGAGAGGCATACAATGTGCAGAGTGTTTCAGGCTTGTCACGTGACACCGTGATGGCATGTGACGTGACGGTGTGAAGTAATGGTGTCGCGTGATGTTACATGTAACGTGACGTCATTTTTCCGCGTCAATACCGCCCGCTATATTTAGCGTAGCACCCCACCAAGTTCAGTGGCAGAAAAGTCTGCTAATTCTTGCGGGCGTTCGAGTGGTTTTCGTGACGGTTTACTGTGGTTTTAGTCCTACGTTTTCCGAGAACTAGGAGCATTTCGACATAGCTGTTCTGGATAGAGCGTTCTACAAGAAGGGGGGACCCGTGACCGAGTATTAGCGCACCATAGCTCATAGGACGTGGAGCGTAAGCTCGCACTTTAAAACCCATGGATTCATACCAAACGTTTCGACCTGGATGAGCATTGTGGCGACGTGCGGTCGTGTATTACTACTGCATAATGCACTTTAAAGATACCAGGCTAGCAGTCGTACTGCACTGACCACCTTTCTTATCTGCAGCAGGGACAGCAGATGCACACTGGGGCTAACTATAACTTCTGACTAAACATGCACCCAACACAATTACAACGAGAGTTCTTTAGAACGTGTATAGCCTACAGTTACAACTTCGGTTTCGGTCGAGTGCGTAAAAGGATTAAATTGGCTTTACTATACCGCTAGTCATGCAGCGATAAAAATGGCGATGGCGCTTTCTTTTATCTTAGCCCGATACATACAAAAGGCTGCGTATACATGAGTCCTAAAGAATGCGCTCCGATTGAGCGAGATTCTATGCAACGTGAGGTGGCGAGCAATACAGAAGTTTCGTAAACATTCGACGAAAATCTGTACTGCAGGGTGAGAACAAGTCATTCTTTAGGGGCGATTCTAGCCATTGAGAGGCAGTAAACTTTCTTGTATATCCTTAATTCTTTGTTAGCTGTTTATACAGTGGGAGGTTAGTCTGCATCTAGAACATGGCGACATTGTTATCCATTGTTATCCATTGTTATCCACTGCACTGTTATCCAGTGCAGTACAACTGCTAGCCTCAGGACTTTAACGTGCGTCACGCACTAGTGACACGACCGCACGTCGGTACGATGCTCATCCAGATGGAAACGGGCAGGGGTGGGGATTGAACCCAGGATCCCTGGGTTCTGCAGCGCGAGCTTTCGCTTCACGTGCTTCGCTAGCCCACTTGGCCAACCAATCTCCTTGTCTTTTCTTTCGGCGAATAAAAAGAAAATAATAACATTCGTAGAAGAGAATGACAAAAGGATCCTACTGCTCCCTAGCGGTTACTAAGAAAAGAGTGAGACGGTTTCGGAATGTTGGGATAAAAAGAAAATAGTTACATTCGTAGAAGAGAATGACAAAATGATCCGACTGCTCCCTAGCGGTTACTAAGAAAAGAGTGAGACGGTTTCGGAATGTTGGGATCCTTACGTCTTAACACATCGTTGGAATCAAAGGTGTGCACGTTACTGAAAAGAAGCAAGCAATTACCTCTACTTGTTACACGCTCCAAAAGCCCCTAAATCCGTTACTCGCTACTGGGATTTAGAAGCAACTCGTTACTGCAGCTAAGAGGAAATGTGTTACATCTTTAGACCCTTTTATTGAAAGCGCCGGAAGGAGGCGCTAATGGCAATTCACGTCCCAGCGAACTACCGGTCAAATTAGAGGACAAACTGATCAAGCACCTCCGGCAGTGCTGCAGCACTGCGAATCCAAAGCAAATGCCACGATCCCGCTTCGAGAGAGCAAAATGGCAACCAAAAGCGGTTCGGACAGACGAGATTGCAGACGACGCGGCCCATTCTGGGCATTCTTCCTACGCATGCACAACGGTCGAATGACGTACGTGACGCGTGACACCAAGAGACAGCTAAGTCGTGCTTTTTATTTCCGAACAGATTTTTTGTGTTTTTATTTGCTTTTTTATTTCTCAATTTTTGTTGTAGGTTTTTTATCAGTCTGCATCCGTTTTGCCAAGGGCACGGTGCTTGCAACTGTCAGTGCGAGCGCGTCGATTTCGTACTTTTTTGTTGGCCTGGAAAGTTGTGTAACAGAGACGACAGCATGAAGGCATCAGGACACTGCCCCCAAACGTGAAGAATGGAACGTACTGTAGATCAAGTGTGTCGTGGCGGATTGTGAGTTGGACATAGGACTAGACCGAAAGGTTCGTCACGCGATGACGTAAAGCCGAGTCCCAAGTTATTAGGGTGTTTTCGTAGTTCGTTTTCGTCGTCCCGCAACGCTCTCCGCAACCCGCTACATACCCGGAACTCTACAGTCAAAGCCATCGGCGCACAGGCGCAGTAACGGCTTCTTCGTTGCGGAGGGCTTATCAGAGGGAGAAACGCGGTCTACGAAAACTCCCTATCTCAGTTTCAAGACTAAAAGCGCTAAAAAACGAGGACCAGTAAAAAAAGACACACACACACTAGAGCGCACTTGCAACTCAGGTTTAATCTGACTTAAACCAAAGAAGAAACATATATGTCTTGTCAACAACAATCCACGTCATGGAAACTCATTGTCCAATAATCTGCATATAATCTTTCTAGCTTGATCTAGCAAAGGAATGTAGATATGCCATCTCAGAATCGTACAATTCTATCGATGGGGCGCTAATGCGCGTGTCGCCGTCGCACTTTCTTATGAAAAACGCCTCCGAAATTTTCCTAGTCATTTTGTTACGATTCCTGCTCAGGATAACAGTTTCCTGAAGCTTTGGGCCACAATCGCATCGGTTACAGTGTATCGCAAGATTACCCGAGGGCGAAGATCTTACTGCCAGTGCATGTTCCCTCAGTCTCTCAATTATGCACCTTCCGGTTTGTCCTATATAAACCCTCCCACACGTTGAAGGTATTCTATACACCACCCTTTCCTTGCATTCCACATATTTAGTTACATGCTTCTTCTTACATATATACACCCTTAAATCTCCCCTTTCTATTCTTGCACACAGTTTACCCAATTTCTGAGGCGCTGAGAGAAGTACCGGTACTCCATATTTTTCGCCAACTTTCTTCAGACTATGGCTAAATTTGTGCACATTTGGTATCACGGTCGGTCTAACATTCCCCCTGGAATTCCCACTACCCATTCCCCTCTCCGAAGTTTTCGTAACAATCCTTCTGCCACATGTTTAAAAGCGTAAAAGGGTACCCTCCATCCTCTACTTTCTTCACCTGTCTACCAAAGCTGTCCACTTTTTTTTTGCGAGCACGACTTAGTCAGCGAGGCTCCCAAGCACGTAGTGGCAATACCTCTCTTATTAATTTTAGAGCGGTTTGAGTCGTAGGGTACCACCGCTTCCCTTGCTCTAGGGGAGTACATTCAGCATACATGGGACGGTAGAAATATCAGTTTCAGGTCCAAAAATTGTCAAATGCACTGTACAGGATCTTCTGTAGTGAAACTCAGACCGGCGGCGCAGTTCTTAAAAACATCCAACATTTTTTAAATAAACTCTGCTTTCTTACTTCCTTTCCCTGAGTGGAACAGTACCAGGTAGGCGTCTACATACTGTGGGCTTTGCGGCCCATTACTGCGCGAAGGAACTCGCGCTTGGAGCCCGGCGCGCAACGTGCGGCCGAACCACGGTCGAGGCTCGGGCTGCCAGAGTTCGTCCGCCGCAAGCATAAAGTAAAGGTGTGTGTTTTGAGTTCTGCCTCATTGATCCTTCTTGCGGGTGAGCAGTAGCACCGAACCCTGCATTATTTGGCGCCCAACGTGGGGCCTACTGCTCCCCCACGGGTTGGACCGCAGGCTTTTGGCCCGTTATAGGCGTGTTAGCCTGGTTTTTATCGCTTTTGACATCCCCGATATGCCTACGTGGTCGTTCGACAAGGCTTCGGCCACCGGACGCCACCTTTGCCATCGCGGCTTGGGCATTGTGTATATTGTGCAGACTGTAGTATATTAAGTGTTTTTCCGTTCTTTTGTGTTCAGTTTTGTTCTATTTTTCTGTTTGGCTGTTTTTCTGCGGTTGCTTTTGCAATGCAGACCCGCCATAAAGCCGCCGCGGACGAAGGCGAGACCGGAGAGGGGCCTGACCCGACGTCCATGAACCTGATGGCTCTGGTGGCCAGCCTCTGCGACATGGTCGCGCAACGCCTGGTCCTGGCTGACCACGAACCCCAAAGGCAAGGGCCACGACCCTATGTGCCGGTCCCGTTGTACACGGGCTACGACGACCGGAAGTCCGTGGCCGACTTCCTGGCCGAGCTGGCGGCCTATAATCTCGCCACGGGAGCCCCAGACGAATACGTCCTTGCGCGAGTTCTGCCCGTGGCGTTCCAGGCGAGTGCCGCGCACTGGTGGCGCATCGTGGCCCCCTTCCTCACCTGAAAAGACTTTCAGCGGAAGTTTCAAGATGCGTTTCTTCCGCCTGGGTACCAGTCTCGAGCCCAGCGAGAACTGGAGCGCCGGACCCAGCACCTGGATGATACTCTCGTGAATATGTACGGGTGATGGAGGAGCTCTAGGACAGAGCCCGCCCAATGACGTCGGAGTCGGACAGAATTGCTTGGATGACGCAGAAGAGCCATCCAAGATCCCGGCCCTACCTGCATGGCCGCACGTATTCCACCCTGGAGCACCTGGCCCGGGACGCTCACGGCATACAAGAGACGCTCCTGGCCAAGCTGCAGTATCGGCCTCCGCCACCGCCTGAAGAAGCTCTCGAGCCGTCCTGTGCCTGGCAAGCTCACGGGCCCAGAAGAAGTCCGACTCAGCGCCAAACCCTGGATAGCGCGGTCCGTCCGTCCGTCCCCCCCCCCCCCCCCCCCCCTTGCGCTAGACTCCTACGCCTTCGGGCAATGGGAGCGCGAGAGACCACTCGATGGTTCGGACTCCCGGCTACGTGCCCCGCCGGCTAGATCGAGACTACGGCAGGGTGAAAGCCGTTCGCGGTCCTTCCCCGCAATGCCAACCGGGGCGCCGATCGCTGGTCCAACGAGAGATACCAGGAAAGGCCGCAACGACAAGTGCAGGCAAGCCCGACGCACGGGCCTGACCGGCGCAACTCGGTGCGGTGCTTTGACTGTGGTCGCCATGGCCACTTTCGGCGTGACTGCCCCGACCTGCAACGCAACCGTCCTGCATCCTCAGGAAACGAGTTGACCCCTGAACGCCTGTCGGCCGCGATGACCGTGGACAACCCGGCAAAACTTCCATCGGCATGTCGAATTCAGCCTGACCTTGAGCTAATTGAGCCTCGTATGACAGTTACAGTGCTCAGAATACCTGCGGCAGCGCTGACTGATACCGGTGCAAGTCTGTCGCTTATTGGGGACTACCTGATTGAACGCTGCCAAGAGCATAAAGCTAATCTTCGCCAGACTAACGTGCGCTTACAGCTAGCGTCGGGACCAGAAATGCTCGCGAGTCATGCCGTGAGGTTACAGACTGGGTTGAACGAGACAATACGCCGTCAGCGTTTTGTTTGCATACCTGGTCTCGCGGTACCGATTATATTGGGGCGAGATTTTATTTTCGGGGAGAACCTGGTTCTTGACTTTTGGAACAAAAGCTACCGGTTAGGTAGTGACGCGAAACTGATCCCGTTTACCAAACGAGAGGATTGTACCGTCAGTGCCGATAACGTTGGCGTTAGAACGCCTGCTTTGCGACTCCCATGTGCGGTAAGCGATTCTTTGCAGAAGTGTCCTGCTACTGACCAGCAAAAGGGGCGTCTCCAAAGACTCCTGGAGGAGTTTTTGCCGATATTCCCGGAGAACCCCGGCAGAACCGTTGTCCCAAAGCATTCAATTGACACCGGGAATACACGGCCTCTACGCTGCAACCCTCGACCAATCAGCGTACACAAGCGAGCCCTGCTGGACAAGGCGCTCCAAGAGGTGATCGACACGGGTGCCGTACGTGAGTCGCAGAGCCCTTGGGCCTTCCCGATCGTCCTTGCCCCCAAGAAGGATGGAACGGCTCGGCTTTGCGTCGACTATCGGCGCCTGAATGCAGTAACCGTTCGTGACGCGTACCAGTACCCCTCGATTGAGTCGATCATGTACCACTTGGGAAACGCGAGCTTTTTCACAACTCTTGACTGCAGTCGCGGTTTCCTCCTGATAAAGGTCGACCCCTTTGACATCGAGAAAACAGCATTCACATGCTACAGAGGATTGTACGAGTTTGTGCGCATGCCTTTCGGCTTGAGCAACTCTCCTGCCACATTCCAGCGTCATATGGACATCGTGCTTGGAGACGCACGGCACAACTACGCCATGGCATATATGGATGGCGTAGTAGTCTTCTCACGCATGTTTGAAGAACATCTTGTCCACCTTCGGACTATTCTCGAGCGCATGCGGAATGCTGGTTTGACAGTACACCCAAGAAAAATGCAACTGGCAACATCTAAGATTAACCTGCTCGGTTTTGTAATCGACAATGGAGCGCTTCGCCCTGAGGAGGACAAGCTGAAGGCAATAATGCTGCGCGCGCAGCTGGCCAAGTAGGTAGCGCGCGCGTGGTCTAACGGTTATGGTGCCTGCATCCCACGCGAAAAGCCAGGGTTCGATTCATGGGAGCGACGCATCTTTCGTTCTTCCTGCAATTTAGTTTTCTGGTAAATTCGAGAATCCTGTAGCTTGTTCGAGGTCCGGATGTTCTACGCGTCGAACATTCTACGCCGATTATTCCAGAAGCTCAAGCATGTACATAAGGGGCTCCGCGTGGCGAGCCGCAGTCAGTTTCGCCCCAGCGATCGACTCTGCTGTCACGCCGACTTCGACGCCCGCGACACTCTGCTTTCTTCTGTTCCTTTTTTTTTTATTTTCGGGCACAAGTTCACCCGATTAAACGTTTAGTTTCTTCAATTATTGTCGCCTCATCAATTGCCATTCGTGACATTTTGGTGGAGCTGCGGGGTATTTGCTTTCTATGCCCGTGGACCGTACCTCTCCGAAAACGCGCCGGCCAAGTGACGTGCTCAGCCCCGGGAGGCTACCCTTCGCAGAAGACCAGACCAAGGCCCGGTCAAGTCGCCGTAACCAAGGCCTACCCCCGGAACTCGGACCCCTGCCGCAGAAATCAAAGAAGACCGCGACAATAACCACTCCACCCGTCGTTGTCCTTCCCGTCGCACCCCGTACGCCCGCGTCTTTCAACGGTGAGCCTTATGAAGACGTCGAGGACTGGCTACAACAGTACGAGCGAGTGGCCCAGCACAACGGATGGACGGACGAACACCGCCTTCAGAGTCTATTTCGCGCTCGAAGGAACGGCCAGGCACTGGTTTGAGAATCGCGAGACTTCGCTGACCTCATGGACCGCCTGCAAGGATGCGCTGAGAGGGACGTTCACCAACCAATATCAACGGGAGAGGGTCGAGGACCTTCTTCGAATAAGGACCCAGGGCGCAAACGAGACGATCACCAGTTTTGTTGAAGATGTTTTGAGCCTGGTCGCTCGCACCGACCCTCAAGCCACCGACGAAAAGAAGCTGCGGATCCTGATGCGAGGCGTAAAGGATGACATCTTCGGTGGTCTTGTCCGCAACCCTCCAGCCACCGTCGAAGATTTCGTCAAGGAAGCCACGAGCATGGAACGTGCCCTCCTCGCAAGAGCCAGCCACTACCATCGGCACTCGAGCATCGCTGCTTCTTCTTCATTGGGCCACGACATCAGCCCTAGCATCCCCGGCATTCGCGACATCATCCGTGAAGTCGTCCGGGAAGAGCTCCAAAAGATGCTCCCCGCTGCGGATAGCCCGTCCTCACTATCACTCGCCGAGGTTGTCCGGGAGGAGGTTCACCGAGCCGTCCAGCCTGAAATTTCCACCAACACGACGACGCCAGAGGAACCAACGTTGAGCTACGTTGCCATGGCCTGACGACCGCCGCAAGCTAACCGCCAGGCCACGGAACCACCCCAACGAGACCCTCCGATGCCGCAGTCTCCTCGGCGTCAGGAAGGACAGGTCCAGTACGTCCGTCCGGAGCAACCCTCGCCGAGGAAGACCGACGTGTGGAGGACGGCCGACAGGCGACCGCTGTGCTACCACGGCGGTGAGGCCGACCACGTCTATCGGAGGTGCCCCTATCGTCAAATGGGCCTACGAGGGTTTGCGCCGAACGACCCTCGCCCAAGGTACGGCGAACGCCCTCGTGACATTGAGGAATACCTCCGACGACCCCTGTCCCCGGTGGCGACTCGACCCCGAGGTTCCCGTTCGCCTTCGCCACGACGTGCGCTCTCGCCCTTCCGCCGCTCTCGTCGGGACAGCCTGTCCCCCTATCTCGTCGGGAAAACTAAGTGCGGCAACGCCTGGAGGTGGCGTTGCCGAAGACGACCGTAGTAAAGAGCCTCCAAGAACGCCGGAGCGCTCCCACTCTCTCGACGCTACGCACCACAAGGACGTCCCTGCATCGGTGTCCAACAACCTAACCGTTATTATCGACGTCCACGACGCGACGGCACTCGTCGACACCGGAGCAGACTACTCCGTTTTGAGTGGGAGACTCTCTCGTCGCCTTCGGAAAGTTACGACGTCGTGGACGGACCGCAGATACGAACCGCCGGCGGACATCTTATCACGCCTGTCGGCAGGTGCACTGCTCGCGTTGAGATCCACGGTGAAACCTGCCCTGTCAAGTTCGTCGTTCTGCAAGGCTGTTCGAGGGACGTTATTCTCGGAATGGACTTTTTCTGCGAGTATGGCGCCGTCATCGACCCCGGAGCAAACCGGTTAAGTCTACGAAAACCTGTTTTACCACCGGAGGAACCCAAAGCGACGTCATCCGCGGTCCGAGTCCTCGCAAGCCCCGTGAACTTACCGCCGCGGTCGAGTGTTTTCGTACCCGTCGGGATCAGCGAAGCTTTCTGCGGCAAAGTTCTGCTCAAAGGAAGCCTCCAGTTGCTTCTTAGAAGAGGAATAGGCTTCGCAAGAGGAGTTGCTGAACTTCAGGATAGTCGCACTGTGGTCCTCGTGACGAACTTCCGAAATGAAGCGCAACACCTCACAAAAGGTGCAGCCGTGGGCCAGGTCAAGGAACGCCGAAACTCCGCCGAAATCGCCGCCATTACTGACGAATCCACACCACCTCAGCAAGACAATACGTCGCCAGCGCAGCTCGACATTTACCCCAAGCTTCCGGGCCCGAAACGACGACAGCTGATTAACCTCCTCGCCGAATACCGCGACTGCTTTGCGACGTCTTCGAAGGTGCGCCAAACCACCGTTGCGAAGCACCGCATCGTTACCGAGGACGACGCGCGCCCTGTGCATCGATCGCCGTACAGAGTCTCCGTAAAAGAAAGGGAAGTAATCCAGGAGCAAGTTCAATGAGATGCTGAACGACGACATAATCCAACCTTCAAGCAGTCCGTGGGCCTCTCCAGTCGTACTGGTTAAGAAGAAGGAGGGAACGCTTAGGTTCTGCGTGGACTACCGGCAGCTGAACGCTGTGACGAAGAAAGACGTCTATCCACTCCCGGACACGCTAGACCGGCTGCGCCATTCTCGATATTTTTCATCGATGGACCTGAAGAGCGGCTACTGGCAGATCGAAGTCGACGAACGGGACCGAGAGAAGACAGCTTTCGTCACGCCAGATGGGCTGTACGAGTTCAAGGTGATGCCCTTTGGACTATGCACGGCACCAGCAACTTTCCAGCGTGTCATGGACACCGTGCTGGCAGGTCTGAAATGGCAGAGCTACCTCGTCTACCTGGACGATGTCGTGGTATTCTCACGAGATTTCGACGAACACCTCAGACGACTTCGAGCCGTGCTTCAAGCCATGAAGACCGCCGGCCTGTCCCTCAAGCCAACAAAGTGTCGGTTCGCCTATGGGGAACTTAAGTTCCTTGGCCACGTCGTGAACAACGAAGGTGTTCTACCTGACCCCGAGAAGACCCGCGCCGTAGTTTCATTTACGCCGCCGTCTGACAAGAAGGCCGTGAGAAGATTTCTCGGACTCTGTGCTTACTACAGGCCCTTTGTTCGAGACTTCGTCAAGCTGTCCGCACCGCTGACACACCTCACGAAGGACGCCGTAAAGTTCGAGTGGACAGAAGAGCGCCAGAGATCATTCGACGAGCTCAAACGAAGACTCCAGATGCCCCCGATCCTTGGCCACTACGACCAGTTTGCTGAAACCGAGATCCACACCGACGCCAGTAATACCGGACTGGGTACGGTACTAATCCAAATCGAGGACGGCGCAGAGCGGGTCATCGCATACGCAAGTAGGACGCTGTCTAACGCGGAGAGTAACTATTCAACTACTGAAAAGGAGTGCCTCGACGCGATGTTACCCCACGAACCAGCTGACGATGGGAGCCCCAACGCCCAAGTGGTTGCTCAACGAGCTGAAGGAAGTTCGCCAGCTCGCCCGACTCCGAATTGAAGATCAACAACGCGTCGATACCACCCGGCACAACCTTCGTCGTCGGGACGTCCACTTCCAGCCCGGAGACCGGGTATTGGTCTGGACACCGATTCGCCGCCGTGGTCTCAGCGAGAAACTCCTGAAGCGGTATTTCGGACCCTACAAGGTACTTCGTCGACTTGGAGATCCAAGTCGACGGAACACCTTATAGGGTCCAAAATACCGTTTCAAGGGTGTCTCGCTGAGACCACGGCGGCGAATCGGTGTCCAGACTTGGAGATCCAAGCCGACGGAACAAGAACACCATCACGCCGCCCACCACGACCTGATGTCGTCCACGTTGTGCGCCTCAAGCCGTACTACGCTCGATAGGACTGTGGACCTTATGTGTTCCAAATGACTCTGTAGTTCACCGTTCTTTTTATTTGCTTTGTTTTGTTTTGTGTTGCATCGGGACGATGCACTTTTTAAAGGGGGGAGTAATGCCGCGCGCGCAGCTGGCCAAGTAGGTAGCGCGCGCGTGGTCTAACGGTTATGGTGCCTGCATCCCAAGCGAAAAGCCAGGGTTCGATTCCTGGGGGCGACGCATCTTTTGTTCTTCCTGCAATTTAGTTTTCTGGTAAATTCGAGAATCCTGTCGCTTGTTTGAGGCCCGAATGTTCTACGCGTCGAACATTCTACGCCGATTATTCTAGAAGCTCACGCATGTACATAAGGGGCTCCGCGTGGCGAGCCGCAGTCAGTTTCGCACCAGCGTTCGACTCTGCTGTCACGCCGACCTCGACGCCTGCGACGCTCTGCTTTCTTCTGTTCCCTTTTTTTTTATTTTCGGGCACAAGTTCGCCCATTAAACGTTTAGTTTCTTCAATTATTATCGCCTCATCAATTGTCATTCGTGACAATAACAGAGTTTCCTCCCCCCATGATGCAAAGAGTTTGCAGCGATTTCTCGGCATGGTTGGATTTTACCGCCAGTTTATTCCCCACTGTGCAGAGATAACGCGGCCTCTGAACGAACTGCTGCGCAAAGGCGTCAAGTGGCGTTGAACGGAGGCACAGCAAAATGCTTTCCTTCAACTGTCCAGAGCTATTGCTGAAACAGCATCTTTGAAGCTCCCAGACCTCAACCGTCCGTTTGTACTGCAAACCGATGCGAGCGGCTACGGTTTAGGTGCTGTGTTGCTTCAGAAATTTGGTGGTGTCTTACGACCCGTAGCGTTTGCTAGCCATACGTTGACAGCAGCTCAACGAAATTACAACGTTTGCGAGCTTGAGTGCCTAGCTATCAAATTCGCCCTGCAGAAATTCAACATGTATCTTGATGGCGCGCGCTTTGCGATCCAGTCAAATAATGCCGCCTTGTCTTGGCTTCAGCGGTGGGAAAATCCGGCAGGACGATTAGCACGCTGGGCACTTACGCTTCAAAAATATTACTACACCATTGTGCACAAGCCAGGTTCCCAAAACAAAGTCGCAGGCGCTTTGTCACGTGCTCTGATCGGCGAAAAGCGCGTGCACGAGGATGCAAATGTTGTGGCTGCGTGCGATAGACGCTGGCTCGCGCTGGGGTACATTGATTAGACGAGATGAGCTTCGTGCAGCACAGCAGAACGATGGACTTTGTCGCAGGGTCTCCGAGTGGTTGTCTTCACGTGACCGACGTGGCAACAGAGACGCTGACATGGGTTTTGACTCGTACTTGCTGGCCGAAGACGGTCTGCTGCTCCGGTACATACCTCAGATCGACGACGAGGAGTGTGGCTCCACAGATACTCCATTTCGAGCCGTAATACCTCGCCGACTTCGCACGTTATTCATTAGATACTACCATGACTCTGATTTGGCTGGTCACAGTAGTGGCTGCAAGACTTTTGAAAATGAAGCCGTACTGCAACTTGGCCAGGAATTCGTCAGGACGTGTTGAGGTAGGCCAGTTCATGCCCGGTTTGTCAGAAAGTCAAACCGCGCGGTGGTCAACCCCCTGGTCTCATGCAGCCAGTCGTAAGTCGATCCCCACGGGAATGCGTTGCTGTCGACGTCATAGGCCCTTCCCCACGCAGTCTGCGTGGCAACCAGTACTTGTTAGTTGTCACGGATCACTTTAGCAAGTGGGTTGAGCTATTTGCATTGCGATCGCTGACATCCAAGAAAATCTGGTTGTGTCTGATGCAGACGTTCACACGCTTCGAATTTCCCGCGAAATTAATTAGCGAGAGTCCTACTTACTTTGCCAGCAAAGTGTTCCGCGACTCATGCGCCGCATTGGGAATTCAACACAGGTGGACGTCCCCTTATCACCCACAAGCTAACATCACAGATCGAGTGAACCGCAAACTTAAAATCGGTGTTAATAGCTCACACCGAACGTCACCATGACTGGGACGCAAAGTTCCCAGAACTCGTGTTCGCAACACGCACAACCATTAACCGGTCTACTGGTTTTACGCCAGCTTGCCTTAATTTCAGAAAAGAGCTGACTTTCCCGCTGGAAAACACTTGCACGACCAACAATCCTGGCGCTGCTTGCTCATACGGTCAGTTTGCAGAAAATCTACGACGCAGACTCAGGGACATCGTTCGTGATGCTCGGCAGAGCTTGGACGTCGCACGGCTATACCAGGCTGAGCACTACAATCGTGGCCACCGGGACGTGCAATTTGAAGTTGAAGACCTTGTACTCCGACGGACACACCCACTTAGTGACGCATCCATAGGTTTCACGGCTTCCCTGGCGGACAGGTGGGATGGTCCGTCTCCAGTGCGAGACAAGGCCTCACGCCTCACGTACACGCTCGTTCATTGTGAGTCTGGACGACTCGCTGGACCTGTTCATGTCACCAACCTCAAACGGTATTATGAATCGGATGACGAACTTCTCTCGCAGGTGTTGAGTGATGACGATCCGGGTTATACTTAAAAATAAACTTAATTCTGCGAGGACTCTTTTTGACGTTGGTCACGAAGACGAAGACTAAGAAGATGCGCGTTGCAATAGGCCTTGACGAGAGATAGTTTCCGCACCATACAGATTGTGCGCGTAGTTCTGTGCGACATACGCCGATAGTGTGCTCGCAAATTTAGCTAGTCTATTGCCGCGCCCAACGTTACCGACGCTTCTTGTAGAAACCTGTCCAGAAGACAACTGTTGATTCTTTTTTTTTGTTATGTTCGAACCTTCGACATGTCCCGCTACCGCCACAACCGTCGCCGGAGGCTCTCTCAACCTCCTCGATGAGCCACGTGGTTTTGGGGACTACGGCAACGCAGTGGGCGGCCGAGGACCCTCTACCGGTCCTAGCTACGCCGCCAGACGCAAGAACTACGACCACGGCGGGACCTGAGAAAGCCAGATCAGCAGCCCGGGCAATGGCTACAACGACGGCTACGGGCGCACATTAACGGAGACCAGGACCGCTGCGAAGGTCTACCAGAGCGCCACGTTGCCAGCCACGGCGCCGGGGGTGCCCACTCGTCCTCAGGCGGCGGACCCGTATCAGGGGTCCCTGTTGAGGGTGTACTGCCTTAACGCTAGACGATGAAAGCCGAGAAGCTCTTCAATCGGCTCTGCCTGTACGGCAGCGTCGTCAAGATCAAGTTCCTGAAGAACAGGAACGGCTGTGCCATCGAGAAAGTGGAGGACCACCTGGCCAAGGAGTGAGCACGGCCCTTTAAGTTTCCTCAGAGTACGTCGTCCTTCAAGGACTTCATGGGCAACTGCAATAACCGCATCACCAGTCCTGAGGCGGCCTCCAAGAACCGCATCCAGCCACCTGCATCGTCACAACCCCCTCCTCCTCTACTACCACCAACCAGAGAGGGCAGTTACGGTGCCAGAGGACAGAAAAGGGGAGAGGGGGGGAGGGGGAGTTTGTGGGCTTTGCGGCCCATTACTGCGCGAAGGAACTCGCGCTCGGCGCCCGGCGCGGAACGTGCACGCGAGCCACGCTCGAGGCTCGGGCTGCCAGAGTTCGTTCACCGCAAGCATAAAGTAAAGGTGAATTCTGCATCGTTGGTCCTTTTTTCGGGTGAGCAGTAGCACCGAACCCTACAATACCTAAATATCCGGATGATATTACTATCTAGTTTAGCTTCAATATCTCTGTCGCATTTTGCCAAAAATAAATCACTCAGCACTGGAGCCACGTTCGTCCCAATACATATACCTTCCTTCTGCATGAATTGCGAACCTTCCAACGCAATATAGGTGAATTCCAGGCAGAAGCTCAACATCTCCAAGAAACTCCTTCCATGGATACCACATTCATTCTGGAACTTAACTTTCCCATACGTATCGACTGCTTTTCGTACACGTTCGAAGAGTTCCCTATGAGGTATCGAGTAAAACAGGTTTTCCACATCAAAGGAAACCGCGTGACAGGAACCTGGGTTCCTGTCACGCGTATGAATTGCGAACCTTCCAACGCAATATAAGTGGATTCCAGGTAGAATCTCAACATCCCCAAGAAACTTCTCCCATGAATACCACATTCATTCTGGAACTTAAATTCCCCATACGTATCGACTGCTTTTCGTACACTTTCGAAAAGTTCTTTTTGAGGTATCGAGTAAAACAGGTTTTCCGCATCAAAGGAAACCGCGTGACAGGAACCTGGGTTACAGTCTCTCAGAAATTGAACCACGCCCTCTTACACACCTTCAAGGGGTCCTGGCACTAAAGACGTGACAGGTGTTTTTGAAGATAAGATGACATCTGTAGTTGCCATGAGTAACTATAGCCCTGAATGGCATACTATCCTTATGTGTTTTTACTGAAAAAAAAAAATTTGAGATGAAGATCCTTAGCCCGTACTATTGAGGTCTTTAGCCTGTCAAGGTCCAGACTCTGACACATTAGATAATAATATCATCCGGACATTTAGGTATGTAGACGACTAACTGGTACTGTTCCACTCGGGGGAAGGAAGTAAAAGAGCACAGTTTATTTTAAAAAAATGTTGGATGTTTTTAAGAACTGCGTCGCCGGTCTGAGTTTCACTACAGAAGATCCTGTACAGTGCATTTCACAATTTTTGGACCTGAAATTGATATTTCTGTCGTTCCATGTACGTTGGATGTACCCCCCCCCCCCCCCCCCCAGAGCAGGAAAAGCGGTGTTACCCTACGACTCAAACCACCCTAAATTTATTAAGAGAGGTATTGCATCTACGTGCTTGGGAGCCTCGCTGACTAAGTCGTGCTCACAAAAAAAAAAGTGGACAACTTTGGTATACAGGTGAAGAAACTAGAGGATGGAGGGTACCCTTTTATGCTTTTAAACTTGTTGCAGAAGGATTGTTACGAAAACTTCGGGGAGGAGAATGGGTAGTGGGAATTCCAGGCAGAATGTTAGACCGACCGCGCTACCATATGTGCACAAATTTTGCCATAGTCTGAAGAAAGTGGGCGAAAAATAGGGAGTACAGGTACTACTCTCATTGCCTCAGAAATTGGGTAAACTGTGTGCAAGAATAGAAAGAGGAGATTTGAGGGCAGGTATATGTAAAAGAAGCATGCAACTAAATATGTGAAGTGCAAGGAAGGGGTGGTGCCTAGAATACCTTTAACGTGTGGGAGGGTTTACATAGGACAAACCGGAAGGTGCATAAATGACAGATTAAGGGAACACGCACTAGCAGTAAGATCTTCGCCCTCGGGTAATCTTGCGATACACTGCAACCGATGTGACTCTGGCCCAAAGCTTCAGGAACTGTTGTCCTGAGCAGGAATCGTAACGAAATGACTAGGGTAATTTCGCAGGCGTTTTTTATAAGAAAGTGTGACGGCGACACGTGCATTAGCGCCCCATCGATAGCATTGTACGATTCGGAGATGGCGAATCTACATTCCTTTGTTAGTTCAAGCTAGAAAGATTATATGCAGATTATTGGACAATGCGTTTACATGACGTGGATTGTTGTTGACAAGGCATATATGTTTCTTCTTTGGTTTAAGTCCGATTAAACCTCCGTTGCAAGTGCGCTCTACTGTGTGTGTGTCTTCTTTTACTGGTTCTCGTTTTTAGCGCTTTTAATCCTGAAATGTACAGCCAACTAGCCCAAGTGAATACCCTTTTACAGTCCCTATCTCAGTTTTAACTATTGAGGCTTACCGTGACTTCAAGACTCCGGTGCTGAAATCGGGTCTTTTACAAATTTCTCAAATTATTTAATTCGAGACAAAATAAATATGTTAGTATTCAGAGGCGTTTCGTTTGGATAAATATTTATATATATACGCTAGGGGAATTAAAGCCAGGGTACTCGTCAACTATCGCCACATAATTGTTGACGAGACATTCAAATAGTCTTGAAGTCAACACAGTCGTTAACTCGCATTCATACACCGCACGAAGGTCAGGGTGTCACGTAATGTCTGACCCATTGTAGGTCAGCAATAAACTTCACCGTTTCATCTGAATTTGGTCAACAAAATCAGCTGCGCTGGGCTGAGTCCCGCATGTTCCGGAGACGAGCGAAATATCATCGGTCTTGTCTTCCTGGCGATAATTTCGTTTTCCTTTAAGTACTAAGAGATACAGATGTACCCGTTTTGGGGGGACCAATAGCTGCTTTTGCTCGCGCACGCCTTTCGGTTAGTCCCGGTAGAGTGCAGCTAGTTCCCATTTTTTTCACACGCTACCTAGCTCTGACCAGATGGTATTTTCGGGTAACAAATAGGATTTTAAAGAACCAAATGCTGCCATTAGTGATTTGAGGTCATCTTCTTAGAGAGTGGCACACGGTAAAATGGGATTTGGGAGCGACCTAGGTCAAGGTATGGATTCTACCGCTGAGAGTGGCGACAGGGGGGGGGGGGGGGGTCACGGGTCGCAAGCAGAAAGTTTTGTACTTGGGATTTTTCGCTCTTTCCCAAAATGCCTGGATTAAACTGTTTTACCTTACACGTCTTCACCTGCACCCTGTCTCTACCGAGTTTTTACAACATTCAAGTGTATTATTCTTAAATGAGATGAAGCTGGCCAGGGCATATAAACAGAGGATGAAAGAAAATGTCTCAAGGGGTGACAAAACGAACCTCATTCTTTTTATTTTTATGACTTTTCCGGAAAGAACGACCATTTACCTATATAGAGTTCAATGAATATGCTCGGCGATAATCGTGGATAAGCTGCAATACTCTGTGCACATCTTGCTTATTGTCTATCTGACAATTTATTGCCTTGAAAGTCACAGGTTCATGCTGTAGTGAGAGCCAGATTGGGTAACTTGTTTGGTAGACATTCCCTTCCAGAACTAACAAAATGCCGCTACTCGTTAAACTACCAAAAAGATAAGAAAATGCATTTCTCCTTCCTTTTTTTCAAAATTAACTAAATAGTTGCTTCATTATACAAAAGACTAACTTGATACCAGTGACACTTTAAGTATGTACAGGTCTCGTTGGAAGTCTTCCTTTATAATAATAAGACACTTTTTTTTTTTGCTATTTCCATACATTAATGTAGGAAACAAGAGGAAAAAGCTGTATAAACAGCTTGATGGCGCCCCCTGCTCAGTTGCAGTTTCATTCACAGAAATCAAAGCAAAGCAAGAGCCTAAAGGAAAGCAACGAAAAAACCAACATAACAAAGTTAAATACAAAAATCAACAGGTCTCGTCAATTGATCCATTCGTTTTCGTCCTACTTCACTTCGTTATGCTGCAATGTAATAAAAATAATATCAATGCCGTTATCGAAATCTCAATATTTCTTCGAATATCGGGACTTTATCCGTACAGGTGTACCAGTAACGCAGAATGCATGTTTTCATTATCTAATATTGCCAGTTACGTATGGCCTCAGGGACTATTGCAAAAGATAAAAAAAAAAACAAGTTGTGTACCTGTTGCTGCGTTCGCAGCAACAGTCAGATCCTACGAAGCGGCGGTTTCTGATAACTTTAAGCAAATATAGTAGCTCCAGTATCCAGTTCATGTTACGCAGGAGGAACAAGATAATTTTCTCGCTGCACATTTTCTCGTTGATTCGAGTCTCCTTCTGTAAATTTGTAACGTGTTTCCTTTCGTGCCATGCATAAAACTAGCATTTATTGATTTCTTTTTTGTTCGCCCAGAAATATGCTTTTTCACGCTACCAGCGCTCTAACTAAGCTGTCAAAAAGTGTGTAGTGTGCGGACTACAAAAACATTGAATTCATACATATATACATCTAAAAAGCGCTAAGCGGCCAAGTGGCGCAGTGCGAGGTACGTCGTTTCCAAGCTGTCTCGTGCTGCTCGTCTTTTCTTCCTCTTCTCGCGCCGGCTGTTCACTACAATATCCCCCCCCCCCCCCCCCCCCTAGCTTGGAGGCGCAGTAGCCAAGCGTTTTCTTTTTAACGCTAAGAACAACCGTGTCACACATTGTTTTTGGGAACCCCTCGTCTAGGTCTGATGAGAAGGAGGTGGGAAAGGCGGTGTTGCGGTTGAGTCCAGGTGGGCGGGCTTGACTCGGTCGATAGCTACAACTTGTTTTTCGTTTTTAACAAGGATCGTGAACGTCTTAGTATCTCTCTGTATAACGGGGAACGGACCTTCATATGGAGGTTGGAGTGGCGTCTTGACGCCTTCGTTTCGAAAAAAAACGTGTTTGCACTTTGCGAGATCAGTACTGATGAAAGTGCTCCGTGTGGAAGGAACTCGCGAAACTACTGGCCGCAAGTCCTGCATCAGGAGCCGCCACCGATGAACATAATCTTCCGCGCTGGCGACTGGGGGATTGCTGGCTTTCTGAAAGAATTATCCTGTTATGCGAAAGGACGTCCCGTTTATTAACTCTGCTGCGCTACAGTTCAGATCGCTCTTGAACGCTGTCCGGATGCCGAGCATAACCAAGGAAACGGTCCCTGTCCACGGAAGTGTTTTATCTTGGGCTTTGATGGCCGCTTTCAATTGCCGGTGGAAACGTTCGACCATTCCGTTGGACATCGGATGGTAGGCAGTAGTGGGTATGTGGTGTGCGCCCAAGAGTTGAGACAAATTGTGAAACAGTAAGGATTCAAAATGTCGTCCGCGATCTCTGGTAATGGTCTCTGGTACGCCGAACCGGCTTATCCGCATTTCGACGAGCGTGCGGGCGACAGTCTGTGCTGTTATGTCTTTCATGGGGGCCACTTCTGGCCATCGAGTAAACCTGTCAACGCATGTCAACAGGTAACGGAAGTCGTGCGATGGGGGAAGCGGGCCGACAATATCGACATGAATGTGGATGAATCGCGCGTCAGGTGGGTTGAAGGCGGTCAACGGGGTCACAGTATGACGTTGAACCTTGCTGCGTTGACATTGGATGCATGTTCTTGTCCACTCTCGCACGTCTGTGTTCATGCGCGGCCAAACAAACCGAGATCCCACGAGTCGTTGTGTAGCACAAATTCCGGGATGAGACAGTGAGTAGACAGCATCAAAAACCTCGCGACGGAATGCTAGGGGTACAAACGGGCGGTGACGGCCAGTTGACATCTCGCAGGCCACAGTGACAAACGAACCATGCATCTGGATGTCCTCGAAGGTATGTGTTTTGGATGATGTTCGTAGGCGTTGGAGTTCCGTATCTTTTCATTGGGCCGCCGTAAGTTTCATGTAGAATATCTCGGGACAGTCGGAGATGCAGAGGTTGACGCCTAGCCTGGAAAGGGCATCTGCTGCGGTGTTGTCAGAACCTTTCACGAATCGAATATCAGCTGTAAATTTTGATATGCAGAGAAGGTGTCGTACTTCCCGAGGCGTATGTGCCGCGCTGTTTGACGTTAGTTCGTATGTGAGGGGTTTATGATCAGTGAGAACATAAAATTGGCGGCCTTCTATGAAGTGTCGAAAATGTCGTATGGCGAGGTAAATGGCAAGGATCGAGCTCTCGACCAAATGTGCTGTAGCGAGCTTCAGTGGCACTTAAACCCTTCGAAAAAAAATGCGAGGGGATGCCAGGTATTCCCAACCAGTTGTTGGAGGACAGCCCCGACGGCGGTGTCAGGCGTCGACGATAAGAGAGATGGGCACGTCAATTCTGGGATGCATCAACATGGTGACATTTGCGATGGCCTCTCTCACTGCCCTAAACGCGTCCTCCGCTTTCTGCGTCCATCGCAGTGGTGTTGCCTTCATCTATGGGTTTTGGAGGAGGTCGTATAGTGGTTGGGACATGTGGGCGCAGTGGGGGATAAACCAGTGTTGTACACGTTCCTCAAAAAAAGGAACGAAAGCTCGTTCCTCGTTCCTTCTGGTATTTGGAACGCACTCCCGTTACAAGTTCCATATCTAATAAAGGGACTCGTTCCCGTTAAAGTTAAAAAATAGAACTTATCGTTACATATACGTTACGTTTGAATTTCGCTGATTACCATATTGAGTTGGATCGAGCCAAGTTTTATATTTTTTATCTATCCCATCAAATGCCAACATAAGAATTTGAATGCCGTGATGGAAGGGCACCTGGAGAAGAAAACAAGCGGAAGCAGAGATTTATTTTATGATATATTTACCATTACAATCTCAGCTTTTAACCATATTCATGTTTGTGGTGGGCTATGCAGGCGAGCCAAATGTATTGTTGCATTGCACGAGCGTTTTACAACAGCCTCGTACGTTTCAATTTCGTGTTCGAACTTAACAACAGTTGCTTCTCGATGTTGCTATGTGCAAGACGAGCAAGTGAAGAAGAGGGTAGGACTTTTGGGTGGTCAGTCTTGGAAACTACAAGTCCTTATTCGTGAAGTTTGGATTCGTTGTTCAGTTTGAAGGTGGGGGACAAGGGGAAAAGGAATAACGGTAAATTTTTGTGTCTTTTTTAAGTGACCAATGTTCGGGATAAAAGAGTGGGTTCGATGTCTGGTAACTTGCTCTTTTGTTGTAACTATGGTTCTCTTTGTGCAAGTTCAGTGGCGGCTGTAGTCGGCCTTAGATATTTGCGTGTATGAGGATTCGTGGAAGCAAAGCAAGTAGCTGAGTTTGAAACGTCCCTTTTTATTTGCCTTTTCCTTTGACTAAAGGTTTTGCTTTTTGCACTGCAGCCTCGGACACTAAAAAAAGAATCAATGTCCACTAGCTCTCCTCCGGCCAACTGTTACCAAGCAAGGACCACACAAAATAAACCCTAATATAAGTAATCAAAAAGTTAACGAGATTCTGCTCTTCGTAAAGACATTGTTTTTATACTTTTAAAATTTCCGTCTTAGAAATAAAATAAAAATTACCCCAGTGGCGAAAAAAAGGAACGCCGTTCTTTTTTCCGTTCCAGTAAAAGATGTAACGAGTTCCCGTTCCAGTTCCACTGATGTCAAATGGAACGGCGGCGTTCCTTTGTTTTTCCTAAAAGGAACGTGTTCCAGGAACGCCGTTCCGTACAACACTGGGATAAACCGACGATAAAGGTTGATGAGCCCAAGAAACTCTCAAAGCTTTGTTGCTGTTGGTGGTCGTGGAAAACTGCGAATTACTCCCACCTTGTCAGGAAGCGGTTGGATTCCCCGAGAATCGACGTGATGCCCAAGAAAATCGAGCTCCTTGACACCGAACTCATACTTCGTCGCACTTACAACCAGGCCATGCGTTGTCAGTCGTGTGAACAGTTGCCGAAGGTGACTGACATGCTCTTCAGGCGTGGTGCTGAAAATCAGGATGTCGTCCAGATATGCGAAGCAGAAGGACATCCCACGCAGCACTTGGTCTATGAACCGCTGGAAGGTTTGAGCTGCGTTGCGAAGGCCGAAAGGCATTCGCACAACTCGTACAATCCCAACGATGTTGTGACTGCAGTCTTCGGAATATCTTGAGGTTCGATGTGAATCTGGTGGTATGCTTTAACAAGCTCGCGATTTTACTGAAGATCGTAGTACCCTGAAGTAATCCGCCAAAATATTGAAGATGGGGTATAGGGTAGCGGTCGGGAACGGTAGCTTGGCCGAGGGCCCGATAATCCCCACATGGACGCCAGTCGCTCCCCATCTTCGGCACCATGTGTAGAGCTGAGGACCAGGGTCTCGAAGATGAACGCACATACCCAAACACGAGTTTGAGCATATGCTCAAACTCGTGTTTGGCAATTTGAAGTCGTTCTGGTGGTAGGCGACGTGGGCGTGCAAAGACAGGGGGCCTGTGGTCTTAATGTGGTGGGTAATATTGCGTTGAACGGACCGTTGAACCGCGTCTGGCTTGAACACAGAGGGAAACTCGTCCGCGATGCTTTTCCACTTTGAGTCGGTCCCCGCACGTGGAAGAAAAGGACTCAGAGGTGGCATCCTGGATACCAACACTTGGACGCGAAGTTGCGTCTCGGTATCGATGAGTTGGTAGTGCCGTAAATTGACGGTGAGACCGAATAGTTTTAAGAAATCCGCCACGATGATGGCCTGCCCTACGTCAGCGATCATGAAGATCCAACGAAATGTCCGCTGGAGACCGATGTTCAAAGTCAGTGACTTTTCTCCGTAGGCTTTTATTGTGGATCCATTCACCGCTTGCAGCGGGGGAGTTTCTTGTCGATATCGGCGATCCTTTGATGTAGGTGGGACTACACTGACTTCGGCGCCAGTGTCTACTAACGAACTCTGGTTGAACGGTCGGTCATGTAAAACAGGCGGCTTGATGACGTAGGGCTCTCGACGTTTGCCGCCTTCAGCGAGTGCTCATTCCGTCTTCCGAGAAGGAGCATGGTTGTCGGCACTGGCGAGCAGCGTTCCCATAGCCAAGGTGATACCAGCACTGCTGTTGCTGAGTAGAGGCACTCCACGAGGTGGTAGTTTGGTTGTCGACATTTACTCGAAGGTTGGCAGTAGACTTCCGTGCTGCGCGATGATCTTGAGGGTCGTTGTTGAATGTTTCGAAACTGTCTGCTGAGGTTGTCGATCTTCTGTTCCATGCGCACATAGGCTGCCAAGAGATCCGGGGCTTGTGGCTGGGCGTCGTGATCTGTCGCAAATAGGCGTAACGTCGGGTTGATCGTCTGTGGATGGACAGATAATATTCCAGGCGAGTAGACGTCCATCATCTGGTCTGCCATGCGAGCCAGTGTCGTGACGTACTCTGTGGTGATAGTGGTCAGGACGAGCCTGATTTGCTGCTGCAGACATTAAAGAAAAAGTTCTCTCAAGATCGACCTGTCCTTAGTACCTGCCTTATCACCGAGAAGTGGCTCCATTCGTCGGAGAAGTTCCGTGGGGTTTCTGTCCCCTAAAGGGGTGTCCAAACAGGACACTACAAAACGCACGACTCCGATAAATCGTGAAAAATGAAGCGGACGCCTCACGCTTCAATTTTCACGATTTGTCGGAGTCGTGCGTTTTGTAGTGTCCTGTTTGGACACCCCTTAACTCTTCGGCTGTAAGCAGCTGCTGTATCCGTTGAGGCTCAGAATCCGTCGTACGCCGCACGAGTTCCGTACGTAGCGTCTCGTGGGGGTTTTCTTCAGGCGGAGAGCGAAAGATGTCATGGTCGATGGCTGCAGTTCACGGGGAAAGAGCAGCAACCACGTAGTCAAACTTGTTAAGGGAGGGTGTGATGCGAGGTTTACAAAATATCGACTCGGCAGTTAGAACTTAGAAACTATAGTTCTGAATCCGATGACCAAAACTCTGGAAACTTGATTGGGGCTGCAGTCGCCTGTACCACGGTGGGCGTTTCAGAAGATGCGGTGTCGTTGCGAACGTTCATTCTGAAAAGTCAATGTGCTGAGTAGCTCACCGAGAACACAGCAGAGACTAGGCAGCTTGCAGAAGGTTCATGTCGTTTAGATCGGGTCACCAATATGTAGTGTTCGGACTACATAAACATTTAATGCATACATATATTCATCTAAAAAGTGCTAAGCGGCCAAGTGGCGCAGCCGGGAGGAACGTCGTTTCCAAGCTGTCTCGTGCTGCTCGTCTTTTCCTCCTCTTCTCGCGCGGGCTGTTCACTACAGATCTAAATGTATTTAACTCATAAAGACAGATCAAATTAATGATGTCCGACAGATGTCCGCAGTTCTGTAGAACGTTTTAGCACGAGAATAGACCATTTTCAAGACAACATCGAGTAACACTGGCGGTCGCAACTTCTTGGAATCCGAGTTCTCGCCGAATGCCGACGCAGCCCTTGTGTCCAATCAATGCTCAGAGTGCGTGCTTAAACAATGGCTGACTCGGGCACTCAAAAGGTTGCAACTTTGCGTCGTGCCCGAGTCAACCCAAAGCACCTTCCCTGCTCTGAAATCGCTCTTAATGCGGCACTAGAGGCAGTAGCGGTGCGCCTCCTCCTACACAAAGTGCTGACTCTATGTTCCTTGTAGATTCCTCCTTCTTTTACCTTTTCGACAACTGATTTTAATGCGCTTTCACATAAACTTTCTGAGCATTTTCTTTTACTTGGCGATTTTAACGCGCATATTTTTTGTGGGTTAGTGACCACATCAATGCCCGTGGTCGAATGATCGAGTCAATTTTAATGTCGCATGCAATTTGTTTTTTTCACACTGGAGAACCAACTTATTAAGGCGAAAGTCCTATATGTCTCATCGTTAAGCATTTGAGCAAAAAGACGTCGGCGATGCGAAAGGTACGAAAACACGTCGGTGACACGAAAGGTACCAACACGTTTACGTGATATCTGCGAATTTTAATATTCCGCCGGAAAGACATAGCGCTCTTGTCTCTCAGCTGGCGTCGAACCAGTGAACGTTCGTACAGTAGTACGACGCCGTACCCCTCCGCCACAGCGGAGGGGTACCGCCACATCCGTAATTCATGTGTCTGGCTTTAATGCATCGGCGCTTGGGCTTTCGCCTTTAACTTGTCTTAGGGGTGACATAAGAGACCCTGTGATTTTTGTTAGCTCATGATCATTATCTTCCTCGTGAACTGATCTTTCCATCGGTAGTGCATCCATTTTTACTTCTTTTACGTGTGTAGCAGGCACTAATCTATATGGAAGTGAGCACTTTCCTATTTTTTCAAGGAACACCATTCCCCAAAAGTGCATGCCGACGCGGACTGTCCGTTCGAAGCTTCAGAAAGCCAATTGGTCTGTTTTAATGAAGCGACGCAACTTGCATGCACGACACTTGATAAACTTTCTGTTGATCAAGTAACAGAGTTGTTAAGTAATTTTATTCTTCGTGCAGCGGTGCTTGATATTCCTAGGACTACAACGAATTTCCCGCGGCGACCCAATCCGTTGTGGAACGAAGAGTGAACTGAGTCACGGAAAAAACAAAACAGAGACTGGGGTATCTTTCGCCGTAACCCCACGCAAAGTAACCTCCTTTGCTTTAAACAAATGAAAGCTCAGGCAAGATACATCCGACTTCAGTCAAAACGGGAAAGTTTCCAAGGGTTCTTCCTTAACAGTAGTGCAACACTCAAAGAAGTCTGGGATAAAGTTCATCGCATTGAAGGGCGACATCATGCCTTCTCAATCCCGCTCCTCTACCACAATGGGATTTGTCCGGAAAGCGTAGAAGAGCAAGCGGATCCTCTCGGTGAGCTTTTTTCTCTGTATCGAGCCCCGAACATTATTCATCCGCCTTTCTCACATACGAAGGGCGTGCAGAATGATAGGCTGTGAAGACTTCAAGTGGTGCCCATGAAGACTACATTCTACCTCTTACAATACGTGAACCCGAAATGGTCCATCACTTAACAAAGCCTTCAGCTGCGGGACCTAGTGGCATACACTACCAGATGCAAACACATCTTCATCCTTCTACGTTAGTTCTTATATTGTACCTTTTTGATCGTATATGGCACGAGGGCAGATTCCCTTCGGCATGTAAGGCAGCCACTGCAATTCCTCTTTTAAAACCTGGCAAGGATCCTTCCTCTGCTTCTAGCTATCGCCCTATCGCCCTGACCAGCTGTCTGAGCAAGACTTTTCAGCGTATTGTAAACAAAATACTTATGCACTATCTAGAAAAAGAAAACATCCTGGATAAGAATCAATGTGGGTTTTTTTCCTGTCCGCTCTACAATTGACCATTTAGTTCGTCTTGAAACCATAATTCGTGTAACTTCTGTGACTACACAGTTGTGCGAATAAAGTTTTTTTTTTACATAGAGAAGGCATAAGATACAGCATGGCGTCATGAAATTCTCCGTGATTTGCATTAAGTTGGGGCTCGAGGTAGGATACTTGCTACCGTAATGAGCTATCTTTCTAATTTTTTTTTTTTTTTTTTTTTGGGGGGGGAAGCTGGGAACGTTTTTCTCTAAGCAGTGGTTCTCAACCATCGATGTTTCGGGGACCCCTTGTGGATCGGCGGATATGATGGATTACCCCGTTCGTGGTGAAGGGAGAAAAAATGTATAGGTTAATTATAGTAACGATATATAAATGGATATAACTAAGGCTAGTGTGAAGTATACATCTCTTATTGACATACACACAAGAAAACTCGCCAGAAATTTGAAACATTTCTTCTTTATCTGAAAAAAAAAACGACTTTTATTGCCGGGTTTGACTGATGGGGCAGGGCTTCGCGAACCCCTAGAATGCATTCGCGGACCCCAAGGGCTCCGCGGACCCCCATTTGAGAACCACTACTCTAAAGAATTCGTCCAGAAAACCGTGGTCCTTCAAGGGTAGTCCTCAGCGTTACTGTCTTTTTGGTAAAGATGAACTCAATAGGCCGTGCCTAACCTCCCTCTGTGCAATATTCACTCTATGTTGATGACCATCAAATCTCTGTGTCATCATGTCATCCTAAAATCTTTCTTTATATGAACGGAGGCTTCAAGTTGCTATCAACCATTTCCTAAATTGGGCAGATGAAAACGGCTGTGGTTTCTCTCCGGAAAAGAGTGCTACTGTCTCCTGCTTTCGTATAAGGAAAGCCTCTGCAGATCCTTTTCTATATATGCGCCAGACCCCCATCTCTGTAAATGTAGACCATAAGTTTCGGACCTCACTTTCGACCGTAGGCTTTCGTTCGTGCCTCACATAAAACGTCGGAAGTTAAAATAACAAAAATCACTAAACCTACTCGAAGTCTTGTCCCACAAAACATGAGGCTCTGACCGTCTATGGCTTTTGCTAATCTATGGCTCTGTAGTCCGCTCATGTCTAGACTATGGCAGGTTTGTGAACGAATCGGCTAGGCCATGAGCTTTAAGGCACTGGACCCTGTTCATCATGTGGGACTTCATTTGGCAACAGGAGCCTATAGAACATCGCCAGTGCTTAGTCTTTGTGCTGAAGCAAACGAGATGTCCCTTGACAGACGACGATTCTCTTTAGGATTTATGTATGCATTAAGGATACGGACAGTCGTTCAGCATCCAGCCTAAGAGGCTGTCAGGGGCACAAGATACCCGAGAACTTTTGAATATAAGCCTAGCATTATCCCTCCATTTGTTAGGAATTGGGCCTATTCTATTGGTATAGACAGTAACCTGTCAGTTGCTCCTGTTCCAAAGACAGTGGCTTCATGGAAATATAACTGCGTGTACTGTGATTTTTTACTAACAAAGTTTAATAAGAAGGATACGCCAACTGAGGTCATGCGTCAAGAATTTTTAGACTTTCATAAGGAACATGACTGTTTTTATCACTACTACACAGACGGCACAAAAGCGGAATATTTTGTTGGATGCGCCATAATTGGTCCTTCAGTAAGAAATGTTCGAAGGCTCAATAGGCTCAATTCAGCCGCTAAATTGCTAAACTGCTAAATTGCACGGCTTACTGCTTGCAGTGGATCATATTGTCGAAACAAGTAACTCCCCTTCAGTGATATACACAGACTCACTAATTGCCTTAAGAAATCTGGCGTAACTCAAAACCCTGAAAAATGAACTCAATAGTTTACTTCGAAACAAAAATTGTAGAAGCAACCAGGAAGGGATGTAACGTTCTATTTTGCTCGGTTTCATGTCCTGTTGGAATCCCTGGGAATGAAGAGGTGGATCGTGCTGCGAGGGCCTGCGGTACCAGTGCTGTAGATATAAGTAGTCTTCCGTTCAGAAATTAACTATGCTTCACTTAAGGGCTGCTGTGTATCTGACTGGCAAGCAGAATGCAACAAACAGGTGGAAAACAAGCTGCATATGATAAAGCCTTTTCTTAGTGAATGGGGGAGTACCAGGCATAGAGAGAGGTTTTATGAGGCCGTCCTCTGTCGTTTGCGATGGGAGGAGTTTCCTGAATGTGAACATTGCCGGGAAGATTTGAGTGTTTTACGTATCCTTCTCGAATGTCCAGCCTATGATGAAAAACGACGCCGTTGCTTCTCGCAGCTCTACAGGGAACGTCCTTTTACACCTAGGTGTGTTACTTGGAAATGAGGTACTGCTCCCAGATACTCAGGTTTTTGAGTTCCTAGAGAGCATCAACCTTTTACGCGAAATGTAGTTTTAGTTACTCTAATATCATGTCATCTATTACAGACTTTTCATGTTCATAACTTCAATAACTTCTAGCTACTAAAGCTCTTTTCCTCCTTAACCCTTTTTTTGTAATAGTTAGGTTTCTTGGCGCATCATAGCCTTAGTTGCTTTTGCGCCATAAAACCGCAATCTTCTACTAATACCAATCACCATGCGAGATTTGGTCATTTTATGTTGGTATAACTTAGTGTCTGGCTAGAAGGCAGGTAAGGCAATGGTGATAATTTACCAGAATCCAGTAACTTTAGTTCGGCCTAGGGTTCCTTCATGTCCGCTTTCCCTAAAACGATGATATCTGACCTTCTTGTACCAAACCCTTATTTTTATTTTTGGTACTGAAGCGCGTAAAAAAGCGTCTCCCTGCAGGCGCTATTGGCGTTGACTGTGCAACGGCGACATTTTGTTTTCGACGATTTCTTTTTATTTTAGCTATGAGCGCGTGCTGTAGGCATCTGTTACTAGTTCGGCCACGTTTCACGTTTCGATATGTGTTGTGGAACGTCGTGCCTTTTATTATTATTATTATTTTATTATTATTATTATTATTTATTTATTTATTTCTGAACGAAAACATACAAATACATACGGGCCCGCAAAAGCACGAGGGTGCTTGTGGGCGGGTCCCGACAGCCAACAGAAGTCAAAATTATACAATAACAGAACAGAACTTTTATTGAAAATGTCTAGCGGACGTTTATCCGTATTGTTTATGATATACCATGTCATGGATCATCGCAGTTTTCATAGCTGTAATTCTGTACTGGCAGATCTACGCCTGATGTATCTTGATGACAAAAGGCATTCAAGTGCTATGAAATATTTACAAACTGTGTATGATACGCTTGACTGCGATGAGCTGTTCGTCGGTGCGGCTCTGAGCCAGTCCCATCCGGGAAAGCCTACAAGTGCCTGCACATCTATTAAACTAAAATTTGTTCAAAAGGTTAATTGGCAGAGGTGCAAACAAACATGCAATCCCATGTTTTGACAGGACGACATATTTCGTTGATTATTTTATTTGCTCGTGTGCTCCGTTATATTTTCTCTTTGGCTGTTCCTTTGACAACGATAGCGTTGTATCGCATAAACATTCTGTATATGACAAAGTGTACTGTCCTGCAGGTCCTCTTCCCTGTTGACCCGCGCCTGAAAAATTCTATCTATATATCTATCTATTATCAGTCAATTCTTCGCATCATGGTAATCTTCAGTCTGAGAATTAGCCACCCTTCAATCCCTGAAGACAACATGGCAGATTACAGGTCTTGGAATGGTACCCATGTTGGTACGATTAGTCGGCTTCACAGAAACAAAATCTAAAAAGGGAGAACTGTGAGACTTCCATCGCGGCGGAAAAGAACCAGACGTGAGGAAAATGTGGAAATTTGACGAAACCTAAAAAGTTCGCAGTCATCAGTGTCTATCGTTGACCTTCGGTGTTTTTCTTACGCAGACTCGTACGTAGCGTTAATACTCTACTCAAGTTAAAGCTGGTTCACACACTTGCGTTTGCTTACCACAAATTGCGTTACTGCCTCTTGTGATCTCTAAGAGAGAACACTCTGGCCCTGTGGCGCCATCTATCAGGTCGCCCTAAAACTGCATTTCACCAGAGCAAAGGTTTTGCAGTGTCTGTTTGATCAAAGGCACGTACTATCTATTAAGCATTACAGTGTATAACATTGGCAAAGAATTTCAAATCAGTAGCGAAGGAATAACGATCAAAGAAAAACCGAAAATATACGGAAAACGCGAGTGATCCTCGGCTACCTGATAGGTGGCGCTAGTGTGTTCTCTCGTCGTAAGAGGTCGGAAGAGGTTGAAGAGCACTTGGTTATAAGCAGTCGCAAGTGTATAAACCTGCCTTTACTCTGTCTTATACACTTTTGAGGGTAACTTGGTATCTTACAGGTACTTTTGAAATTCAGCATTTAGTAATCTAGGCCAAATACTTATGGCAAGTACCTTATACTCACTTCTTAAGTCCCTCGCTAGTTACAACCATCCTTTTTCACGGGAACAATTTAAACTTGTCACTTCTCAAACCAAGCTCCATGGCCTGAGAAATTACATACTTCAGCATTTTTTCTAGGCTTTCTGAGATTGCAAGCATTTCGTCTTTGATATTCTGGGTGCTTATGTGAAAAGGAGAGCATTTTAAAAAAGAATTGTTACGCGAACAAAAAGGTTTTTTTTTTCTTTTTTGGTAATGACAGATTTTTTGTAGTTATGTTTTCATTGGGTTCCTGAAACACTGCAACTTAGATGTGTCTTAAAGGTAATTCGAGTTACTTTCTTTCGTCATTGGTAATATACTCGTTACTAGTTTTCCGGTACTCAGTGACTCAACTTTTAACTCTGACCATTTGATACAAGCCTTACGTCGGGTCTTTTGTGATCGTGCGGTAGAAGAGTTTTGTCAAATCGCAAGTCTTCACCTTGGCACATTGGAGGATCGGGTATCCACTGGAAGGATCCGTCCTTGAGAACGCAGGTCAGGTCTTGATCGCCCTCCAGGAAGAAGCCTTCTTCGCACGCATAGCGCACTATCGGTCCTTCGCCCGTGCTGCTGTCCCGCAGGATGAAGTAGCTTCCGTTGGAGATGACGGGAACATCCGGGCAATCCAGCGGAGAGCTGGCAACTGCGATCAATCAAAGTCAGGCTTAGACATATTTTCGTTTTGCAGTTTAGAGCTTTAAATGGGAAATATTGAAACAAATCTTCCTATTGAGCAGCTCGCAATATTGGGCAGCACAAGACTGATCAGAATGCTAGAGCAAAGTTATATAGAATTAATTACCGTGTCAGCTATATCACTGGTAGATAAGAAAAGATTAAAAGTTACGTGTTCAAAAAGATGTTCGGCTTTTCTTGACCGAGAAGGCATTTTTTGTTACACTACACGTGATGTCTCGTTAATAGGGACACCTCCGTTCTCTCTAAAAAGCGGTCATAACGTGACTCGTCTATAAGAACGAGGCAAAACTGCATGTGTTTACCCAGTTCGTCGTCAAAAATGCCTGTATAAAAGGGCAGCCATACTAAGAAAATCCGTTTAACGAGACATGACTGTATCTGTGTGCCTATAGCACATTGACAATCTTATTAGAGCGTGAATAGCTTCTTATGGACCGAATACAACCTGATGTGGCACACTTATGTAACTGATTTGGAACACACCAGTGACATGGTACTTTTCTAATTATTCGCTCAGATTTCTCGGTCAACCAACCTGCATTTAATTTTAAAAGCATTTCGCGGATTATGCGGGTGAATTAAATTGTATAAGAGCACAATTTTGTTATTTGTGTACGCTTTCAATGACATGTTATTTCACGTTTATCCCCAGGGCAAAATAGAGCCTCGAAATGTCGAGAAACTAAATGTCTTAGTAGTTACACCTAGTGACCAGGAAAGTCAAAATAGCATCGATACAATAAGTAGTGTAAATTAATAATAACTAATTTTAATGTAACAAAGCAAGTGATAAAATAGGTACATTTGAAATGTTCTAGCGGCGGTTTAGGTGAACTCTCTAAAAACTGAAGCATTCGACAAGCCAACTCTATTTTGAATGTTTCACAAATAAAAACAAATGTTTGAAGACAGCAAAAAACGACAAAATGTCAAAGTTTAACCCTGGATGCCAAAAAAATAGTTTCTTGTTGTTTTTGTTTTCTATTGCAGTTCATAATTATGTTTTGAACGGAATTAAGAATTCAGTTTAAATTTATTTTTGCCTTATAATTTCAAATTTTCAGGATAGACTGTATAGAATCTTCTCACAATCATTTAGACCTTTTGGCTGGGCAGTTTCTTTGAAGTGCCAAGCACACCTTACATGAACTTAGAGTAGAGGCCATATTTTTCCACGCGTGTGTCTGCGTAGGTTCATGTGACTGCGTTCGCCAAGTCGTTGGTGGGATAAACCTAAAGAGTTTATGTAATAGATTTGATCCAGTCAAAAAGCTATTTAAAAAAACAAACACACTGGGTTCCTGGGATATCTAAACTCTAGCTGAGCTTACAGACCATGTCCCCGATAGCGAGTGCTAAATGTGTGGAAGAAAATTGATTCTGTTTTGAATTTTATATATATTTAAAAACTTTATTTTAAGAAAAAACTGCAGAAAATTCGCGAAAAAAAAAACAGTGATGTGTTTAGTGAGCCACACGAGACCAATGTCGCATAAAGAAACCATAAACCAACATGTCGCCACTAGAATTGAAAATATGTCTCATTTACTTTTAAATCAAGTTGTGGTAACTGTAAACACATTTCGGTTTTTATTTTATAATAAGATTGTCACTGTTTTTCCAAAATATGCTAAAGAAATACATAGAAAAAATTATGTGTAAGCTTGAGGAGTCAGGAGTCTGAACACATTTTTTATTCGCTGCTTGTGTAAGCGTAAATATTGAAGCTGATCAGCTAAATTTCAAGACATAAACTACTAAAAACGCGAACTCATAATTCAGAATAATTAGCCATTATTACGTTTTATAAAATTCATTCGCTTACCTGAAGAAAGAAACTGGAGAGCAAGGAAGACTCCCAGCGCTTTACAACCACCTACAAAATAAATTGTAGATATTATGCACTGTATAGTGTAAAATTATACAAGCTCGATCATTCTGACAAAGACTAGTGAGCACAGAATGTGTGATAGGCCTTCCAGGGAAGAAGGGGAAGGAACGGAACGGCAGCGCCTAACGAAGATTCACTCTCATTTTGACACGCTCCGTTAGATGGCGCAGCACGTCAGGACAGGCCTCAAAGCGCACGACCGCACGTTCGCTGCCTTTCTTGACATTGGCGTGCCACGCCATTGTCTTCGTTTTAGCATAGTCCAACCCCCAACCTGGATAGCTCATACTGATAAAGAAAAAAGAAACCCCTGGGTAGCTCAGTCGGCAAGGCCCTTGGCGCTCGATTCCCCCCCCCCCCCCCCCCCCCTTTAAGGTTGTTAGTTCAAATCCTTCCGGGGGAATAAAGCTTTTTTATGTGGTTTCCTTTGGGCGTAACATTTTTAGGTTTCGGTTTCTTGTTACAACCAGCTGTTAAAGGTGACTGTTACAACCAAACCTTGCAGACCTCCGTGGAAATCGGCTGAAAACTATGGGGCATTATCAATTGCTTTCGAACAAATATATTACAAAACGTCCTTGAAAGGTACACCAATGGGGTTTGTGCAGGTGAGTTATACGGGCAGGTGGACGTAATATAGGGGGTAATACGAACGATACGTCGTATAATTAACTAAAATATTTCAATTAACTATTTATTTTTGTGAAGATAAACATGTTTTCAATTAGCAACTTGCAGAACATCATCGAAAACACACGCTTCCCACGTGCTTCATGGCCGTCCTAAAAATGACTGATTTCGTTGTTTTCGATGACGCTGAGCAGGTTTCTAATTGGGAGCAATATGTTTATTTCCATGAGATACATTTAATTAAAAATTGTAGTTAATTATTCGACTTCGTGAGGATTACTTCTCTATAATATGTTCCCCTGGCCGTATAACTCACCAGCACAAAGCGCAAAGCAGCACAAAGCACAAAGCACAAATCGGATATTTGTAGTAAATCTGTTCTAATTAAAAATCACACACACTGTATATTTGTTGTTTTGTTAAAACACCTCAGAATAGGTGAGACTATGTTGAAAAGCCAAAAGTGCAAGAGACAGGGGATCTCAGAAATGTTAGCTCTTTTCGAAGCTAGAGTCACGCAAAGTCACGGTGTGTCAAACGTGTCTACAATAATAACTGCAAAGCATCTTTTTTTGTTGTATCTTTTTTTTAGGTGCTGGTGATGACCTTGATTTCAAAGTGTATTTAAGAGGTTTTCTGAATAAACGTATTAGCTAGGTAACCCAGCCTAAGGTGTTTAAAAAAAAATGAAATTAGACAAGCTCGCTTGCGCCCTCTCTGTGCTACCCTGTATATGCCCACGTTAAAGTAGATTATTATTTTATGCAACACATTTACTTTGTGTTGGCTCACCGCAGCTCCAAACACATACAGTGAAAGATCGCGCTACAGAACCCCGGGATCCCATTGTGTTGTGTGCAGCAAACGCGAAGACAGAGGCGCGGGCACATGGCTTTTAGATTTTCTTTCTTTTCACGAGCCCTCGTGAAATGAAAGCAAATCTGAAAGCCACGAGCTCGCGCCTGTGCTTTTGCCTCTGCTGCACGCAACTCATGAGATGGATTATAGGTAAAATCCCTACCCCTGCTCGTTTTGGTCCGGATTATTATCGTACCAGAGTGCGGCCTTTTATCAGCACTGCGTGATGCACGTTTATAAACCACTGGCTAGTAGTGCACTGACTAACCTTCTCATACATGATTCAAACCAGTGTCACCATGCTCTGGAGCCAAACCTCCACCTGCCCTAACAAATCCTAACGTCTAATTTGCTTTTTGTGTTTTATCGTCCATGTAAACGTGCTACGTATATTATATTGGTATTCTAGGAATACATATTATTCCCCGAACGCGAAATATTTCAGTACATTTTTCATTTATAAATGTAAAGGGGTCATGAAACGATATCGGGTGGGAATGTTCATGACTCAGCAGGGGCGTACTGGTCCTAGTCTATCTCAAGTATACTGGCACAGACAGCGCCTGAATCAGAAGCTTCTTTGTCGCGGTGAAATTGCGTGAATAAAAGAAGACTATTTCTTTCAGATTTGCCTTTGCAAAGCTTGATGAAGTATTGTGAGATCGAAACCACCCTCCTGTCAACCGTCGAGTGGAGCCCATGGATTGGATATGAGAACTGCGTGAGCACTTGACTTCTCTTCATAACAATCAATGCCTCAGTGGACAATCGGGTAGTGGATCGTGTCCAACCACTGCGGTCATGAGAACAGCCGAACTCTAACAATGCCTGGAGCTCAGTATGCTTTTTCTACTTTGCCAATCCCAGCGCGTGGATGTGACTATCGTTGGCGGCCATGATGAAAGAAACACATTTAGGTGATGCCACTCGCCGCTCTTCCCGCGGGAAGCGAGCGAACAGATCGTGTTCGGAGCTAGCCCCGAACCAGGAGTAGTTAGTTCCGCGCCGCCGCGGAGGGCGCTGCGGTATGGGGTCCCTCCTCGGCGGCCACGGTGTCGGCGACGTAGCGTGCTCGCCTTTTTCGCGGTGTGGTGGTGGTGTGGTGGTGTGTGGCCAGTGGCTGGCCTCGTGTTTTGCTTTGGTGCTGTGTCGATCACAGGTGCCACCATCTTGCACAAAGGTGAGCCTTAACCCGAAGAAGAAGCCATGCTGTAAGTGCTTCGTTCCCAACTGCAATGTGTAGAGCGAGTGCCGTTGTTTAAAGCTCCATCGAATGACGCCCGCCTGTGGTGGAAGAAACACGGTTTGGGAGAGACCCCATACTTGGGCGCCATCTATCCCCGTGCGAGTGAGTCCTGGAGCACGGTGGAAGAAACACGGTTCGGGAGGGACACCATACTTGGGCGCCATCTACCCCCGTGCGAGTGAAGTGCGCTCGGTGCCCGAACATAATGTGGCCGCCGCGTCGGACGGGGAGTCATCACCTAAATGTGTTTCTTCCACCGTGTTGGTGGCACAGGATAGGCACCAGGCCACGTGGCCGCTTGTTTTGACTCCAAGTTGAAGGGGTGAACAATTTTCATATTTTTCGATTTTTTTTTTTTTTTTTTTTGAGGGGGGGGGGGGGGGGGGTTGGGGGGGGACGATTGCTATTGCTGAGAAAGAAAAACTAAGGGACGTTCATTCAGGAATTAACGTTGGGGAGTGATTCTCCGCAGTATTTAGGAAAGTAGAAAAATTGTTTCATGACCCCTTAAGACCGCTTCCAACAAACTGAAATAGTCTAAATGTTGAATACAGATATATTAATGCATTTAACCTCCCTAGTGCTCACCGGCCATTGGACCTTAGGAAGTGATGAAGACTCGTCATGACCATACACCATAAAATCGCTGCTGCCGCCACTTTGACTCTCGAAGAAATGCGCTAACATATCGCGCGATGGTTATATACAACAAAGTGTGGTAAATGCAGCCTCTCAGCACTTCTTCGCTGTGTGAACATTCCGGAAACCCCTCTTTTTCCTGGTACAAGCAGATCAGGTCATTTAGCGTGTGCATGAAGGACGGCGGCCGCACAGGAGTGGCTGGTTATACAGACCGATGGCGTGACGGAACACGTAACAACCGAATCGCAGTGGGGGACCGCGGGGATAGGGCGCGCTTGGGCCTCCGGCGAGGCGCTACGAGACGATATGTACGGGTGGCCCAAGGTGGGTTAATATTTTGAAATGAGCCACCCGCAGTCCGCCGCCACGAAGCGGCGTGAACGGGAGGTCCAGGATGGGCTAACATCCCCCACTGCGCGGTGCCGAAATCGGCGAAGGGGGACGTCACCGGAGATATTCGGTTGCTGGGTGTGACGTCACGGCGTCGCTCCCTAGAGCCAGCCAATCGAGTGCGGCCTCCGTTGCTATGCGTCCTATCGCCGAGCCTCTTGACATATGCACCCCGCCGCCATCTGTCGGCGGGGTGCATATTATGTTCGTTCGCTCCAACCACGTCTAAGGTCAGCGCATGTACCAGGGCACTAATACTGATGCATTAAAAAACGTTTAGCTAGCTGATAGAGCTGCTTAATGACCATGACCTCCACAAACTGAAGCAAATTAAAAAAAACTTTTTTTTCCTACATTTAAACCCCTTCATAGCAATTTCTCCCATTCAAGTATTCAGACGTGGGGTAGATTCATATTCCCATGCAGCTGCTTTTTCTTAAATTTTGTCATTCACGTTTTTGCAAGAATAATTTTTAGTTACAGAAATTCAACCTATTTCAATGCGTTTGAGGTGTCAAAAGCTGTTACGGATTATTTCATGTCACCAGCAGGTCAGAGCCATAATTTATATTTATAAACTCAGATATTTGCATATATGGTCAGAGAACAATTGACCAATACACCACCATTCGCAGCACGCCCGCAAGTTAACTCTAATTTCGGTAAATATGTCAATTTATTTTTCAACAAAAATGCCAAGCTATTTATGTCTCCTCCAAGAAATGAGTTGGTTTCGCTCAAATATTCTATTAGAGCGAAAATAACATTTGCGCACGCCATTTAAAACAGCATATCACAGTACCCCACACTACATTCGGTAATTATCATTTTGATAGGTATGTTCGCTTAAGCCTGCATCTGAAGTTGATGGAAAAGAGATTGCATAGCAGGCATAAATTTCCTGGCGATTCAGCACTAACAAACATGTAAAATAAATTTCTATATAGACACAATATATTTCGAAGTTAGTAGTCGCATCCGAATAAAAGCAATTTGAAGCGCATCTTTTCTGTTTATTTGGAAGATTAATGACATCAATATTATCAGTTATCTTTAATCTTCGTCCTTAACACAGAGCATATACTTACTTTTATTTACGTGTTTTGTTTTCAATATACATGAAAAAAACACTGTCCTTTTCCGGATAAATGTAGTAGTGTATACGCCTAACTCAAAATATTATAAAAAAATTATTTCTGATTTTTTTCTAATGTGTTCAAGTGCCAGCTCCAGCTTGATGAACAAAACGAACTTTCTTGAAGTTTGTGCCACTATCCGCATAGCACATTTTGTACTGCTGTTTTAGCTGACAGACAAGACTGACATTAACTAAAAGTGTTCCTTACCTTTGCTCAGCGTCTGCTTATGTTAACGCGGTACCATTCAGCTCGGTTTGAGAAACGTTATTTCATAAAACTGCATTTCTGCTTTTTGCTTATTTTCCGGTGCCTTGTATTAAATTGTTTTCGAGTTCATGATGTCTCTTTGATTTTTTTCTGAGCCCTGTGGAAAGTTCAGCCAGGATATCCTTAACCAGACGCTGGAATTACATTCTATTTATCGAGTGCCTCTTGTGTTATTTTGACAACCTGGCTGCTCCGCGCTTCTTTTTCAAACGTCTTTTAAGTACTTTTGATGGGACCTCTTCGTCACATACCAGTGAACATTTAGGTTTCTGTCGCTGCATGTCTTGAATTGTGGATTGTGTTTGTTTGCTGAGGGAGCGCTCCTCGATTTTCATCTCCGATAGGAACTTTTCGAGAATCCAGATGGCGCGGCCGTCAACGGCGTGAAAAGGCGCTCTCCCTCCGACGCGAATGAGTGCGTAATGTAGTGCGGCGGGCCGCGGGGCGGCCGGGGCGCCGGGGCGGCCAGGGCGGCCGCGGCAGTCGCCCCGAGGCCCGGGGCTAGAGGAGCATGGTAGGTGCATGTTCGCGGTGAGTGACTTCCCCCGAGGATTCGCAGATATCTTGTGGTCCGTGCGGCGGTCACGGCTGTTCGCGCTCGATCGCTCTGTTGTGGTCGTGGTCGTTATTGGTTGAGAAAGCCTAGACTTTTCAGTTGCGATATGTCAGTCGGCTGGCCTTCCCGAAGAGAAGAACCATAATCAGGAGGTAAGCACTTTTTGTATGACGTCCCCATTTAGTTATGATTTCGGTCGCAAGTTAGGTACATTTTCACTTTATCAGAATCGTGCGATTGCCGCGATCAATTGAGAATCACTGTGTGTACTTCAGGTTGGTGTGGACCACACATTGAATATACGTATAGCTTCTAATGTAACAGGTTGCTCCCAGATGCGCATGTGTTCGAGGGACGAAGTACGTCGCTATCATTGCCTAGTTTGAAATTTTCATGAAAGCTCGCAACTGTTACTTGGTGTCCAGTATTGAACAGAATTATTGACTGTGCTTTTAACCAATCTGCTATTTATACGTTCCAGCGCAAGACTTGATCGGCTCGGCAAACAGTCTTATCGACTCCAGTTTGTGACCACCTCCAGTGCTTCAACTTGGGCGGTCCCGTGCCTGAAGACTGCGCTAATCTGCAATCAAGGGACATGATGTTATCATTCTATGCGCAGGCCTTTGAAACATTAACTCGTTATCGTCTTCACTGTGTTGGGGGTTGTGGAGGAAGGACGAAGTCCCGCTACAGTATTCTGAGTGAGGACAGGAACAACATGCGTTCTTTCAATCGAGAACAGGGATTTCCCCAGACCCCCCCCTAGGGGGGGTTTAGACCCCCCTCGTTTTTCCGAAGGCACCCCCTTAATTCACAACGACTCCTATATTCGCACTGCCCCCCCCCCCCCCCCCCCCTTTAACTCCCCCCAAAAAAATTTAGACACCCCCCCTGATTTCAATTCCTGGGGAAACCCCTGATCGAGAAGGTTTCCACTTGCGTCTATTTTCCAAATTTAGCTGAATTTCATAATTTCAATATTAAACTGCGACCGCGCAATGTGAATAAAATCTCCTGGGTGCTTGTTTTGCACTTGACTGACCACCAGTTTTCGTTTCTACATTTCTTGTCGTGTCTCTATAGTCGTTGCTAAGTTTGATTACTTCTCCTCGACTACTAAGATCACTCTTTTGTACTCGAAAAAGTAAAGCTACAGAAATATGTTACGTGAAGGGTCCGATTTTCCTCTACCCACTAAAAGAACGAATTAAAATGTGATGTTGCAAGCGTATTCTACATAAATAAAACGTAAAGAGGCCACCTAGCTTACTGATATTTGTGCGTCAAATATAGACGCAGTTGTGTTATGTTATGCCGCGGAAGTTTTCTCTAGGACGACACTGTCTTCAGATAAGAACGGGCGGCCGACCGTGTCTGGTGACAGTTTTTAATTTTGACCAGAAAAATGCACCTTGCTGCCTCAATGCCGAGAAAGACGGAACCGGTCTTTGTTTTAGAAAAAAACAAAGTTGCCTTCAAGAAAAAAAGTCAGAAACACCTGCTCAATCTGAAGCGTTGTCCGTGGATTTCGCAAAATTGGCATTTCAGGCAGCTCTCCTCCAAAATGTGTCGTGGCTACTGGCCCGTATGCGAATGGTTGACCCAAATTATTTATCACGACATATCGACGTCGTTGTATTGAAAAAAAAAAAAAATCGCATAGACGGCACATTGCGCAATACTGCCTAAGTTAATTTTTTTTTTCCTCCGCATTTATTCTAGCCAGGATTTTCAAACTTTGCCAGCGTGTTGTCCTCTATTTGCCTATAACTATTGTTGTCCTGATTAGCAGGAAAAGTTTACGAGAAACGCTCAAATGGAGACATTTTACTAAATATGCATACTTTTGCGAATCAATTTAAAAAAAAAAAATATGCTATCTTCGATATTTTTAACTCTTCCAAATTAACGCCAATGATATCTATGAACATGATGTGCAAAAATATTATTGCATTGTTTGTGTGTCTTATACATACCCGTAGTTGACAAGTTCATAATTTTACAGCCCGTAAAAGTGCTCCGGGGTGGTCAGATGGACAGCGCTGGGGTGGACGATAGTTTCTAAGTGATAATTTTTAGCCAGTTATGTTTTCTTTGTACAAGATTTAAAAAAAAATACGCATGAGCAGGAGCAATCGAGAGACGCTAGCCTGTCGCACGCTTCGCAGGGTACGTTCCCAGTAGTCGGCGTGTAGCGTCTCTGTGTACGCCAAGCGAAGGAATCAACCGAAGTGGCTCCGATATCAGATGTTTATCTCCGCGTGTAAGAGAATGGGGCTGCCGAGAACAATGAGCATGGGCACGTAATCACAAAAGAGATATTATTGTGCTACAATAAATAGGACGTGGACGGGAAGGAATACACGAAGTTTCGGGCAGACGCCCATCTTCGTGTAAGAAACAAAAAAATCGGTGAGTAACAAATGCATAGCCCCCTTTTCTTGTGAAATATACGACCCTTTCCTTGCTCCTCGCCGTGTTTCGTATCTATCGCTTGAAGAAGGACGTTCGCCCGAAACGTCGTATTTTCGTTCCCAGCCACGTTTTAGGCAGTGTAGCTGCATCTTTCGTATTTTTGATTAATTGGTCACCCGAGGATCACGTCACAAAAAGGGGTGCGTTGATTGGTGGAAAAGGAGGGGAGGCGAAACGTTAGAGGGCACACCCTCTTCGGTTGCCATATATTATAGAAGATATTCACATGCGACGTCATGCGTAGTGACAACCAAAAAAGGGACTTGTAGCTGCGCTCTGATCAGTGATGACACCAGCCACGATTCCGCCCACGCATGCTACGGCCATGGGAAAACTCTCTAGTGGCTTGAAGGCGTGCTCCTTTCTACGCACATTTTATGTAGGTCAGTGACGGCGGAGCGAGCTACTTCAAAAATAGGTACCAACTTCATGAGTTAGCTAAGACCAAGTACCTGTCGGCCAAGTGGCTAGTTTCCGCTACTGGGAGGCAAGAACGCCTGCGATGGGGTTGGAGGCATCGTCCAAGCACCATGATGCAACTGTTTACAACCTTCGAGGGCGGCTACATCAGATATCAAATGTGCGTCGGATATGGTGGACGTCTCAGCACCAAATTACCCAATGTGGCATAATTCGCAAGGCTGACTTTCAGGAGTGCAGTTGAAATGAAAAAAAACAGCCTGGGATTCCCGCATCCCGTGCCTGGAATTCAATTTTGGCACTGCTGAGAGTGCATAGTATACATCCGTCAACCCACTGCGAGACACGAATTGCTGGTAGCAAAAAACGATAGCGTCTACAAACAAGCCACTCGGACAATAAAGGCTCGATTCCACCCGGCCGGCTGGAGTCTAGTGCGAGCGGCTACAATGAGTCTAAGAGAAAAAGGTGATGAAAAGGTAGCATAAAAAGTCTCAAACAAAATTAAAGTCTTTCTTCTTTTTCTTTTGTCTTCTCTTCACGGTGTGCGGTGTGCGGCCCACACGCCCACGGCCAAGGCTCTATTGCCGCGCAAAGGTGCCCCCGATGTACGGCGCCCATCCTCAATATCGTGTTAGAGCCCTATATCTGTTACCTAAACGTTTGTTATCGGAGCCGCACCGATCGTTCCCCTACGTGGCGTGCGCAGAGACGCTACACGCCCGCTATTGAAAACGGGCCCTGCGAAGCGTGCGACAGGCTAGCGTCTCGCGATTGCTCCAGCTTTTGCGCATTTTGTGACTCTTGTACTAATAATAAGGACTAAAAAAGACATATCAGAATTGTCACGTCAAAGTACCCTCCACCTCTGTGCTGTCAATCTGACCATTCGGGAGCAGTTTTACGCTGTTGTAAAAAATAATGAAATTGTCAACTAGGGGTACGCACAGGCCTCATTCATGGCAACGCTTTGTACTTTAAAGACACACAATAATGCAACATGTTTTTGCACATCCTGGTTGTACATATCATTGGCGTTAACTTGGAAGAGTTTATAAAAAAAGAAGATGGCCTTTTTTAAATTTGATTTTCAAAATTATGCACATTTAGGAAAATGCCTTTATTTGAGCGTTTTCGTTAACTTTTCCGCTAACAGGACAAGAACATTTTCACGAAGATTAGCCAAATAGAGGCAACACGCTGACAAAGTTTGAAAATCCTGGCTTGAGTAATGCGGAGAAAAAAAGATAAAACTAGGC